>JBAMAX010004694.1:0-56697 GCA_037043745.1 Chymomyza amoena | reverse complement strand
CAATCTATATTTTTTTTAAAATTATGTTGTAACGATTGGTTATTTTTTAAGGAATTGAGGACATCGACATGGCAATACCATTACAAAGGGTCTAGCTGGATAAGGTACTAGAAACTGACCCGGGCAATTTTTGAAAAGTTCATATTGCATGTTGTTGGGGTCGTTGAATTCAAAGCCCCAGCAAGTAAGAAATTTCAATGTTATCACAGAAGCCTGACTTGCTAAGACTTTTGCCACTTCATTCAGATTCAGCTCTCTCAGAAACAAATAACCAAAAAAGAATCAAACAAAAAAATTTTTAATTTTTTTCACTAAACCTTATCGAAGAAAATTCTTAAGTAAATGATTTATTGGTCCACATTATGGGAAAAACGTGTTTACATTATAAAATTATAATTAGATTTTTGTCATGCCGAATTCCATTTGCCCAAATTATTTCAACTCTTAACCCAAATTTGCGTTTAATCGCAAATCACTCACTCGAAGTTATCTTCAAAAAAATCGATTTATTGCAGTGACATTCCTACGAAATGCGACTATATAAACTGCTAAAATCTGTGCTGTATACAGTGTACAACTTGGTTCCGACTAAGTAGTAGCATTATGTTTGCCTTCAAAACTATTGTGTGCTTGGCCTTCTTGGCTTTGGCCAATGCTCAGTTCTCGCCCAACTATGAATCCGGCCGTAATGGCATGGTTCATTTGTTCGAGTGGAAGTGGGATGACATTGCAGCCGAGTGTGAAAACTTCTTGGGTCCCAAGGGATTTGCTGGTGTGCAGGTAAGTCATAGGCGCAAATCAAACATAGCGCCCAACTAATTTTTTTCCTTCGGAATCCTGTAGACCTCACCCGTCAATGAGAATGCTGTAATTAGCCCTCGTCCCTGGTGGGAGCGCTATCAGCCCATCTCTTACAAGCTAACCACCCGTTCTGGTAATGAGGAACAGTTCGCCAACATGGTCAGACGCTGCAACAATGTGGGTGTCCGCACCTATGTCGATGTCGTCTTCAATCATATGGCTGCCGATGGTCGCACTTATGGTACTGGCGGCAGCAATGCAGATCCCAACAGCAAGAGCTTCCCAGGCGTGCCTTACTCCAGTCTGGACTTCAATCCCACTTGCGCTGTTACCAACTACAATGATGCAAACAATATTCGCAACTGTGAACTGGTCGGTCTCCATGACTTGAATCAGGGCAACTCCTATGTGCAGGAAAAAATTGTGGACTTCCTTAACCATTTGACTAGCTTGGGTGTTGCCGGTTTCCGTGTGGATGCTGCCAAGCATATGTGGCCTTCCGATTTGCAAGTCATCTACAATCGTCTCAACAATCTGGAGACTTCTCATGGTTTCTCTAGCGGCGCTCGGCCCTACATTTTCCAGGAAGTTATTGACATGGGTGGTGAAGCTGTCAGCAAATACGAATACACTGACTTGGGCTCTATTACTGAATTCCGTCACTCCGATTCCATTGGCAAGGCATTCCGCGGCAAGGACAAGCTTACCTATCTGAGCAACTGGGGCACCGCATGGGGCTTTGCACCTTCCGATCGCTCGTTGATATTCGTTGACAATCATGATAACCAACGTGGTCATGGTGCTGGTGGTGCTGATGTGCTCACCTACAAGGTGCCCAAGCAGTACAAGATGGCCTCTGCCTTCATGTTGGCCCATGACTTTGGCGTACCACGTATTATGTCTTCGTTTAACTTCGATGATACCGATGCGGGACCACCCTCCAACGGCGAGGAGATCAAGTCACCTGGTTTTGATGGTGATGTCTGCACTGGTGGCTGGACTTGCGAGCATCGTTGGCGCCAGATTTACAACATGGTTGGTTTCAAAAACGCCGTCGAGGGTACCACCGTTCAAAACTGGTGGGACAATGGCGAAAACCAGATTTCTTTCAGCCGTGGTAACAAGGGCTTCGTTGCCTTTAACAATGATAACTACGGATTGGAAAAATCACTGCAAACTGGTCTACCAGAGGGCACCTACTGTGATGTGATCTCGGGCACCAAGAGCGGTTCAACCTGTACCGGCAAGAGCGTCTATGTAGGACATGATGGACTAGCCACTATCAACATTCAACAGAACGAAGATGATGGTGTTTTGGCCTTGCATGTGGACGCCAAGTTGTAAATTACACTCAATTCCGATTATTAAATAAAATGGTATAACCAAAATAATTTTGTTGTATTGAAATCTCTTGGGGGGTATTGCTATTGGTATTGGAGATTGAAGGCTCCAATGACTTAAATAGGTTTGAACTAAAATACTGGGAAATGTCGGACAACCGTCGAAGATTATCTTTTATCTGTAGTAGGTTAGGCTAGGTTGAGTATACAGCCGAATCAGTGACTGAGATCTACCAGAGACCATGAGGTCCATTGTGTTGCTGGATATATTAGAGGTATTCACGCTTTGTGTTGAGGAGTTGAGAAAAAAGTCAACAGACCAAAGCGTGAATCCCTCCTGTTGAGTTGTTTAGTTTTCTACTTTTTTTTAGAGTTTGTAACATTTGTAAATTGGTACAAACTGAATTAAAATTCAAAAACATGAATTAAAAATGCCGAGTCAAGGCATAAAATCTATTGCAATTAAGCCTGTAGCTAAAGTAAATATATATTTCATCGATTTTTATTATTTTATTGTTTCAAAAACAAATTAATGGCAGAAAAACCAAATTTGGGTTTGTGCTTCCTCTCTCCTCTGTTTGTTTATGATTGTAAATTGGTTCAAATTGCATTAAAATTCAAAAGCTTGAAATAAAAATGCCGAGACAGAACACGAATTCTACTTTAATTGAATCTTTAGTTAAAGTAGCTACAGATTACACAGATTTTTATTATTTTATTGTTGCAAAAACGAATTAATCGTAGTAAAACCAAATTTGAGTTTGTACTTCTGCTTTCCCATGTTTGTTCAGTCGTTGCTTTTCATATCAAGAAATGGCTAAAATATGATTGAAATTTTGTAGTGTTGATAAGGTGGCAAATTAGCATACTATGAAACACTTTCTCAACAACTCAACAGTAAAAGGTACACATGGGTCTGAGATGAAACACATGGTTGCATACCACCATCCATATTGTTTTTGTAAAAGTCCTCAACTCCTCAACTCAACACAAAGCGTGAATACCTCTTTTATTTTAAGCATGTAAATGATTTTCGTCAAAATGGACCTCGCCATGACAGATCTACATCTTGACTTCTTAATTATTTTATGTTTTTCTTAGTGCTTTTAGGCTTGGTTTGATAGCAAAGGTAGCAAAGAGCAACTATTCTTTAAAAACCTTTTCAATAGTATCTAATTTATTTCAATAGTTGTGAAATAGAACAGATTTTACATTATTGTTTTTTGCTTTTTCAGATAATTATCTCATACAAAGTGCACATTGTATTATCTGTTGTTTTCTATATTATCGTATGACTTTTAATTCTACCAACAATCAGCTTTCACTAACGTGTAACGTGTTGTTTTTCAAAAATAGCTTCTGCTTGATAAGGTAATTAAGTATGTTAATTGAATTACCCCCAAAACAAGTTAGGGCAATTTAATCATTTAACACGCACGACGCTGATGTCCAATATTTCCTTATAACCATATCAATCAGTGATTAGCTTCTATTTATAAGTCTGTGTCGTAGTTCACCAAAATATCATTCCTTCTGAACGTGTTTGATAGCAAGGTCGCCACAAAAGCAGCATTAGTAATAGCAAGCACTTGAACTCTGAAAGAGTGTTAATCAGTTCAATTCCGATACCATCAAAAAGTTGATAATAAAACCCCCCTGTTCGAATGCCAGACCAATGCTAGACCAATCTAAAGCTTCGTATGTTGTTTTGATACCCTATACCAGTACATTTGTACTTGACTGTCTAAATTCAGTTCTGGCTTTCTTATTTTTTTTTGTTTTAATAATTTTGTGCATTGCTTGTCTGTCCAATCAACCAAAGGGATAGAGAGAGTCATTTTTGTTTGTTCCATTTTAAAATCTATGGGTCGCTCAGTTACTGTTCATGCCCGAATTCAGGTGTGAAATATTTAGCACTCAGCTACCGATGTGGTTGTTGGTGCATAAGGTATGTTACCAAATGTACGATCAGTCTTGTCAAGTATGAAATCAAACCATTTTACTGTTCAGCTGCAACATGTTTGATCGTGCTCTCAGCATACATTTCTTTCTATGAACATAAATATTAGCTTTATATATAAATAAATCAACTTCGTCAGCTCGATTCAATTCGAGTAATGAAGTCCTTCAGAAAAAGAGAAAAAACAAGGATTTGATTTTCTTGACCATCAGAAGAGCATTCATATGTAGAACAAAGTGCTGCATCAGGAAAGTTCATGAATGTTCAATAACCGTGACAAAAATTCAATCAAACCAATTTGGAGTTCAGCTGCAATATGTTTGATCAGATCTCATTTCGTTTCTTCGAACATGAAAAATGCAACCATTGTTAGCACGCGATCGAGCATCTTGCATGATTGCTTTGTTGCCCAACAAATCATGTTCGTCAGCTCGATTCAACTCGAGTCCTGGATCTTTAAGGAAAAGAGAAAACAAATTTGGATATTTTTGACGACCAGAAGTGTAGTATATGCATAAAAAAGAACTAACCAAGCAAACCAATTTGAAGTTCAGCTGCAACATGTTCGATATGCATACGTTTTGCTTGAACATAAAAGAGCCAACATTCTACGCAACCGATCGAACATCTTGCATGACTGCATTGTTGACCAACAAATTCAACAAAGTACGCCAGCTCAATTTAACTCGAGTCCTGGGGCTTTAAGGAAAAAAGAAATCAAATTTGTTTTTTTTTTTATTACCAGAAGTTTAGTATATGTATAACAAAGAGCTACATCGGGAATTTTCGTTAATATTCAATCCCTTTTGTCAAAAGTTTAAGCAAACTAATGTGGAGTTCAGTTGCAACCTGTTTGAACAGCATTCATTTTTTTATTAAAACATGAAAGAGCCAACTTTCAACGCATTCGATCGAACAGGTTGCATTGCTTTGTTTACCAACAAATCAAGTTGCTGATGTTGTATAGCAAACATATCGATTTTAAAGATCTTAGAATCGAAATGTTCGCAAAAGAATTATAGATATTTTAAAAAATTTTTCTCGTTAATTAGAAGTAAGCAGAAAATTGTTTATTTACACTTTTTCGAATTTGGTTTCTTGTAAGCTTAACATTTTGTATAAAATCTATATTTATCGAATATCAATAGAATAATAAAGAGCGATCTAATTAACTTTTTGTCGATACAAAATTTTGTGTACAATACGAAATATATTTATATTTATTGATGAATAACTGGAAAAAGTGCCCAAAAATATATTTTTTCAAAAAATTTCGAAAGCGGTGTTTAGCAAAAAAATGAATCCCAATTTTCGTGTTTCTCGAAAAAATTGCCAAAATTACTCTAACAAAAACTTTTTTACCATGGTTCACTCAATGACCCTTTAATTTGCAACCTGGTGTTATTCACAGTAATACAGGGTCATTCCTTTTCAAGTGTTAGCGAACATGTAACTCCTTAGAGTAGGTCGATTATGCTCAGCCTGCTTTCCTTAGTTAACTACCTTTACCTAGTCGCCTAAATTTGATACTAACCGCCCATCCCATTTTTTTTATCATTTGTTTCAACTGTCCTGAGCTCTTACTCCCATCATCAAAAATTTCTAGCTTCCTAGAGTCCTGTTCATACCTCCAACTTATTTTATAAGCTATTTCCAGCAATCTATTCCCCCCAAAAAAACGGCATCCATCATATTCATTAAGATTTCAAAAAACTTAATTCATTAAAGTATTTATTTTATTTATGCTTCAAAATGTTTAGACGCTTATAGCTTTCAGCTCTCAGGTAAGTAAGGTTCTAGAAGTTAACTCACTCGAAACATATTCAAATGCATATCTAGCACGATTTATATCAAATGTCAGACACTTTTAAGTAGTTTGTCTGCAAGTCAAACCAAAGCACAAATATTTGCTTTAAATAACTCACACAAGCAGACACACTCTCAAGATATTCATAGGCAAAAAGTGCCCAAGTCTGAATGTTAGCATTTCCGCACATTACACCTGAAGTTCTACAACTCCAAAAACTCAGGTAAGAGAATCGAAGTTGTGTGTGTGTGTAAACATGAAACAGATAGTACGCCATCTTGCTTCTATGCTTGTTCACTTGAATCGTAAGCAAATTCCGGATATGGCAAAGTTCAAAACGGAAACGTTTGTTACCTTTTCAATGCACAAAAATGAGCAAGATTCTTTGCAAACTAAACTTAACTAAACTCAACTCAACTCAACTAAACTTCAAACTCTACTTCAAAGGTGCACTCAGTTTGGAAACCAAAATTGCCTAGTTTGTGCCCAAAGTCAGTTAGTTTCGATAAATGCAATTGCTGTATATGCGAAAACTACATTTAGATAAGAAAACTCGAAACTTGTAGGCTTTTTTTTTAGGAGGGAGAGAGTGAAGCGCTTTAGGGTATTGCAATGTTGGAAAATTAATTTACATTTAAATTGCATTTGGTGTTAGTGGTATAAATTGGATACGTGGAAAACTGTCAGTTTTATGGAGTTAAGGTGGAGAGAAATTTATGGAAATGTAAAGCTATAAACGAGAGTAAGGACTTGCGGAAATGCGTTTTAAATAGCTAAATGGCAAGCCTTCTAAAAGCAATCAGTCTAAGCATCAAGTCAAAAGTTCTCTGTTTTATGTTTAAAAGTTGTATTGATTGTTATACAAAATCCTTTTCCAAAGAGTTCAGCAGCCAAGTTGAATCTAGCTGACAACCCTGATTATTTCCTATAAAAAGCAATCATGCAAGTCGCTCGTTCGAGCACGTAGAATGTTGGCTCCTTCACGCTCGAACACAAAATTTTATGCTGATCAAACATGTTGCAGCTGAAAAGGATCGAACATTGTCGAACATTCTCAAAAGTCCTAATTAAGAGAGTTATAAAAAAGACCTATAAAAAGCAATCATGCAAGTCGTTCGATCGCGCGCGTGGAATGTTGGCTCCTTCATGTTCGAACACAAAATTTACTGCAAATCAAACATGTTGCAGCTGAAGTGGTTTGAACATTGACGAACTTACTCAAAAGTCCTAATTAAGAGATCTCCAAAAGTTAACTGGCACAGATGTCTAACTCTAAAACATTTTAAGCCTCTCATCACTTCAAACCCCTAAATATGTTCTCAAAGCCCCAACAACTACATTATGTAATAATAAAAAGCAACCAAAAACAAAAATCCTCTTAAAAAAAATGCGCAAAATTTTTTGACAAGCTGCTTGCCATAGAGTAAATTATGTCAAATAGACTTCCGCTGCATTCTGAACGCCCCACAAAACACTTTAAATGATGGAATGAAACCTCAAAGCGAAATTACTACCTAAGCGTCATCAAGTTAAAGTGTTAACCTCAAAGATGCAATTCTGATGAGAAAGTTATTGTATCTTTGCTCACATACAACGACAGCCCCCCCATTGCAAATGTGCCAAAGCGACAGGGATTTCTTCTTCTGCTGGTAAATACACATGTACATAAGTACATATGTACACATGTATAGTACGTATGTATGTTGCCGGCAAAGTGCATCTGTAGAGAATTTTGCAGAGCAGTGCAGAGCAAACGCGTCATAAATGTGCACATAACGGGCCCACATGCACAGCACTTAGTGTGGATACACACACATACATACATGCAAGCACAGATACTCACATACATGCATACACCTGCTTGCACACAATGGCGGCATTAGTGTGCGGCATAGACATTTACCTACAACTGTTAGCTTGCTAGAATGTGTGTGTGTGTAATAAACGCATGTTGGCAACGATGTAACCCAGCAAACATTTTTAAGGCGTTAAAAAGCCTATATGAGCAATGAGCAGCAGCTTGATGCTTAAGCTTTGCAGAAGAATACGAAAAATAGTTTGACTAGGAGACTTACGTCTCCTGAGAATGTGTTGATATAAATATTTTATAGAAAGAAAAAAAATTGACCTCATGGTCTCTGGTTGATCTCAGTCACTGATTCGGCTAAGTGTCAACCTAACCTAACCTACTACTTTCTAAATTTCTTAGACAATCTTCGACGGTTTTCAGACATTTCCCAGTATTTTACTTTAAACCTATTTAAGTCATTGGAACCTTCAGCGCCCAATACCAACAGCAATACCCCCCAAGAGATTTCAATACAACAAAATTATTTTGGTTATACCATTTTATTTATTAATCGGAATTGAGTGTAATTTACAACTTGGCGTCCACATGCAAGGCCAAAACACCATCATCTTCGTTCTGTTGAATGTTGATAGTGGCTAGTCCATCATGTCCTACATAGACGCTCTTGCCGGTACAGGTTGAACCGCTCTTGGTGCCCGAGATCACATCACAGTAGGTGCCCTCTGGTAGACCAGTTTGCAGTGATTTTTCCAATCCATAGTTATCATTGTTAAAGGCAACGAAGCCCTTGTTACCACGGCTGAAAGAAATCTGGTTTTCGCCATTGTCCCACCAGTTTTGAACGGTGGTACCCTCGACGGCGTTTTTGAAACCAACCATGTTGTAAATCTGGCGCCAACGATGCTCGCAAGTCCAGCCACCAGTGCAGACATCACCATCAAAACCAGGTGACTTGATCTCCTCGCCGTTGGAGGGTGGTCCCGCATCGGTATCATCGAAGTTAAACGAAGACATAATACGTGGTACGCCAAAGTCATGGGCCAACATGAAGGCAGAGGCCATCTTGTACTGCTTGGGCACCTTGTAGGTGAGCACATCAGCGCCACCAGCACCATGACCACGTTGGTTATCATGATTGTCAACGAATATCAATGAGCGATCGGAAGGTGCAAAGCCCCATGCGGTGCCCCAGTTGCTCAGATAGGTAAGCTTGTCCTTGCCGCGGAATGCCTTGCCAATGGAATCGGAGTGACGGAATTCAGTAATAGAGCCCAAATCAGTGTATTCGTATTTGCTGACAGCTTCACCGCCCATGTCAATGACCTCCTGGAAAATGTAGGGCCGAGCGCCGCTAGAGAAACCATGAGAAGTCTCCAGATTGTTGAGACGATTGTAGATGACTTGCAAGTCGGAAGGCCACATATGTTTGGCAGCATCCACACGGAAACCGGCAACACCCAAGCTAGTCAAATGGTTAAGGAAGTCCACAATTTTTTCCTGCACATAGGAGTTGCCCTGGTTCAAGTCATGGAGACCGACCAGTTCACAGTTGCGAATATTGTTGGCATCATTGTAGTTGGTAACAGCGCAAGTGGGATTGAAGTCGAGACTGGAGTAAGGCACGCCTGGGAAGCTCTTGCTGTTGGGATCAGCATTGCTGCCGCCAGTACCATAAGTGCGACCATCGGCAGCCATATGATTGAAGACGACATCGACATAGGTGCGGACACCCACATTGTTGCAGCGTCTGACCATGTTGGCGAACTGTTCCTCATTGCCGGAACGGGTGGTTAGCTTGTAAGAGATGGGCTGATAGCGCTCCCACCAGGGACGAGGGCTAATTACAGCATTCTCATTGACGGGGGAGGTCTAAAGGATTCCGAAGGGAAAAAATTAGTTGGGCGCCATGTTTGATTAGCGCCTGTGTCTTACCTGCACACCAGCAAATCCCTTGGGACCCAAGAAGTTTTCACACTCGGCTGCAATGTCATCCCACTTCCACTCGAACAAATGAACCATGCCATTACGGCCGGATTCATAGTTGGGCGAGAACTGAGCATTGGCCAAAGCCAAGAAGGCCAAGCACACAATAGTTTTGAAGGTAAACATAATGCTACTACTTAGTCGGAACCAAGTTGTACACTGCATAAAGCACAGATTTTAGCAGTTTATATAGTAAATTTTTATAGAAATGTCACTGCAATAAATCGATTTTTTTGAAGATAACTTCGAGTGACTGATTTGCGATTAAACAAAAATTTGGCTAAAGAGTTGACATATTTTGAGCAAATGGAATTTGGCATGACAAAAATCTAATTATAATTTTATAATGTGAATACTTTTTTCCCAAATTGTGGACCAATAAATCATTTACTTAAGAATTTTCTCCGATAAGGTTGCGTGCATAAAATAAAATACAAATTTTTTTGTTTGATTCTTTTTTGGACCCCATGGTTATATGTTTCTGGGTGAAGTGAATCTGAATGAGGTGAAGAAAGTCTTAGCAAGTCAGGCTTTTGATATAACCTTGAAATTACTTTCTTGCTGGGGCTTTGGATTCAATGAGCCCAACAACATGCAGTGTAGTCTTTTGGTTGCCCTCCGATGTTTTTTTTGGAGACGCTACGTGCAATTTCTGGGTCAACAAAAATAAATTTTCAAAAATGTGGTACAGTTGAGCCGGTGCCCTACAGTGGAAAACCTTGTACTTTTTGTATCGAAAAAATTTTTTCTGCATATTCCTACTAAGTACTTTCCAATTGGAATTAAAGTTTTTTGGTGAAATTCGATATTTATACCTATAAGTTCCGTAAACTTTTACGGATTTTAATGAAACTCAAAAGTTACTTCAAAAAAGCAATTTAAAATATATGGAGTAAGTTTCAAGTTGATATGTTCAGGGTTGTAGGAGAAAACACGGTAAATCGATTTGGGAGGTTGGGGGTCCGCATCGATAAAATTTAGATGTGGATTTGTTCGTTAGAGCCATATGAATCAGCTTACCAAAAATTTTAACCATAATTAGGTAGAGTTAAATATTGACGCAGTTCGTATATTTTTGACAATAGCTTTCGCTGTATTGGTCCGATATTGTTTATTTTTGACACACACATGCGTGGAACCATAATGCATCACTCTGTTAAATTTCGGATATTTTTTCAATTATTTATTGTAAATGGAATTTCCTGTATTAAAAATTTTCAAAGTATTTCTTTATGACTTATAAAGGATAGCTTGTGTAGAAAGGTAAAAAAAATCCCTAAGCAAACTAAAAGCTGTGTTCTCAAATTATGCACTTTAAGGCATATCTATTATGCGGTGGGAATAAAAAAAAAATATATTTAGTTTTTGTTTTCGTAAATACAGCTCAATTTAATTATTTTTTAATAAATTAGAATTTAATTCTAAAATATAAAGTTTGAAGCCAGAGCTCAATTTAATTTACAAATTTACTTTTTTTTCCGAAAAAATAAAAAAACTATTGCTTAAAGCTAGATTAATGAATCAGAGCTAAAGTATAATATATTAAATTATACAAAGGAAAATAATGGCAAAAAAAAAACCTTAATTAAAGGTTGTCAAAAAAGTCTTGCGGTATTTTTATTGAGATTTCAATTGTTCATAAAATTGGTTATAATAATGCGATTTAAGTCAAATATGCGCCGTTTTGTTCGATGACGAGTTCCCAACGAGATGCCAACTTCATAATGCCCCTCTTATAGAAGCTCGCTTCCCTATTGTCAAAAAACTCGGAGAGCCAATTTTCACAGGACTCTCTTGTGGACAACTTCCGATTACCAAGCGCGTTCGTCATGGACAGAAATAGGTGGTAATCACTTGGTGCGAGATCCGGACTATACGGTGGATGCAAAAGAACCTCCCATCCGAGCTCCCGGAGCTTCTGGCGCGTCACCAAAGATGTGTGTGGCCTGGCGTTGTCCTGATGGAAGACAATTTGGCCTCTGTTGATCAAAGATGGCCTCTTCTGCATGAGTGCTGCATTCAAGCGGTCCAGTTGTTGGCAGTACAGGTCCGAATTGAGCGTTTGGCCATAGGGGAGCAGATCATAGTGGATGATTCCCTGCCAATCCCACCAAACACACAGAAGAACCTTCCTGGCCGTCAATCCAGGCTTGGCCACCGTCTGGGCAGCTTCCCCGCTTTTCGACCACGACCGTTTACGCTTCACGTTGTCGTAAGTGACCCACTTTTCATCGCCAGTCACCATCCGCTTCAAAAACGGGTCGATTTTGTTGCGATTCAGAAGCGATTCGCATGCATCCATACGGTCAAAAATGTTTTTTTGCGTCAAGTCGTGTGGCACCCATACATCGAGCTTCTTTTTCAATCCAAGCTTCTTCAAATGGTTTATAACGGTTTGATGACTCATGCCCAGCTCTTGGCCGATGCTACGGCTGCTACTATGCCGGTCTCTTTCGATCAATTCAGCGATTTTATCGCAATTTTCGACAACAGGCCTTCCGGACCGTGGCGCATCTTCGATCACCTCTGCACCAGAACGAAAACGTTGAAACCATCGTTGTGCGGTGGAAATGGAAACTGTATCGGGTCCATAAACTGCACAAATTTTATTGGCAGCATGAGATGCATTTTTGCCTTTATCGTAGTAGTACTGTAAAATATGCCGTATTTTCTCTTTATTTTGCTCCATGTTTGCGACGCTATAACTCACGAACGACTAAAAGCAAACAACAATTAATCAAACACGTGTTAGCACGTGAAAAGAGCTTTCCAAAAAGCTCTAGCGTGAACCGATGCGACGAATACAACTAGAACTACGCGCTTGCAAAGACAAGCTTGCGGAAATACCGCAAGACTTTTTTGACAACCAATATGATGGATAAAAATGTATAACAGCTCAATTTATTCTTAGCTTTCAAAACATTCATGGATATGAAAGCATTTGTAGAAACTGAAAATTTTTGCTTCCATCTGCTGCAATATTTTTTTGCTGCAAATTGGTTCTAAGATAATATATTTGTATCTTGAAAAATTTAAAATTCGTATTCGCATGCGACCTCTTGTATAAAGCCTTTCCACAACTAAGAAATCTAGAGCTTAGCTTCACTCATAGTTCTCATATTTTATATTAACATAAACAACCCACTCTTCCCACATTCCATAAATTTGTTTGCTGGGTTTTGCCCTGAGCCTGTTCCTGCAACTGCCTGCATTTGTTTGTTGTATCTTTGTTGGTATTCGTGCGTCGTCTGTCTGCCACGTAATGCGTTTACGTAACTTTGTTACCATTTTCATTTTGATTGCATATGCTAAGCATTCTTTGATGTCACACATTCGCTTGGCTTACTCTCCCGCTCTCTCGCCGGTGGTCTCTCTCTCTCTCCCTATCTTTGAGTGCATGTGTGTGTGTGAGTACTCGTGTATGCCATGAATGAGTGTTTTAATTTCAACACTTTATGCAATTTTATAGCATACTTTTAGGTGCGAACATTCAAATAGTTTGGTGCAAATATTTTAACGCATTCTATTGCTACGTTTTTAAACAATCAGCATGGCTTAAAGCGCATTAAACTATATAAATTTACAAGCTGGGCTAATAAAATTTAATGCACTTGCATTTGTCGCCGCTTAAACACTTTGCAGATACTCGCACACAGATACTCACACAGACACATATGTATGCAGACCTTGGCGGCACTCAAATGGCCAACAATGAGCCAAAAGAGACCAACTGGAATGTAAGCAACCCGCTAATAAAAACCAACTTTGCTTCTGCCACAACGACTACGACTTTGACTTTTCGCTTCCTATTTAGTGTCATACGAAAAATAAAAATGAAAATAACGCTTTCAGCTACTGCTACTGCTGCTGCTGTTGGCAACTCGGCAACTCTATGCCACAAACCGGGCTTGCCATGCCGCCGCCAGAGTAACACAATGAAATGTAGTTGAAAATTATGAAAATTATCTGCCACGCCATTTTTATGCCAGAAACTTTGCATCTAAATGTCCATAAAAGCGGAAGCGTCACGATGCGCATTCCACTGCAAAATGGCAAACAAAAAAAAAAAAAAACAAATGGCCAACTTTAATATGGTACTAAGTGACCGACTTTGGTATACCCGTTAAGCGATAGTTGGATAGTTCAGTTTTTTTTTGAGTTTTTGGGAGGTAAATCAAATATATTTTTAGATTTCTTTTCATAAAAAGAAATTGGAGATTTCGAATTTTCATTTTTTATTTATTGACTGAACATTTAGCTATTCAGATTTGACTAAAATCAGCTGAGTACTACAATATATATCGGATATGAGTTCCACGTAATTATAAAACTTACTCGAAGATTGCTTCTAATGAAAAGAAATTTGGGACCTATTCGATTTGACTAAAGTCAAAAAATTTTATTTAAGGATAGCTCATAGATATGAACTGCATTTGATGGCTTAGCTGTAGACCGATCGTTGAATAAATGCTTAAATAAATATATAGCTACCACTAAGTTGAAATCATCTGCAGACCTATTTCATGTAAAATAATTTTTCGATTGTCTTAGGCAGCTTTCAGTTTATATCCTAAAAACTGAGATCTTTAATATCACATAAATATGTAGATACGCTCAAAAAAAATAAATGGAAAGAAACAATTGGTATGATCAATATTTTTTGACGACTACTCCAATCCTAAATTAGCTTTTTATTTAAGAAGCAATACAACTTTTTCAAATAAGCTTGGTCCGAAATCATCTCTCTGGCGTTTGTACAGGGTGCGCTTTTAAGAGATTCTTCCGATGTATGTCTTTGCTGTTTAATCTCATCTGTACTTTTCATAAAATATTTTCAAACAAACTTGATTATCACTTTAGTAAGTTTGACAATTCTTTAGAACTGTTCTTTTCGATTGATATCTTTGCTGTATATACAAATCGTTACGGTTCATAATTTTTATACTTAAATATATAAACCTTTCAGCTCGCCATTTCTTTTTAGAAGCCCTAAACTTTTTTTTAAATCAACTTATCTCTATGAGTCTGTCAGCTATATAGGGTGTGTTTTAAAGAATTTTTTTTTAATCCATCTTTTCTATATACTCCAATAACAAAAAATTAGATGCCATAAAATTCATTTCAAATTGGCTTCATATGGAATTTTCTCTATAAGTTTGGCGATTGTATGGGGTATGCTTTTTAGAGGTTATTCCGATCCTATCTTTACTCATTTTTTGATTGTATCGGGTGTGCTTTTTAGAGCTTCTTCTAATAGATCTTTGTTGTTGTTGTTATTACAATGATAATGTGTGATAATTTATATAACCACTATTGCAAAAAAATTAAAAAAATCAGCTTGGTCCGAAATTTACTCTGTTGTACCGTTTTTACTGAGGGGTCTGCCTTTAAGAGGACATTTTCGATTTATACTTTTGCTATGTATTATAATCATAATGGTATATAAAACCTATAGCTTTCAAGCTTATCATTTGTTTCTTAAAGTAATGCAATTTTTTTAAAAACTCAGCCCGTTTCGGAAATATGTATACAGGGTGTGCTCTTTGGAGGCTTCTTTACGGTCTTTGCTTTAGACTATTAAAAAAACTATTATTAAAAACTAGCTTTTTGTTTAAGACGTAATTAAATTTTTTTTAAAGAAGTTAAACGTCGAATTATCTCTATTCTAAATTTGTCGAAGTAATGGGAGTCCTTTTAGGAGGCTTTCTCTCGCTTGATCTTTTCTTAGCATTACGTATGAGCACTGTAATTTATAAAAATTTTTATTTGAACTTGTACCCGAATTATCTCTATAAGTCTAGTTACTCTAGGTTATATCGGGTGTAATTTGCAGAGTTTTTTCTTCAATCGAAATCTTTGATGTGTACTTTAATTGTTATGTTCGATAAAACCACTCTAATAATACAAGGGTCATAACCATTATTCGGGTGTTTAACCGCAAATATCTCAAAATCAAGACGTGATGGTCCAATTCTGACCCCCGACTTGGATTCTTCGCAGCAAATTTCTTTGGAAATAACCCTTGATTTTCCAACAACTATCCATATAAGTAACGAGGGTATCGTTTTATTTAGAGGTTAAAATTTTTGTGAGTATCGGGTGTACTTTTAGAAGATTTTTTTCCTAGCCGTGCCTAGTTTTCTGATAGATTTCAGCTGCTATTTAATTTATGAACAACTTGAAGAGCTATGAATATATCTTTAGACCTTAAATCCATTTGAAGGTACTTTCGTCACTCAATAATAGGCATATCTGTCCATCTGATGTATTAAGAATCCTTAAGGCAGCCAATAACAAGCGATATGCCGAAAATAAACTGATTAATATGATTAATGGATCGGTGATATCATTTGTCGATACTTTCTCAAAGATGAACATGCTAAAAAGTTATCGTTCTTAAAGTATTGTATAGACTTATAAACAAAAAATAGTTTTTTCTATAACTGCTTTAGTATACGTTGGAAGCCATTTTGTACCAAATAGGATAGAGCCAAATCACGTGCTACATCAAATTAGTGGGAAAAGAATTTTCTCACTAAATTTTCTCCAGAAGTGCAGGTGTACCCGGACCATACGTATTGATATTAATGGACTTATTTTTTTCTTGTATTTTAGGATCATACAAGCTTTATCGAATATCTATAGCCACATAGGGGCACTTGTTTTAAGATACTTTTGAAATTGTGGAAAAAATATGATAAGTCCTCAAAAATGTAGAATGCACTTCAGATTCAATAAAAAGAAAACCTCTTAAAAAGACACCCAATAGCGCCTAGTAGCTCATTATTCAAACTGACCTTTCCTGATGATATGCATTTGATTCCTTTATCTCATTGAGGAGCATTGGGCCTGCCAATATAGACTCATCTAATTATGATGATCAATTGGCTACACGCTTTATCGATTAGTATAGACTTTTAACTGCCTGTAACATAAATTTCGATAAACTTAATAGACCTTTTTACTCTATACAAAA
Source organism: Chymomyza amoena (assembly GCA_037043745.1). Lineage (NCBI taxonomy): Eukaryota > Metazoa > Arthropoda > Insecta > Diptera > Drosophilidae > Chymomyza > Chymomyza amoena. The sequence continues at coordinate 40,020 of JBAMAX010004694.1, read as the reverse complement.
AGGGTTAACAAAATAAAGAGAAAAAAGTACCCAACTACAATTCTTGGTCTGCCATAAAAATAAAGGCACACTTTGTATGTATGTGTGCTTGTGTGTGTTTGTGTTCACTTGATATGTACTACGTGTGGGCGTGGCTGGGTACTGGCCAGTGCATTTGGAACGCCTCTGGCTCAACGTCTGGCTGGTTGGTATGCTGGCAGACGTCATGTCATCATTATAATAGAAATTAAGTGCAGTTCCAGTTGCAGCCAGGACATACTTTGGCTCTCGGAGCTCCTTTACAACTATTTTGCCTTTTGTAATGGGTAATAGAATTAAAATTACTTGGACTCCTGCCACACCAAGTAAGCCAATGCTAAAGACAGAGCTGGTGCGGTTGCCGGTGACGTTGGCCGGAGACGGAGAACCAGTCCTGGTCCGAGTCCGAGTCCGGCAAACAAAAGCGCAAAGTCATTAAAAACAAAGAGAGCCAAAGGCACAAGTCGCGCCAACTTTTGCATTTGTCAGACAACAAACATTCTACATTTTTTTTTAGTCCTTTTATTCTATTTTAAACAGTACAGTGAACAATGCTTAAAAGCAACTCGGCGATTAAAGTGAATAAAGCAAATTATTGCTTAAATAATAATCGAGTGTAAATTACGATTTAATCGCATTTATTGCTATACAAAAAGTAAAAGGATTTTTTTTTCAGTTTTGCTGTCTGCTACGTCACTGCACAATGCACATTGGAGGAGCCTTTTAAAAGTCCATCCAACACTCATTCATTTGCACACTCATGCACACACACGTACACACACACCCGCACATGTTTGCCATTTGACAGATGATTTTCCACATTTCAGTGAATCTTTTTATTTATATATTCCCTTCATTTTATACAATTTATGCAAATGAAAATAAAATCCATGTTTATATAGCATTAAAATGCAAAAATGCAACAAAAAAACAAGTTTTTAAAATTTCATAGTTTTTTTATAGAAACCGCATTAGGGATGCTCTTCCGGTAATTATTATATTGCCCGATGCGAGATAGCATAGCATTTCAAAAAAAAAAAAATTAGGGAAAATATTTCTTAAACCATAATATGCTTTTTTACTACTTTGGGAGCGCCAATTCCTAATTTATTTTAACCTTATTATTGCAAGTTTTTAATAAAGATCTGCAAATAGAAATAATTTTGCTCTAAAGATATAACTTTTTTTTTAAATTTCCACAATTGTCTTTTATAGTGGTCTTTTATATTGTATTTTAAAATAATATCTAATTTTCCTTTCATAACAAAGGGAGCTAATATATCAAAGGACGTTCCTGAAGCTAATTAAAACAATTAGCGCAAAAACCGATACGATTAGGATGCTTTCCCGAGGCCCAATGCTGCTCCGGAAATAAAAGGAATAAAAGAAAATTCCAAATTTAAAACAAAATAAATATGAGGAAAGTAAATAAATTAATTTGACATCCAATTAAAGCTTGCAGCAAACACATCAAAATCAAAGAAACTGGGCTCTGGTGGACTAGTACCTTCGGACATGGCAGCATTCTGAAGGGTCAAGAGACTAGCAAATCAACAGATTACATAACACCAGTACTGGACTTCAAGAAGAGGTTCGACGTCAGATTCCCGACACGAAAGGAGTGGGACATGAACAGGATAATGAGAGCAGACGCAGCTGCAATCTATACTGACGGATCCAAGATGGATCGCGGTGTAGAAGCAGGGGTCTACTCGGACGAACTCGAAGTATCTCCCTCCTATCGCCTAGGCAGCAGAAACAGCATCTTCCAGGCGGAAGTCTTTGGCATCAGAGAAGCATGTAAGGTGTTGAATAATCATCCGAGTCAGCTGGCGGAGGTGTGTATATTCTCCGACAGTCAAGCAGCTTTGCTGGCGATCAAATCGCCAACCGTGAACTCAGAAATCATCAGACAATGCAAAGAAGATCTCAATGCCCTTGCAAGCAGAATGAACATCGCTCTCATATGGGTTCCCGGACATAGGAACGTATACGTGAATGAAAAAGCTGATGAACTGGCGAAAAAGGATCATTAGATGGCGAAGCAGCGGAGGTAGCTGTCAAATACCCCCTCAGCGCTATCAAGAGAGAACTTCTTCTGCGAGCTCAGAACAAGGCTGAAACCAGATGGAAAAATATTGGCACTTGCAAGATTGCAAAGGAAATTTGGCCGCAATACGACAAGCGTAGAACGGCCGAACTGCTAAGTAAGCCAGAACAAAGATCTTCAGAATAGCATCGACAATAGCCGGGCATTGGCCGTTAGGAGACCATGCAAAGAAAATGGGCTGGCCCTACAACGTCAGATGCCGAAGCTGTGACCAGGAGAACACAGAAGAGACAGTTTACCATTATTTATGTGAGTGCCCACGATTGGGGTCCTTACGCCACAGAGGAAGCTTCGCGTTAGGAAGCCTACGTGACTTGGTAGAAAAGAACATAGACGACATCAGCAGGTTTATTAACGGATCGAGATGGTTTTGAGTAAACCGAACAGCAGTGGTTCCCATAAGTGGTGTAACAAAATGGCCCATTAGCGCTAATTGAGTTTGAATATGTTGTCACTCAAACGGCACCCAAACCAACCAAATAAATTAATAAAATATTAAGTATACGCATCCTGCGAATGCATTAATAAAAAAGTTATACGACCAAGTAAATAAATTAATATAAAATTGCCATAAAAAACTGTTTTTTGGATTTCGTGTTTTTTGGATTAATTCAATGATTTAAACGTTTTTATACAAATATTTTAAGAAGCTCGGTTTTCTATGAAAAATTCTAGTCAAAAATTTAATTCGATCTACATATAACAATTCTTAAATATTAAGAATACAATGAATTTAAAAAATATAGTTTTTACGGAAAAAACTAAAAATAAATGTGTAAATATTTTTTTTTATTTTTTCATCCACTCGATTATTTTTATAATTAATATTTGAAAAAAAATTTGGAACTTCAATTTTGTAATGACGATAGTAAGATATAAAATGTTAATTTAGAAATATTACGCATTTGACCTGTTGTATATAGAATCAAATTTAACAACCAGTCTCTACTCAACATTTAAATTCTTCCAGCTCCAAAGTTGTAAAAAAAATATCTTTAAAGTTGTAAAAATAATTTATTAAAAACTTTCCATACATATTTTTCTCCCAGAATAACGATAAAACCCCTTGAGATTGCTTTTGTTAGAGTATTATAAAACCAGCGCATACCAACTACGCAACCATGCATGGAACCTCAGCAATGAAAGGTGGTTCGCCACAAACGCACTGTGCACTGTCCCACTGTGCACAGTGGTTTGTGATGCACCTCTGCCGGCCATAAAACATTGGTGAACATTTCAGACCGAAAAACCAATGCAAAAATATCTCAGCAAAAATTTTATTTGCGCGAAATGCAAAATTGAAATTTGAGGTAGACCGTCTGTCGGGTGCTCTGAAATGTCAGTAATTTGTATGTGGAAAAGATTATATCGTTGGTGGTGGTAGTGTCTATTATTCACTACTGTTTCAATTCGAAAATTTGTTTATATATGTACCACCATGGGAAACTGTTTATCGATTCATTTTAATTTATTCTTTTGCAGTGGGAGTTCGCGGAACTACAATTTTGAAGCTGAACAATATGAGAAGGTAACTTTTTGATATTACCATGGTCTAGCAGCAATTTTTTCCGATAAAATCGAATTCAAAAAAAATTTATTACGCATCCAACATAAATAGAGATGCTCTTTTTATTCTCAATCGAAGCCGAAAACATAAAATAAAAATGTTATCTCTGAATAATAAGAAGTGAGAGTCATTCATATACGCAATATGAACCTTTGATATAGATCAAGCAGTTCGGAACTCTATATCATGTAGACGTTACAGCAACTATCTGTCAAAAAAAATCTGTTAAAAAAACTTTTTTATTTTCTAGCATATCGAAATAAAATACACAACTTGGATCAAACTAATCTTGCAAATAAAGTTTTTTTCTCAAGATATTTAGTTGTTCAATATTGAAATAAAGTTTTATTCCACCTAAAAGATTTTGGCCATTATCTTAAAATTCTTATATTTTTTTTTTTATTCATAAATTAGAATTTAATTCTAAAATATAAAGTATGAAGCCAGAGCAACAAGGCCTTCAGGCTGTTTTATAGTTTTATTTTTGGAAAAATATTGAGAAATATTGAAATAAATATTTTTCCATCTTAGAGATTTTGGTCATGACCTTTAACTTTTTATAGTCTTATTTTAGGAAAACTATTGAAATAAAGTTTTTCCCACATGAGATATTTTGCTCATGATCTTAATATTTGTATAGCCCTATTTTATGAAAAATATTGAGAAATATTAAAATACGATTTTTTCCACCTGAGAGATTTTGGTCATGATCTTCAAATTTTTATAGTCTTATTTTAGTATTAATAATTCTTATTTTAAGATTTGTCGGTCTCAAAAGAAAAGCCTTGCGTTCTGGAGGTTAAAAAATTATTTTCTTAAATGATCCGGAAAGATCTTGTTCGATTTTCCTATGATTGTGGTCACGATTGTATAATAGACTTTTTCACGGCTTATGGTAAGATTGAAGATTTTTACTCTGCAATTTTGTTTGTCTCAAAATTTGTTCTAATAGATGTAAATTTTAATTCAACATGGCTCAAAATCCGAAATTTAAAATTATTTTAAAAATCAAGATTTTTATTTAATGTTTTTTTTGGTTTAATAAATGTAATAAAGTTTTAAAAAAAAATTAAATTCATGAGCGGCAAGATTTCATTTAATTAAATTTATCTTAATGTTCAGATTTAAGATTCTAAATTTAAGATATATTAGGCTCGAAAGAATTCCTTCATTTCTAGAAATAAAATCAATTTGTTCTTAGGCGATCTAAAAAAATTTATTTGAAGAATATTTAAATTTCGCAATTAAAACTTTGATCACGCTTTTACACTTTCTCCCGACTTATTATAAGATTGAAAATTCCAATTTTAAAAGTTCTTGTCTAAAAAAAAATTGCTTTTATATTTAGTATTAGTAGTATTTGTTCTCAAAACAGTCACAAAATTTATTTCCCAAGATTGTTCGAAATTCGAACTTAAGATTGTGGTCACGATTTTACATTTTTTCTGGCCTTTTTTTTAATGGAAGATTCTTTTCGTTAAAATTTTTTAGTCTCAGCGAAATCTGTTCCTTTTATATTTATAATCAATTCTTGTCTTTAAGATTTTTTGCGTCAACATCTTTTTTCAAGGTTGTTCAAAATTCAAAAATATATTTATTTTTTTTTATTTATTTATAAATTAGAATTTAATTCTAAAATATAAAGAATGAAGCCAGAGCAACAAGGCCTTCAGGCTGATATTTATTTTTAAATTTTTATTTATTTTTTTATTTAAATTAAAAAAAAACAATTTGTTAAGCTTATTTAATGTTAGATATTTTTAAAAATAGATTAGATTTAGATTAAAAGGAAAATAAAGTTTTTTAAGCTTATTTAAAATGGTATATCAGTTCGGGGCACTTTTTAAATTAAAATAAATTTTTTATTTATGCTATAGCTATTTATTAATAATAAATATATAAAATTTTTACTATTTATTTGTTTATTATTTAAATATAATTTTTATTTCAGTTACGTGCAATTTTAAGTTAACCTAATATATCCAAAATATTTAAAATGTTAAGTATACGCACCAACAGAATTTTTTTATTTTGAATATATTTAATATATATATTTAATATTTTTATTGAGTCTAATCAAAGTCTTAATTTTATAAATCGATCTGGAAAGTTCAAAATAATAGAATATTTTTACGATACTAATGTAAGCTTAAAAAAGGTATTAAATATGGCCACCCCTCATTTAGAGTTTTTTTAAAAATGGATTCTTTTATTTAGTTGACCAATTATAAAATATTAATTTAAAATAACAAATTTAAAAAAATTAGTTTTATGGTTTATTACTGAGCTCGTTTTAGTTTGCTATTTATTTTTTAAAACAAACATTCATGTATTTAGCCAGAGCCGTATAGAGAATATGCGGGCCCGAGGGGTATCGGCCCCCATATTACACCTTTATCGAGAATCACGTCAGTACGACAGTAATTACAACGAACACCTGACAAAACTCCGGGCCTGAGCCTGGGCCCTGTCTTTACATAAAGTTTATTTTAAAAATAATTTAATAAATGATTTTTTTTCAGTGAATCTCAAATTTTATTTTTATCTTTTTTGGTAGCACCATGCAAACCATTTTAAATAAATATAAAAATATTTTTCTGAGCTTCAGATTTTTTGCTACATGAATTAATTCCATTAATTCTTAAATTTATTGATTTTGACGGATTTTTATAAAATAAATGAAAATATATTTATGATAATGGGGGCAATGTGTGGCCCAACATTTTCTCCAATTTGTGTCAAGGCCTTAAATGTAAATAGACCAAAACAAAACTATATTGCCCGTATCCGGGTCTATCTATTATGACATATCCATTTGTCTTAATGAGAAACCAAATTGCATGTCATAAGTTTCTCCAGATGACCAACAAAACAAAATCTATAAAGTTGCAACAATTGTCGCAGCTTGCCCTTAAGCTGATCAAAAAATATATATAAAAATACTTCCGAAACAAGAACAATAAGTAAAATATAAAAGTAAATCAAAAAATAAAAGAAAAGTAGAGAAAAAAAATAAAGAGGAGCAATACTTAAATCACAAACTAAGTGACATAATAGAGCCTGACAGACTCGGCTGCGATTTTGCTGCAGGCACAAAAACAACGCGGCAGGACGACAATCAATTTAATTTTATGGGGAACTAGCCAAAAAAAAAAAGAAACTACAACGACATCAGGACTCCAAATGTCCTTGACGACACACACACAGACAGAGACGAGCACACAGATGCCGATATGGAGCATCAAATAAACATATAGCGACATTCGTTTGACCGACATTGGTTTATGGGTCACATCAACTAGTTATAGTTATGGGGCGCAACAATCGACGCTTATAGATACTTACTATATGTAGCTGTCTGTGTGTGTGTGTATGGAGTGTAACTGTGTGCGAGGGCAGACTGGCAAGTTGTGGAAATACGCTTTTCTTGCAAGTAAAATCTTTTTTTGCATTTGTACAATATAAGTTCTTTAAAATAGAAATTATTTTGGAAGATTTAGTCCCTTTTTATGGTAAAAAATTCACAAAAATACATTAATTTGATAAAAATAATACAAAAATAAACAGTAAAAATATATAATAATAAATAAATATGAAATAAATAAATCAATTTAACTCTAAAGAGAAATGAGTTTAAAAAATGTTGATTATTTGAAACTGAAATAAAGCGTAAAATAAAAATCTTAAATTTTAAGTTAAATCTTTATTTTCAATTTTGAAAAATCTTGAAAAAAGATTCTTAGACCAAAAAGCTTTAAAGACAGGAATTGTTTTCCTTTCTAGAATGCTTTTTTTTGAGACTGAAACATCTGAAAGAAAAGAATCTTCCTTCTTAAAATAAGAAGGAAATTCCTCAAAAAATTTAAAATCGAGATCACAATCTTAATTTCGTGTTTCGAGATATCTTCAGAAAAATTTTTGTGGGTCATTTGAGAACAAATTATATTAATTTCTTGTAGCAACAAATAGTTTTTTGAGACTTACAAAATTTTAAAATTGCAATCTTCAATCTTTAAAAAGATGACAAAAAAAATATTTTCTTTTTAAGTTCTGAGCTCTTAAGTGTCGGTCCTAATGATATGACCTTGATAATAAATTAATGAATAATTAAAGAAGAAAGCTTGTGACGAATAAAAAAAAAATATCGGTACGTTGAGCTGGTAAACATAAATAAATTTATAAAGTGGGCTTCACCTCCTGTTCGCTTCGTAAAGCAGGAACTCACGTCAAAAATTATTTTATTAGCGGTACAACCAAAATAGAGTTTTAAAACTTGCTCTTATCGAAAAATTGTAGTATTTCCCTTGCTTAAAGGGCTTCACCTCCTGCTCGCTCCGTAAAGCAGGCGCTACCAAAAAAAAAATGTCTTATTAGCCGTACACCCACTTTGACAAATATTACTATCATCATCATCAGTTCCTTTATCTCCGGTTTGGAGCATAGGGCCTCAATAAAGCACTTCCTAGATTTTTGGCTAGCAATTTTAGCTCGTTCCATGATTTTCCGCATTCATCGACCTCTTTTTGTAGCGACCTCCTCCATGTTGTCTTAGGGCGGCCCCTTTTGCAGCTTCCTTGGGGAGTCCAATCAAGAGCTTGACAGAAAACTTCCTATCCATCTCCATTTCCTTAGCTTGATAGTGTTGGCCATGGGTATTATTATACATATTATAAAATTTCCCTACTCAACAAAATTACATATTTCCCCTGCTCAAATCAGCTTTATTTCTTTTCTTCAAGTTTATAATGATTTAGCTTTTTTTAAAGGGAAATATTTTTGTTAAATTCTTATATCTTAGTCTCTTAAAGACACCGCCGTTCGGATTCGGCTATAAACTTTAGGTCCCTGTTCTGTTCGAAGAGTTATTAATAGAGAACCCCATGCCCTCATCCAAGGAGTCAGTCAGGGAATTATTAAACTTATATCTTATTTTAAATTGTAACAAATGGAATCTAAATATTAATATAATAAACTTATATATTTATATTGTAAAATTTCCCTTATTCTTATCAAAAAATTGTCATATTTCTCTAGCTCTTAGCAGCTTTATTTATTTTATTTAAGCTAATAACGATTTAGGTATTTTTATTAAAAGGGAAATATTTTGTATCTAACATTTGCAACCTTGTTGAAATTGTCACAAATGGAATCTAAATATATCAAAGAATATTTTTTTAAATATTTGACCTTATTCCTTTTTTGATACCTCTTAAAACAAAGTTGTTGGTTGTCCCAAAAAAGTCGGATTTGAGCCACATAAAAAAATAGTTTTAGTGAAATTTGGAGTAGTAAAAATGTGAAATCAAAACGAATGAAAATACGTTTTTTCGTTTTCTGCAGCTTTGTATTATTTAGCAAGAAATGTCCTAAAAAATATCTCAAAACATAATGACGATGATCACAATTTTATATACTTAATTGAGAAATGTGGGCATCCGGAAACAAAAAAAAATAGTCATAATCTTGTTAGCTGATAGCTATGTTGATACTCTCTGAAGAAACCTATTAATATAATTCCACAAAATGTCAAAAAAATATGGTCTAAGTTGATGTTTCCTAAAAGCAGGAAATTTGATTTTATAATTACCACGTTAAGGCCCATTACGCAGCACCTAAAATTTACGAATAGAATATATTTTTTTATATGATATAATTTTACTCGAAAATTTGGATGCTGCATATGTGGCTTTAATTATATATATTAAAAATCAGCACGCGAAATTTTCGAATGGATTGACAAAACTTCATTAAAAAAAATAGTGGGATTTTTATGATTGAAGGCCCACACGCAGCACCCAACTTGACGAACAAAATGACAATACCTTATATCTTTAAAAAACTCCCATTTTTTTTATATAAAATATTCTTTAATGGCCTTTAATCATATATAAGAAATTTTGTGATGAAAAATAAGTCAGCCATTAATTAAAAATAGAAAATAATTTAGTATTTTGACATTTTGTAAGAACGTCTAAATTTCAGAAATAAATCTTCGACTCTGGGAAATTCTTTATTCCACCCTGCCCTTTGAAAGGGTTTTCCAAGTATTATCCAAAAGCTAAAGCAAGAAAATTTCCTCCTTATCAACAAAAGCTTATTTGAAATGGTTACCAGATCAAGTTTCATTTGTGAACGTTTACTAAGTTCCTTTTAACTTCTTTTCTTGCCTAGACCCCCAGAACTTTTCAGCCTACCCTCGTGCATATGTCTGTTCTGCTATGCTATAAAACAACGTGTCTTCTTCTTGCCTCTGTTTTTATCTATTTCGTCAGCTTTTAGTTTCGGGCTTGACTGCACCATTGACACGTGTCCGCCATTTTCAATTTATGACTTACTATTTTGCCTCGGATTTGGGTTTTTCTTTTTCGTCAATTTTTTTTTCGTTGTTACATTTGACAGGGATTGAGGTAGTTCGAGTAGCTATTTTTGTATCCCTGCCCAAAAGCTAGATAAATCAAATCAAATGAATTTGATTTGTGTGCAGGAAATTGTCACTAAAAATAAAAAACATAAATGTAATTTCCTGCAAGTACTTAGAGCACAAAGTTTAGACGAAATGCCAGACAAACTGTGCATCTCGAGGGGGGTATATCCTGCCCGAGGGACAGGTCAGCATTGATTTAGCTATGATTAAGGTGTGGCATGTTTATGGGCATTTTTTACTATAACGAACATCCGGCATTAGACAGAGTATAGGATGTATAAGTAAGTTTATGGTTTAAATTGACAGCTCAATTGACAGGTGAAACGAGGGACTTAAAGTAGCTGCAATTTGAGCAGGAATAGAAGGACATTAGAATATTTATAGAATTTGGATATTGGAAAATTTTAGATAGAGGCTTTAAAGTAAGTAATTAATTGATAAAGTTTAGTGCCAATGTAGGTAAGGTGGAGGTTGATGTCCAGAATTTTGTAAAAATATAGAGAGATTTCCAAATGTAAGTAAAGGAGTTTATTAAAGTAATATTAAGTTTTAAATTACACGGCATTTGCAGATCCCAATGTGGTTAATAGATTTATATATATTTTTTTGAGTTTAAATATATTTATTAATTTAAAACTATTATTTTAGAAACTATTTTTAATGATTTTTTTTTAAATTGATGAAAAGAAAGACATTTTATTCCTAATTGCAGGAAAGTAATTTTAACATTTATCATCATTTTAACATCTTCCATCTTTTTATTATATTATTCCCGAGACTTCAAACATTAAAAATCATATTTTTATAATTTATTTCCATTAAATTACCTGCATTATATTTTAATAAAATTTTATTATTATCTATGTACAGGGTCCGGCACTCGAAGTGTAACCAAATTCAGACCGCTCGCGCAGCTGACGCACGGCATCAGCTGTCTGTAAGTTAGCTAAATGACAGTTTAGAGTATTGTTTACAAGCGCACGAAAGCATTTTGCCGTGAGTAAACGCGAAAAAAAAATCAGTAATGGATTTCAAACGTAATAGTGTAGTTGCATTATATTTAGCTGGAAAATCACAACCAGCGATTGTTCGTGAGCTCGAACACCTTAAAGTAAATACAGTTTTCGTTTATCGCACCATAACTCGTTACAATGATACTGGTAGCATCGCAAAACGTCATGGAGGTGGTCATCAAAAGACTGCAACGTCACGTGAGATGGTTCAAAAAGTGAAGAAGCGACTTGAGCGAAATCCCCGACGAAGTGCCAATCAAATGGCGAAAGAACTGAAAATATCTGACCGTAGCATCCGTCGCATACTGAAAAATGATCTTAAGGTCAAGCGTTACAAGATCCAAAAGGCACATGATCTCACACCGAAGCAGCAACAAGTCAGACTTGAGAGAGCGAAGGAGTTGCTTCGCTTGGCCGAAAGCGGTCAATTGCCGAACATTGTGTTTTCTGACGAGAAAATTTTTACAATTGAGCAATTCGTAAACTCTCAAACGATAGGGTTTACTTGAGGAACCTTTCATACGAGAATTTGAGTCATCGATTGGCCACCAGGAGGCAGCACCCGCCACAGATAATGGTTTGGGCCGCTGTAACCGCAGATGGGCGCTCTCCAATCGTTTTCATCGAGCCTGGCGTCAAGGTTAATGCGCAATATTATCGGGAAAGTATTCTGGAGGTTGCTTTGAAGCCGTGGGCAGACAAACATTTCGGTGGCAGACCATGGACGTTTCAACAGGAGTCCGCACCGTCTCAAAAAGCTCGAGTGAACCAAGAATGGCTGAAAAACAACGTTCCGAACTTCATAACGTCCACACAATGGCTCTCAAATTCACCAGACGCGAATCCGATGGATTATTCTCTCTGGGCCATTTTGGAGAGCAAGGTCCGAACTAAAAGATACAACAGTCTCGAGGCGCTGAAAAAAGCCATTGTCCACGAGTGGGCCAAAATACCTGCAAGTCACATTCGGGCAGCTTGCGATTCATTTTTGGACCGTCTCAAGGCCATAGTGAAGGCAAAAGGTGGCCATATTGAGCGAAAGTAAATTGTTTCTAAATTTCGTATTATTTTCACACATTTTGTACCTTGAATTGAGTAAAGGTAATTTTCCAAAATGAATTTATGGCCTTTTTAATTACACTTCGAGTGCCGGACCCTCATTGCCAATTGCAGACCACACTGCGAAAACTTTTTAATATCTAATTCTATTATAAGAATCTTTTTATATTACGAACATTTATTTTATTTTCGAAACTTCATAAGCAAATATTGTAAATCGAATATTTTTATTATTTTTTTTCCCTAAAGTATCTATATTAAATTTTTTTAATCCATTTCATTCTTACTTATAGGCCACACTGCGAAAGCCATTTTATCATCTACTATATTGAAAATCTCTGTATATTATGAATATTTATATTATATTTCCGCAAATTCATAAGCAAATATTTTAATTTACATATTTTTTTTAATTTTTCCAATAAATATCTACATTAAAATTTATTACTGCACTTACAATATTAAAAATATCATTACATAAAATATCAAAATTAATGTTAATTTCCAAAACAAATATTCTATAAATAGTTCATATATTTTTTTACTTTCATATATAAACTATTAACTTTAATTATGTTCAATTTAATATTATAGTGCACATAAAAATTCAACGATATGCTAGCGCCATCTAGCAACACACGCTTGAAAGCATATGTTAAAAATCATATTCCGCCATTTTGCAATAAAATTAAATGTAATCAATTGCTGAGCAAAGCGCCATCTAGCGACAAAAATACCAGTAAGTTAAAATTGTGCATCTTGTCACCGGATGTATTAATCCAGCTTGTGTTCAAAATTAAGTTATTAATATATGGCCACACTGAACCAAAAATGTATGATGGCGATGATCCAAACGCCGACAACAAGCCGCCATCTAGTGATACACATCATAATCACAATTGGTACATTTCGGCAAAATGTGCTTTATTTTTCAACGTAAAAATACAACGGCACGCTAACGAAATCTAGTGAGAGCTTGAAGGCATATTTTAAACATCACCACGCTGCCATAAATTTAATTTAATTTAGCTTTAGTTATGATCAACACGCCATCTAGCGACAAAAACAAACGTAAGCTCAAATTGATAATTTTGTCACTTTACTTACACATTATTCCACCTTGTGGCAAAAAATTAAATATTAATATACGAGGTGTGTTCCAAAAGTAAGGTGACTTTTCAAATTTCGCTGGCAATGTATTTTCGATTATCGATTTTTTTGTTTTGCTGTGTTGGTACACTCTTCCCGAACATCTGTACCAAACTTCAAATGAATGGCATTTTTTGTTTGGTTGTGAGAGGCGTAAAGGTTATAAGTGTTTGGCGTGCTCGGCGATTTTTTTCGGTCTTGGCTCTTCTGGCCGCTTCCATTGGGACGATTGGGCTTTCGTTTCGATATCATAACCATATACCCATGATTCGTCACCAGTTATGACCCTTTTTAGTAAATCTGGGTCGACGTTGACGTCATTCAACAGCTCTTGAGCGATGCTCATGCGACGGTTCTTTTGGTCAAAATTTAGCAATTTCGGAACAAACTTGCCTGACACACGTCTCATGCCCAAAACGTTAGAAAAAATTTCATGGCACGAGCCAAGCGATATACCGACATCCTCAGCAACTTCTCTGATAGCGATTCGACGATTTTCCAAAACAATTTTCTTTACTGCTTGAACGTTTTCATCAGTTGTTGATGTGCTGGGCCGTCCAAAGCGAGGCTCGTCATTAGCAGTGTACCCACACAACAAATTAAAAAATCGATAATCGAAAATACGTTGCCCGCGGAATTGTTTAAGTCACCTTACTTTTTGAACACACCTCGTATGCACACACTAAGACAAAAATGTAAGATGGCGATGATCACTACAAGGCGCCATCTAGTGATAAACACTCATAATCAGATTGGTACATTTAGGCAAAATGTCCCTCCTTCCTTAATATAGAAATTCAACGACATGTTTGCGACATGTGTAAATTTATTTTAAGCATCACGTTCCACCATATTGCCATAAAATTCTATTTTAATTTCACCATATGACAATTATGATCACGACCAAGTCAGAGCGCCATCTAGCGACTAAAGCACTTAATTGGTCATTTTGAAACGGAAAACATTATTCCACCTTGTGACAAAAATTTACTACAATTAATTGACCACATTAAGCCAAAAATGTAAAATGGCGACGATCACACCAGACGCCATCTAGCGATAAATAGTCATAGTCACAATTGTTCAATTTTGGCAAGATGTCGCTCCTTATTGCACAAATTAATTAAGTAAAAGGAAAATTTATTTAAACATTCCACACTCAGTCTTCATAACTTCACCTTAAATTCTTCTTTAATTCCCTGCATCGAGCATATGTTTAAGGTATTACCTGCACACATCTAAAGATATGTTTGCAACATATGCATATGGCTATCGATTGCTCGATAAAACCGATTTGCTGCATTTTGGACCACAAGAAATGCCAAAATATGCGGCGTCTGTATGCAAATTACCGAAAAAGGCCCAAAAACTGTGCAAAACGAGTTATCAAAGCAGCTCAGAGGCTATAAATGGCGCCCACAGGCAAACAAAGGCCCCCCCTCTGAACATAGCTGCACACTCCAGCGCCCCGGCATACACCTGCTAACTAGAAATAACTAACCGTCGTCTCATTTTTAGCCCGGAATTGGTCAGTATGTAGGGACACAGACGCAGGAACTCAATCACCAGCAGCGGGACAGCTGGCACAGTGGGGAAGTGTGTGTGAAGGGGGAGCAACGATGCTTCATGAATAAACCATGAGCGTCAACGGCAGTTAGCAAAAACAACAACAACAACAGCAGGAGAAGCAACAGCAACTGCCCGGAGCCAACTTGCATTGAAACCAACTTCAATTCAACTGCGTTCTAAGCAGCCTACAGGCTGTGTCCTTCATCCGTTTCCTGCCTACCTCGACACTACCCCTTTGCCTTGGCCCAATTGCTCTGTTGGCACTCGAAACTGCTTAGCATATTTTGCACTGATGGCGGTTTTGGCACGTAATGTCCAACCTAGTCGAGTTAGGGACTCTGTGCTGCGCTGCCAGAGCCATTGCTGTGCACTAAAAGTCTTAATTATTTCAAAAGGTATTTTTGGCACACACACGCACACACATACGCTTAGAGACATGCACACACATGCTTAACGCTCTTTACAAAATGGCTGCTGGACCATTGGACGCCATTGCCTAAGTCTGGCATTTTATGCTACTAGGACTAGTCAACAGATGGGATATTTTTGGGGGGTTGCACTGTTTAAAGTATCTAGAATCTGTGCAATCTACACTTGTTTGCACTATATATAGAAAATTGCAACTTGAAGATGCTTTAAAGTGTATATATAGCTGACACTGACAACAAAAGCAGTGGTGGGGATGGGATTTTTTTGATAAGAGGGGGAGAGTTGGGAAAATGGGATTAAAATATGAGAAGCAAGGAGCTAGCTCAAGAAGGAGCAAGAGTTGAACTGACGCTTTTTAAAGTGTAGTTACCCAGATTGATTCATGGATAAAATAAAAAATAAATTTTCCAAAATTTTGAACTTAAAATTTAATAAAATATAAATAAAATTTATTATGAATTTTATTCTAAAGTAAAAATATGATTTTTTTATACCCTGTACCGTAATGGTACCAAGGGTATATTAAGTTTCTGCAAGCCGAAAATGTATGTAACATATAGAAGGAGACGTCGGAGACACCCCAAAGTTACCTAAAATATGATCAGGGTGAATAGAGAAGTCGATATACCCATGTCCGTCTGTCCGTCTTTCCGTCCATCCGCCCGTCCATCCTTCTGCCCGTTTGAACGCCTAGATCTCAGAGATGGTAAGAGCTAGAGTTACCAAACTTTCACATTAGATCCCATATTATTCCATTGGAGGCAAGTTTATTTTATTTTTTTGATATCGGGGATAAATTATATAGCTCCCATGGGGGTGTTTGAGACGACCTCGACAAAAAAAAGCGTTTTAGATGAATAATTCGTTTGTTTATAAAGATATCGTAACCAAATTTGGTATTCGAAAGTTTTTTATAGTTCCCAATCACTGTACCAAATTTGATAGGTTTGAAATCGGTTGACTATATCATATAGCTCCCATAGGACCGATCGGCCAAAATAACTTTTTTAAATGAAAATTCGCTATATTTCGTTTTTTAATAAAGATATCGTAACCAGATTTGGCGTTTGGAAATTGTTTAGACCACTTAAGCAATGTGCCAAATTTGAACAAAATCGGTTGACTATATCATATAGCTCCCATAGGTTCGATCTTCCAAAAAATCGATTTTTTAACAAAATTTGTTGTGTTTCGTTTGTTTGTTAAGATATTGGGACCACATTTGACATTCGTAAGTATTTTATAGTTCCTAAGCACTGTATTAAATTTAATCCAAATCGGTTGACTATATCATAGAGCTCCCATAGGACCAACCGGACCAAAAAAAACGTTTTATATAAAAAATTCGATGTGTTTGGATTGTTTGTAAAGATATTTGAACTAAATTTGGCATTCACATCTCTTTTAAGGTATTTAAGCACTGTGTCAAATTTTATTGAAATCGGTTGACTATATCATATAGCTCCCATAGGAACGATCGGTCAAAAGAAAAATTGTTGCTTAAAAATTCTTCTGTTTTTGGTTTTTTGTGAAGGAACCGGATTTTATTGCAAGCTAGTGGTACAGGGTATCCCAAAGTCGTCCGCGCCCGACTTTCCGTACGTCATTTTTTTTTTATATGAAGTTTTATCATTCCGTGCTATGGGTTTTAAGCTGTCTATCATTCGATAACATCAGTTTTGAAAAAAAAATTTTGGATAATTATTCTTTCCTTATCTAAAAATACCTTTTTGCCCTTTAAATAGGTAAAAAAAATTATGATCATTTTAGCGATGAAATGATGCTCAATTGGGAGAAAAAATAAATCCCATCACAATTTCCTTTGCCTTCAAATTTATCAAAAGTTTCATCCACAAAAATTCCTCCCAATTGATCCCCGTTATCCCTTACCCCAACTACGCCCCTGCCTGTATATCTTTCAAACAATTGCACGCTTGACTGCAGTTGCTGCTACTAACCAACAAAATTCAAACAACACACAATTTATATTATATCATATTTTATAAACTATATATTTTTGAAAAAACATGCATTTTGCATTTAAGCAGTTGCAGTTTGCCGCTTATCAGAACATTGCAGCTGGCACAAACAAGCAAAGAGCGATAGTAAAGAAAATGCAGCAATGACGAAGAAGAGTAAAGGAAGCTGGAGAAGAAGAAGCAGAAGTTGAACTGAGCAAACATTTTGAGCCACTTACAAAAAGTCTGAATTTATGCTTATCCTTTCGTAACAGGCACTCAAGAAACTAAACTACTAAATGTAATCGATGTGAAATGAGAAATAAAAATTAAATACTTTGGAAAATTTAATAAAATTTAGTAATTATAAGGTTTGTGTTCTCAGCCAAAGGAATTTTTTGTTCAATTAATAATCTATTAGTAGTATTTATTAGACTATTAATTGAAAATAAAATTCCAAAGTCAATCTGAAAGTTGAAATCTACAAGAATCATTTTATTGAATTCAATTTTTTTAAGCTTAAGAATTGTATCTTTAGGCCTAACTTTCAAATCTGTCTCTTCTATGCAAAAATATCTCTTAAATATGGACCTTAGCAATTTAAAACATATACAAATATAAAACCTTCTACTCATTTCAATAGTTTTTAAATTTAATAAATTAATAGTTTATATTTATTTTTTATTTTTAAATCTAGTTTCTGTCTTTCTTTAGTGTTTGTAAAATTATTTTAATTAATTTGACAATCGAAAATTTTATAAAGGCAAAAAATTACGTGAATTAGTTCAAAAACTATTGCATACTTTTAGTTGCTGCATTAAACCTTGCATGATGTAAAATAAAGTGTAGCATACTTTTAGCTGCCAAATTTATTGCACTAGCTGAGTTTTAATTATATTCGCTTATTGTATCAAATAAAAGTTGTAAATTAGTAGTAAACAAATTTTGAAATTTGGCTGAGCTTAGTTATTAAATTTACTGTGAAAGCTGAATTTAAATTTAAAAAATGGCGGACGTAAAGTCGGGCGCGGACGACTTTAGGATACCCTGTACCACTAGCTCATAATAAAGTCCGATTTCTTCACAAAAAACCAAAAACAGAAGAATTTTTAAGCAAAAATTTTTTTTTGACCGATTGTTCCTATGGGAGCTATATGATATAGTCAACCGATTTCAATAAAATTTGACACAGTGCTTAAATACCTTAAAAAAGATATGAATGCCAAATTTATTTCAAATATCTTTACAAACAAATAAAACACATCGAATTTTGTATAAAAAACGTGTTTTTTGACCGATTGGTCCTATGGGAGCTATATGATCTAGTCAAACGATTTGGATTAAATTTGGTACAGTGCTTAGGAACTATAAAATACTCACGAATGTCAAATTTGGTCCCAATATCTTAACAAACAAACGAAACACAACAAATTTTGTTAAAAAATCGATTTTTTGGAAGATCGGACCTATGGGAGCTATATGATATAGTCAACCGATTTTGTTCAAATTTGGCACATTGCTTAAGTGGTCTAAAAAATTTCCAAATGCCAAATCTGGTTACCATATCTTAATTAAAAAACGAAATATAGCGATCTTTTCTTTAAAAAAGTTATTTTGGCCGATCGGTCCTATGGGAGCTATATGATATAGTCAACCGATTTTGATCAAATTTGGTACAGTGATTGGGAACTATAAAAAACTTTCGAATACCAAATTTGGTTACGATATCTTTATAAACAAACGAATTATTCATCTAAAACGCTTTTTTTTTGTCGAGGTCGTCTCAAACACCCCTATGGGAGCTATATAATTTAACCCCGATATCAAAAAAATAAAATAAACTTGCCTCCTATGGAATAATATGGGATCTAATGTGAAAGTTTGGTAACTCTAGCTCTTACCATCTCTGAGATCTAGGCGTTCACACGGACGGACGGACGGACAGACGGACGGACGGACAGACGGACAGACGGACAGACGGACATGGGTATATCGACTTCTCTATTCACCCTGATCATATTTTAGGTAACTTTGGGATGTCTCCGACGTCTCCTTCTATATGTTACATACATTTTCGGCTTGCACAAACTTAATATACCCTTGGACCATACGGTACAGGGTATAAAAATGTCGACTTTTTATGGCTTTAGCTTAAAATAAATAAAGATTTTTGTGAAATAAAGCTAAGCTCGCTTTAGATTTTTAATTCAAACAAATTAAAACATAATTATATGTAAATTTTAAAATATGCGTTGCCTATTTGCCTAGTATTTTGAATAAGAGAGAATAATTATAATATGTAAACTTTAAAACTATTTGAATAAATTGTATTTTTTGTTGATGGCATTTGAAATAAGTAGAAAAAATCGTTGTAAAATTTAAAGAATAATATCAAACTTATAGGAATTTTGTAAGTTAAAAAAAAAGAGAGATTTATGGAAAAATCAAAATGTATATTAAAAAAATATTATTGCTTTTTGCGTCTGGTATTTTTAATCAAAAACTAAGCTCGCAATTATCGAAAGCTGGAGAGAGTTTGTAACAACCAAAGTTTATGTTGCCAACTTTAAATGGATATATCTCGTAAACTTATCGTCGTAAAGCGAAAAGCAACGTCTTACATCATTCCTTCTCAAATCGCTAGAGAAAATCCTTGACGAAGACATAAGAACATCGTTGGGATCTGGTTTCTCGGATGCTCAACACGCATACATGAAGGGTAGTTCTACGGAATCAGCTCTCCACTCGCTGACACGATGTATTGAAGGTGCTATGGATCACAAGGAGTACGACCTCGCGGTATTTCTGGACATAGCCGGAGCTTTTAATAACGTGGCGCTTGAAGCTCTCAAGGAGGGGCTTCAATCGCTCGATACGCATCGCTGCACTTACCGATGGATATGCAGTCTGTTGAACTGCAGAAGGATAAGGGCAGAGTGGAACGGTGGTTATCTCCAGGGAAACGAACAGAGGAACCCCGCAAGGGGGTGTCATCTCACCCCTACTATGGCTCCTAGTAGTCGACGGGATTCAAAGACAATTTGAAGGCAGAGCCCCAAAACTAATTGCGTATGCTGACGACATCGCTGTAGTAGTAACAGGCTCAGTGATCTGATGACAAGGTCACTGGACATGATTCACCGATGGGCCACTAATGCAGGGCTAGATGTTAATCCGGAGAAGACGGACCTACTGCTCTTCACAAGGAGATACAAAATCCCGCAGTGGACTCCAACTAAACAAAACGGCTCTCTACTAACTCCGAAAATGCAAACTAAATACCTAGGAGTGGTCCTGGATAACAAGCTGTTGTGGAAAGCCAATGTTGAAGGGCGTGTGAAAAAGGCGAGTAATGCCTGCACTTGGGGCATCTCACCCACTTTAACGCATCTGACAAGAGCGACTTTTCATTGATATTATATATAATAAAACCATGTGTATATTTCTATGATAAGAATGATGAAGTTCAAGAATATAAAAAATAGTTTTGTACTGAACGAAAATTTTTTGAATTTGAAGGAAATTGTGAATAAAGTTAAAAAACATGCGCTGTTCTGCGTTTTTTGCTGTTTGAATTTTATTATGGTATGATACATAAAATTGACAAAATTAATTACAAGATTTAGACTTGTACTCAGGGCTGAGAGGGAAGATTCGAACCCTTGGGATAAAACATACCAGCTCCTCTATTATATATTTTTCTTGACTCAAGACAGTACGCTAGTAATTACACATGGTTCCTGAAATACTCCGGATCTGGCAGAATATTCTCTATATCCCTTTCCCACACCTCTTGTAGGGATTACTTGTACCCAATTTGATTATTTTTTAAAATTTAAATTGCGAAATTTGTTAAATTTAAAATCATTAAATTTTCTACGCTATTTGAACGCTCTTTAAAATATAATCAAAAATTCACAAATGGTCAAAAAGTCTCGCCCATTAAAGCTGCACTACCAAATTTCCTTCCAAAATAAAATCATTTACCTAATTATAGCAACATGTTACAATAGCAACCAACAAAAATTCGCGATTTAAATGCTTATCATAAAAGCATTAAGAAAACGTAATTATATCCAACACATAATAAACATCTTCCATAATGCTTTCAATGGCCATTATATAAATAAATTTAATAAACACATTTGTATTAAATTTCCGTAATAATAGCTTAACTAATTAGTAACATGAGCCGTACCTGGCGTATACTTGATATGAATACACTTGAAATAAGCAGCTTAAAGCTTAGAACGAGCATTTCTAATGCTTTCTATATAAGTAAAATGAGCTAAAGTCAAAATGTTTTGCACTAACCTGATTCCGTGCGCATATAAATGAGTTAAAATACACACACACAAGGTACAAAAAAACACAATAGTCACTTTACGAGGACACACAGCAGAAATTGTAGGAGTTTTATACTTGAGAGTGTCAGAAACAGAAAAACAGGTAAAACGGTCTGGGAAAACATATAACAAGTAAACATAAACAACGGCAAACACTTTTGCACAAGGATACAAAGAGGGAACATGCGCAATTCTCAAGTTGTTGTCATCAAGTATACGTAGAGTTGTCGGTTGACGGCTAAGGCAGTCGTCATCAACAGCACAATCATCATCGTCATCGTTATCTTTATCAGCATCATCATTATCGTCATCGTAATCGTCATCGTCATCAGCATTAGCAACATCATTCAGACAAAATGCCACAGCAACAGACAACGCTACGGCTACGCATTCAAGTGACTTAATTAAACGTTTTCCTAGCTCAGATAAATACGCCTAGGTGTATCTGTGTGCGAGTATCTGTGTGTATCTGTGTGCATGCTTATGTCAGTGTGCTAGTACGTGCGTGAGAGTGTAAGTAAATCGGTGTATACGAATGTTAAAAGGCAATTCAAGCTTGGCAAAAATGAACTCGTTAGAATGAATGATAAGAGCATATTCCACAATTCCCTGGGTGTGCTTGTAAGTGAATCAGTGACGTAGATAGAAGGGTTAAGGGGGGAGAGAACTCCGCTTTTAAAGATGATCCATCATAAGCCCTGAGATGATCGTTTTTCTTTGATCATATGATATGAATATGATATGAATATGATATGAATATGATATGAATATGATATGAATATGATATGAATATGATATGAATATGATATGAATATGATATGAATATGATATGAATATGATATGAATATGATATGAATATGATATGAATATGATATGAATATGATATGAATATGATATGAATATGATATGAATATGATATGAATATGATATGAATATGATATGAATATGATATGAATATGATATGAATATGATATGAATATGATATGAATATGATATGAATATGATATGAATATGATATGAATATGATATGAATATGATATGAATATGATATGAATATGATATGAATATGATATGAATATGATATGAATATGATATGAATATGATATGAATATGATATGAATATGATATGAACATGATATGAATATGATATGAATATGATATGAATATGATATGAATATGATATGAATATGATATGAATATGATATGAATATGATATGAATATGATATGAATATGATATGAATATGATATGAATATGATATGAATATGATATGAATATGATATGAATATGATATGAATATGATATGAATATGATATGAATATGATATGAATATGATATGAATATGATATGAATATGATATGAATATGATATGAATATGATATGAATATGATATGAATATGATATGAATATGATATGAATATGATATGAATATGATATGAATATGATATGAATATGATATGAATATGATATGAATATGATATGAATATGATATGAATATGATATGAATATGATATGAATATGATATGAATATGATATGAATATGATATGAATATGATATGAATATGATATGAATATGATATGAATATGATATGAATATGATATGAATATGATATGAATATGATATGAATATGATATGAATATGATATGAATATGATATGAATATGATATGAATATGATATGAATATGATATGAATATGATATGAATATGATATGAATATGATATGAATATGATATGAATATGATGGAAAGCGTTTGAGATATGTTTATAGAGTTAACTATAGTCTTGAGCACTTTTTTCAAAAATTTCCTTTTTTTTAATCTAATTAAAGTTCCCTGAAGTTCATATTGAGCCTGCAGAACGGGCGAGTACAGACTGTCTAGTTCTAAATCTGCGTTTTCACTTCGAGCCCGAAGCTCTTCTGTTTCCTATCACCCGTTAGAACTGTGCTTATCCTTCATGCCCAAATTCACTACTCGTAAGGTTTGATGCAAATATTTGATAAAAATTTCCCTTTTTTACCTTAAAGTTGATTGTATTTATAAAAAGTACCCTGATGTTCACATTACTCTTACAGAACGGCTAAGTGTAGGCTTACTAGTTCCAAAACTCTTGTCTTTTCTATTTCCCCATGAAAATTGTACTTACCCTTCATGCCTGAATTCACCACTCGTAAAATTTGTCCCCTTAGTAGTCCGAAATTTCTGCCTAACGGCTAATGTCACAGGTTAATCCCTTCCAAAGAAGACCTTTCTACGTCACTGTGTCATCTGAAGCACGTTCTTACATATAAATTGCCCACGAATACATGTAGACGGTACTTCAATTTATTTGAAATTAATGCATATGACCCCAAGGGCAGACACGGGTCATTGTCGTTCACTGGTCCACACACACACACACACACACACACACACGAACCACAACCAGAACTAAATCCCGAATCAAACTACAAAATAATTTGCCAAGTGCGCCTTTAAGCATGCTACAAATCTGTAGCAACTTTTCCTAAATCCAAAGTGCATTATTAACACTTCAATACAGAAACACTTTGCTGTGTGTGTGCGTTTATTGTGTGTATATTTTTTGCACCTAAACAAAAATGTCCGAAAATAGGCCAGTTATTGGAAAACAGCTTTTCACAACTGCAATTTGTATTTACTCTGAACTTGCGAAGCCTCGCAAAAGCCAACTTGGCTGCCCCATTCAGGCTTACCTTATAGAGAGCGCTTGTTGCGTAAATCCCACTCTATACAACCTTTTTTTTTTCTTTATTTTCATTATTTTGCTCTATATTTTTGCTGTATTTGTTGTATTTTTCTCTGTGGCAGAACTTTTTTTAACGATAAACTATAACAGGCGCATAAAAGCTTGAGCAAAGTTTGAGAGTAATTTTTGAACAGAAAATTTCCTGCTAA
This sequence comes from Chymomyza amoena, assembly GCA_037043745.1. Classification (NCBI taxonomy): domain Eukaryota; kingdom Metazoa; phylum Arthropoda; class Insecta; order Diptera; family Drosophilidae; genus Chymomyza; species Chymomyza amoena. The sequence continues at coordinate 15,463 of JBAMAX010004694.1, read as the reverse complement.
CGATCAACTTTTAGCCGAGAATGCACGAGTCTCGAAAATTGGCCGTATTTGTTGTTCGATATGGCTTGACTCGATGTCGATGAGTGAGTTAGTCAGTTAGTCAGGTATTCAAGTACCACACGGCGTATGAGTGTTGTGCTACGAATAAAAAATGAGCCGGCTAAAAGCCAGCTTAGTTTTAAAGCATTTTGCATAAAAGCAAAGAATTTTTTTGGACCCCTCAGGCGTTGTTGCAAATTGTGCACACTTCGGAGGCAACAAATTACTATCAGGATTGTTTTTGTTTTCACTTTCAATAGAACTTGACGAAAATCGATTTCCCAAAGCAATTAGCTTGGGGCCAGTAACTTGCGAATGGAGTTCACTTAAAAACTAAAACAAAAAAAGAAATTTGCATTGGGAAGAACTTTATTTATTACAAATAGTAATAGAATATTTATAATTAATAATGCAATCTGTAGCTTTTCATTTTTGGCAGAATTTTGTTTTAATGTATTGTAAACCATTTGAAAATGGTTTTCAGCTGGCTTCCGTTTAAATTTTTTAACTCAAGAATAATTTACTGAATTTTAAGAAAATTTAAAAATGTCTTGCACGGCAACCTCGTAGATTATTTAATAAAATAATTTAATAACAAAATTATACAATAAAAAAATATGATATTACAATCCTATTCGATTTTTGAATTGACATTGGCAATGACTTCTGCGGAAATTTCCAAACAGTTCTTTGAGCTCATTTTGCTTTGAAGAAATAATTTAACAATTCATTACGTATACGCCATGAGACCATATGAAAAATGTCTGCTGCCAGAAATAGATAATTAATTTTAATGATTTAATAATGGCTCACATCAAGTGCAAAATAAATTAAAAAATATTTAATTAATATAAAAAGTTGGCCGATTACAGTGGGAAAAGCCCGACTATTATATACCCTCTAGTCTTGCTAGTTTTCTTAGATTTTATGCAATAAATAAATAAATATTACTTTCGATTAAAAGACGTATACGCAATGAACTAAAGGATTATTTTATGAAATATATTATTTTGTATAAAAGGAAAGTATTACCAATACAATCCAAAAGAGGAACTAGACTTTAAAAGTTAAGTTCAAGGCTTCTAACTATATCGGTGCTTCCTACATATAAATTATATTGGTGTTTTTTTAAGAAGGCACTTTTTTTCGGCACCAGCTTATTTAGTTTAAAATTAATGACATATTTTTTTAAGTGAATGGTTCTTCTCAAAAATATGGAAGCTTTAATTGTTTCCTCTGACAGTTTGTCAAGAGAACATAAGCACAAAGTCATATAGTGTTTTAAGAGTTTACTTTAGTTGGAATTTTAAGCCAAAAGCAATCCGTCAATGTAACTGCAATATTTTTGACAGAGAGCTATGTCATGAAAGCATTTTATGAATGAGTTTTTAAGGATGTTTAAGATAAAACAGTTTAGATACATACATTTTTTATTTATAGTATGCATATGGTGTGTTCAAAAAGTAAGGTGGCTTTGTATTTTTAAGAAAAAATATTTATTTATTCATCAATATTTATGTTGTCCCCTTCAAAGTAATCCCCCTCAGATACAATTTATTTATGCCAACGGTTTTTCCAATCCTCAAAGCACTTCTCATAAGCACTTTTCGGTATAGCCTTGAGCTCTTCCAGCGATGCAGTCTTTTTCTCTTCAATCGTTGCAAATCTCCGTCCTTTCATAGGTCTCTTTAGTTTTAGGAATAAGAAAAAGTCACATGGGGCCAAATTCGGAGAATATGGTGGCTGAGGCATGATTGTGGTGTTGTTTTTGGCCAAAAAATTTATCACAAGCAAAGATGAGTGAGCAGGGGCATTATCGTGATGCAAAAGCCATGAATTGTTTTTCCACAATTCTAGACGTTTTCTTCGTATTGCTTCTCGCAAACGGCGCGTAACTTCCAGATAATACTGTTTATTGACCGTACGACCATATGGTAAGAACTCCTGATGCACCACGCCATGGTAATCGAAGAAAACAATGATCAAAACTTTGACATTTGATCGAACTTGGCGTGCTTTATTCGGTCTTGGCCCTTCTGACCGCATCCATTGGGACGATTGGGCTTTGGTTTCGATATCATAACCATATACCCATGATTTGTCACCAGTTATGACCCTTTTGAGTAAATCTGGGTCGACGTTGACGTCATTCAACAGCTCTTGAGGGATGCTCATGCGACGGTTCTTTTGCTCAAAATTTAGCAATTTCGGAACAAACTTCGCTGACACACGTCTCATGCCCAAAACGTTAGAAAAAATTTCATGGCACGAGCCAAGCGATATACCGACATCCTCAGCAACTTCTCTGATAGTGATTCGACGATTTTCCAAAACAATTTCCTTCAATGCTTGGACTTTTTCATCAGTTGTTGACGTACTTGGGCGTCAAGAGCGAAGCTCGTCAAGGCTTTCCGGCCATCTTGGAAGACTTTGTACCACTTGTAAACATTTTTTTTACTCAGAAAAGTTTCACCGTATGCTACTGTTAAAATTTCAAGTGTTACGGAGCACTTAATTTTATTTTTTACACAAAATTTGATGCAAATCCGTTGATCCATATTTTTCGATAGCAAAAAATCGCCGAGCACGCAAAACACTTATAACCTTTACGCCTCTCACAACCAAACAAAAAATGCCATTCACTTGATATTTGGTACAGATGTTCAGGAAGAGTGTACCAACACGACAAAACAAAAAAATCGATAATCGAAAATACGTTGCCCGCGAAATTGCTTAAGTCACCTTACTTTTTGAATACACCTCGTATATATATTATCAAAAAATTCTATATATTTTAATAAATATTTATATTTTAGCTAAGAATAGATTGGTAGAAAAGCAAAAAAGCAAAGCACTTTTTATTGAGTTCAAAATTTAGAAATTCGAAGCATTAATCTTATACTAAGTCAGAATAATTGGACTATTCTAAAACTAAGATTTTTCCAAAATAAAGAAATTCGAAGCTTTAATCTTATAATAAGTCAGGAGAATTGGACTATTCTAAAACGAAGATTTTTTGGCTCGTTTAAGAACAAGTTGTGTAAATTTCTAGAATGAAATAATTTGTTTAAGCCTGAAGTATCATATTATTTGAATTTTGAGCCTATATCTACAATGTTGACCATAATATCAATTTCGAATTTTGAACAATCCCAAAAGATAATTTTTGTGGTCCGTTTGAAAACGAATTATTTTCATTTCTAGCATTTCTATTAAAGTTCAATAATGAATGAAAACAATACAAAAAACTGCTTCCCGAAATCATTTGTAGTTTTCGAGTAATACATTTTTGAATATATCGCTCGGAAATGAGTTTTTACATAGAAAGACCCCCAGCATTTGTTTTTTGAGACTAAAAATTGTTAAAAATTGCATCTTCAATCTTAAATTAATTCGGAAGAATTGGAATATTCTTGATACAAGATTTTTTTGGTTCGTTTAAAAATAAAATGTGTTCATTTCTAGGATAAAACATACAGAAGGGTACAGACGCAAGGCAGAGTAGATTTAGCTTTCAACTGGGTTTAGGTCACCAAGGGTTCCTTTTTGACCTTATTCAGGAAAGGAGGCGTGAAAGACGATTATGATAACAAGAATGCCTGCTAATTTCTAGATCAATTGCCTTTAACGTCAGCTTCCAATATTATTGTTTGACAAAAATAGTGTCAATTTTTTGGTACCTAGTACACTCCAGTCAAAACTTTCATAAGCTAAAATGCAGGAACGCTGCAGTAGCAAACTAAATAGAAAAACGCCATAAAGGAGTACAATCCAGATTCAAATATTATTATTTAAAAAAAGGAGTGTAATTTTTTCAGTACCCAGTACTCTCCAGTCAAAACTTTCAGAAGCTAAAATGCATGGAAGCTGAAGTAGCAAGATTCATAGAAAAACTCCATAAAGGAGTTCAATTCAGATTTCAAGAATATTATTTGAGCATAGTTGTGTAATTTTTTTTTTGGACCTAGTACTCACCAGTCAAAGCTTTCAGAAGCTAAAATGCATGGAAGGTGAAGTAGTAAGATTCATAGAAAAACTCCATAAAGGGTTTCAATTCAGATTTCAAGAATATTATTTGAAAAAAGATGTGTAATTTCTTTTAGGACCTAGTACTCACCAGTCAAAACTTTCAGAAGCTAAAATGCATGGAAGCTGCAGTAACAAGATTCATTGAAAACCTCCATAAAGGAGTTCAATTCAGATTTCAAGAATATTATTTTAAAAAAGTTGTGTAATTTTTTTTTAGGACCTAGTACTCACCAGTCAAAACTTTCATAAGCTAAAATGCATGGAAGCTAAGCTGAAGTAGCAAGCTTTACAGAAAAACTCCATAAAGAAGTTCAATTCAGATTCTAATATTATTATTATTTTGGTACCAGTACTCACCAGTTAAAATTTTCAGTAGCTAAAATGGATGGTTGCTGAAATAGGAAGAAAGGATAGAAAAATATGTTTATAAAAATTCCTCTAAATGAATTACTTAAAATTATTAAAAGTGTTGTTAATCCTCAAATTAAATAAAGTCGAAATTCTTTCAACGAAAACTTACGCCCGCTGCTAAATTATCGACAATCATGGGAAAACTTCATAAAGGTTTTTAAATTAAGATATGTCAAGCAGGCTTTTGACAGAGTGTGGCACGAAGGGTTACTACAAAAACTTAAATCTGCCCTTCCTGGTGCTCATTATGAAATCATAAAATCATTTCTTGACAATCAATCTTTCAAAGTTATGGTGAAAGGTGAACTCTCGGAACGACGGACCATTAAAGCTGGAGTGCCGCAAGGTAGCGTTCTATCTCCATTTTTATTCACCATTTTTACTATGGACATGCCGAGCTCGACGGGCAGTTCTGAGCTTATAACGGCAACGTATGCTGACGACACTGCCATTCTTTCGTCTTCCTCCAGCGTTCAAATGGCTGCTGATACCTTGCAGAACCAACTGGACATTATAGCAACTTGGGCAAAACGCTGGAACATCCAGCTTAATGGTGACAAATCTTCCAGTGTTTTAATTTCGTTAAGGAAAGACCCAAGTCCTGCGCTTACTTCAAATGGAGAGTTAATTCCAATTAAAACATCATACCCGTATCTCGGAATTCACCTCGACAAAAAATTGTGTTTGAGGGAACACATTAAAATAATAACAGCAAGATGTAGAACCAAAATTGGCAATGCCCCGTGGTATATTCGAAATCGAAACCTACACAAGGACCTGGGTGATGCGCTGAATAAACTTAGCGACGATTACATTGATCGCTTAAGGAACCATTTAAATTCGCTGGCATGTGCCCTGGCCGGTCATAGACCAAGAAGACGTCTTAAAAGACTTCACCCAAATGACCTCAGAAGGCGTATCTTATCATAACGACTTCCTGATTTTTGAAAATATTGTATATATAGAGAGTAATGTAAATCATACCACACAAAAAGCTATTTTAAGTGTATATTGACTTACTTTTTTTATAAATGTTGGATTATAACCCATACAATCAAGGTTTGATTGCCAATAATAAATATTCGAGAAAAAAAAAATGAAGAGAGTATTACAAACTAAAGTAGACACTTCTTTGTTTTCCGATTTTGATGTCAAACTAAAACAAAATGTCATTGGCTTTAATTTATCAATTTATTATAATATACAGCATTATGTATATAATTATAAACCCCTGAGTTTAAGACGTAAAGATATAGCTGCAGTCTAAGGAATCCCAAGTAGTGGTTTATGACTCATGTTTCATAACAAGTGAAAGAAATCCTTAAAAACATCAATTTAGTTTTGTTTCACTAACTTTCATTGGTTCCTGCTGCATTTATGAATTTCTATATTAAATCTGCAATATTAAAATCTGCTGCTTTTTTGGGATGTCCACTAGGGAAAATGGCAGCCAAGAAGAAATTTATAATCTTAATATTCCAAATAACAATAAACAATAGAAATTTATTTGCTTGCAGCTTATATGCTCCAATTTTGAATGCCACAAAAACAACTTAAGTGACCTAACCACATAAACAATTTAGTACTTAAATGTTTTTAGTTCATCATAGTCATAAATTGTTTTAATGTTTGTTATTATTTTTGTTTTTGTTGTTGCAGTTGCTCTACTTTAAGCACATTGATAATTCTCATGATTAATGTGCAATTTGCAATAACTTCATTGCACGGTGAATGTAATTAGTGTTGGTAAATGTTTACATATTTGCTCACTTGCTGCTAGCTACTATAAATAAGTTGTCTAAATGCATGCATAAGATATTATATAGTGGTATGTGTTTGTCTATATACTCTATATGTGTGTGCGTGTGTGTGTATTGTGGCTTATTTATTTTTTGTGCTGGACCATTTATTTTAACTGAAATCAGCTTGACGCCTTGATTCACTGCGCACTCAAATATGCTCAAGTTAACTCAACAAATACAAATGCAAATGCAAATAGTATATATGTATCTATGTACAGAGCAGAGAGAGAGACGCCAGGTACATAATGTTTAGTTACTGTTACATAATTAAACACTTGCTGACATCTGAGCAAAAACAAAACAAATACAAACACATACAGAAACATACAGGTACACACAAACACTCACAGGTATACCCACACATGCAACATTCTCCTACTAACTGAAGTTGCATATGTCAACGTTGGTCTCTTGTTGTTAATGTGTTTTCTTTTTTCTTAATTTACCTTTTGCTGACATCCTTTGCTTGTTTACACATTTCGGACGAGGGCGTGGCGGGCTCCCGGGAGAGTTGCACACATACACATGCACACACAGTTGGACAGTGTTGTGAAGTGAATAGAAAAGCACCGCAAAGCTGTCAACACATACTAACACACTCACATACACATATGCAGCTGCCCGCTGGCAACAATTTCGTTTTCTAATTTAGTTTGTTGGCCAATTGGCTCTGGTGCAAATGTTGCAAGTGTGGGAACTTTGGCAGCTCTCAAAGCTTTATTGATTTTAATACCACTGCAACAAACAGTGGCCAGCAAAAGTATTTTGATACAAAAAAAAATAAACATTTTTTTGACAGTAATGCAAAATTAGTTAAATCAGGAGTATGAATTAGCTCTGTGCTTGCCTGAGTTGCCACAGTGCTTTTATAATGTTTAACAACTTTTGAGGTGTTGTGGTATCCACAAAAAGTTGATGAAACTTGTGTATCTTAACGTACATAACGTACAACCTTGGAAATTTTGATTACTGTTTCGAAAGTAGTTTATTAGCAGTATTTAAAGGCAATACAGAAAATGGAATACAACATATGTAACTTCAGACCGTTGCTAGATAAATTGGCATGAATTTGAGGTTTTATATAGATATTTATCGAAACATAAGCTTGTATTCCTAAGCCTGCATGAATCTACTTACAGATTTTGATTACTGTTTCGAAATAGTTTTTTCTAGCAATATACAGGGTGGTCCATTTAGTGTTTGGAATTTGAACTACCGATTATTTGACTTTTAAGACGTCAAATATCATTCATATATTGGTAACTATTTAGTAAAAAAATTGACATTTACGAAATGGGACGCTTTACGCTTGAAGAAAGTTGCGAAATATTTTAAAAACTTATTTTCAAAGTGGTGAGTCTTGACTTTGGCCGAAGATGGCGAATTTTATCGAAAATCATCTTTTCAGTGGTTATGTTAATAAGCAAAGTTGTCGCATCTGGGGCAAGCGTTTCACGAGAAGCCAATGCACCCACAACGAGTGACTGTTTGGTGCGGAATTTGGTCTGGCGGCGTCATCGGCGCATTTTTCTTCGAAAATGAAGAAGGAGCCGCCGAAACTATCAATTGCACGGGCTACCGCGCAATGTTGACCGACTGGTTCTTCGAACAAATGGAAGATGAAGCTTTGGACGATATTTGGATTCAAAAAGACGGCGCCCCGTGGCTCACAGCGAACGCTACAATCGATCTTCTGCGCACAATCTTCAGAAATCGCATAATCAGCCGAAATGGCGTTATGAATTGGACACCAAGAAGCTGCGATTTGACGCATTTGGACTATTATCTTTGGGATGCGGTGAAAGATGTATGCTATGCCAAAAATCCGCAAACAAACGATGAGCTGAAGGACGAGATTGGAGCCGCTATTGCCAATTTCTTATATGGACCACCCTGTATATAGGCAATAGGAGATATCAAAGAATAAATCAAAAAATAAAAAATGAGAATTGTCATGTATAAAATTACATTAACATTATTTCAAATTTTAAAAACGATGAAAAGTAGAAAAAATAAATCTTAAAAAAAAATAATTTTGTATCTGTTTTAGCAAAATAATTCGCGTCAATATCTGTATTCGTTTGATATATCGAGTTTGAAATTAATATAACACCCTGAACGTGTCTAATAATTTTAATTACAGTATTAGAAATAATTTATTTTTAGAAGTATTTCCAATCAATAGAGAAAATTATTAGCTTTTTACGGAAGGTAGAAAAATTAACTATAGTCGCGACGCGTCGTATCATCAAAAATTCAGCTGCCACTAAATTTTCGATTTAAAATTATATAGAAATTTTAATTTTTGAAAAACAAAAACCAATTGGTATTGTATTCTCGATCAATATTGAAACTGATATTATCGAAGATTCACCTTCGATGAAAAAATTTTGATTTCAAAATATGTTAAAATGTTGGTTTTAAAACCGATAGCGTATCGATAACACTAGTTGACAAATTTCGCACATTTTTTTTCTCCAGAGATGAGACTTATATTGTATGTTAGGGCAATGTTTCAGCATTCAAAATCCAAAAAGTTTTTGTTTTGAAAAAATATGATAATTTTAAAAAATAAATTAATAATAAAAATGGTATGGATAAAGCGACCTATTAAATTTAAAATGGATCCTATTAAAAGTGTTTTGGAAATAAATTCATTTGCATTTTGAAAACGATTATATATTTATAGCAAAAATATAAAAAAGTTTATTCGTATCAAAATTTTCATCATTATCCGTCTTTTGAGTCAGAAACCTCAAATGGGATTCGTAAGAGCTAGGAAAGATTGATATATAAATATATTTACCTATGTGAAAACATAATGATTCTCCCAATTCTGATCTTATCTTGTCTATTTTTACACGTTTTTAAAATAAACACTTACTAGAAAAAAATATTTTTCATTTGATTTATTGCGATTAAAAAAGCTGCTTGATTGAAATTGTAAAGAGAAATATTTCTATTAACTCAATGTTTTAGAAATGAAGTTGGGGAATTCCGATTTCTAATTAATTTTCATAGCGGCTTAAGGATTTATTCATATCTTATTTTACAGGGTTTTTTTTCAACAGAATAAGGTATATTTCGATTTCTTATAAACAAATGAAATAGTTAAAGCGAATTTTATCAAATATTATTTTTGAAAAAGGATAAACATATTTTTTCATTTTTCTGCATCTATTTAAAAAATGTTAATTAATTAATAAACAAAAAAGTCAAAATTTTCGTAGTGAATAGAATATTTAAAATTTGGCAATCCCTGCAATATATTTCGGTGTAAAAACTCTGCGAATATAAACTTTATTTTTTAGTTTAATTTTTAATAACAAGTTTCGTTTTAGCAGAATTTTTTTCATTTAAAAAAAATAATTAAAACAAAAATACTATTTTCTATAAAGCTTATTTTTTTAATTAGTTAAACTTCAAATTTTTTAATCGTTAAAACAAAAAAAAAAACAATTTTAAAAAATACTCTAGTATAATTTTAATTTTTTAATTGGTTTAACATCAAATTTTTTAATCGTTAAAACAAAGAAAACAATTTTAAAATACTCTAGTATAATTTTGGATTGATTGATTTAGCTCTAATCATTTTTTGAATATAGAAAAAAATATATTTCCGTGCTCCAGAAAACGAATTGTTTAATTTTTTTTTAAATAAGAAAAAAAAATAAAAACTTATTTTCAATAAATAATATACTCAAAATTGGTATAAACATAATCGAAGCATATCAAAGAATCTTTTAAAAATTTAAAATAAATGCCAACGTTTTTAAAGCTATTTGCCAAATTAATTGTAATTCCTTTTGCGACAAAGTATTCGGATAAAAGCCACTTAAAAAATTGTTTTATTCATAAAATCCTTTATATGCACATAAAGTTTATAATTTCGAAACGAATAAAATACTTTCAGAAAACAAATTTTGTTTACTTTTTAACCAAACTTTTTTCGACTTATTTTTTATTATAGTTCAATTAGACAATTCCTTTAGTATTTCTGATTTTTATTATACTATAAAATTAAATTTTTTATAATTCCTCTAACAAGTTAAAAAGTTTCAAAACACTTCGTTGCTGGCATAAAAAAGTTGCTGACGGCCAAAATTACTTTTTCTATTAAAACCCAACTATCTAGACTATGGCCAGACCACTAAGGACACCATCACGCCTCTCATAATACCCAATTGTCAGCATCATCATATTTCCAAAGGACACCAATTCCCAGTTTATCACAGCCACTTATCTCACATAGCCTAAAATGGTGTCCAAATACTTTTTGCAACTATTGTTGCCGCATAACTTTGTACGTGTGTATTTGTTTGTTTGTTTGTCGTTGTGGCTTGTGTCCTGCTTGGTAGCAACAAGCAGTTTAGTAAATTATAATGCGGTCAAACCGCGTACATAATTGCAACAAGCTAAATGTGACAAATTCAATTAAATACAACTAATACAGGGCCAGAAACCGCGATTGCAATTTGAGAGTCACACGCGAATTTGGCTAAAACAATTATATTTAAATTCCCAAAAAATATTTGCCAAAACACAATCAAAAAACAGCGGGAGTCAATCAGGGGGGCGGGAGTTAAAAAAAAAACAAGCCACCCAGACACAGATACACACACACACATAAGCACATATACTATAAGTATTGGCAATCAATCGTGCGGAGAGAAGGGAGCAGATACAGATACAGATACTCAGTCAGGCAGTAAACGGAGTCTGAGTGGTACTTCCGCTGAAAACAAAATCAAAGTTAAGCACTCAATTTTCAATTAAGCTCACAAAATGCACACGAACGCCCTCACACTCACACTAACAGGCAGACACTCACAAGCACACACAGATACTCACACAAACACATACAAATATACAAAGGCACACAAAGCTGCCCCAGCACGGGCACAAAAGATATACAAGCGACCGGTGCAAATGAAAGCCCAAAGCAACGTCATTGCGCCCAAAAATTTCAACGATTTTTTATACTCTACACTAAGTTGAGGGTATCTATAGGATTTTAATACTTTTGGTATTCAGCGAAGGAATTGGTGGTAGAGTTAGAGAAGACATGCATATATTTTATTTGAATTGGAAATATTTTAACCTAAATTTAATCGAGAAACCTCACTTTGACGGTAATGGTTTCAAAAGACAAGGATCGTCCCGGAACCGTGAAAAAATTCAAGGATACAGAATTAGAGACTTTACTGGATGAAGGTGGTTGTAGAACGCAACAGGAACTTGCAAATTTATTGGGCTTGACTCACCAAGCCGTTTCTCATCGCCTAAAAAGCTTAGGAATGATTCAGAAACTGGGACATTGGGTGCCGCACAATTTGAAGCCGGGGACATCGAACGGCGCCTTTGCACGTGCGAACAACTCCTCCAACGGCAAAACAGAAAGAGTTTTATGCATCGAATCCTGACCGGCGATGAAAAGTAGATACGCTATGACAACCCGAAGCGGAAAAAATCGTGGGGGCTTCCCGGCCATACAACAACTTCAACAGCGAACCGAACTATTCATGGCTTGAGGCTGATGCTTTGTATTTGGTGGGAACAGCTCGGCGTAGTGTACTATGAACTCTTCTATTAAGGCGAAACCATTATAGGAGCTCTGAATCGGACGCAACTAATACGCCTGAGTGGAGCGTTGATGAAAAAACCCCGCAATACTCGGAAAGACACGATAGGTCATACTTCTACATGACAACGCTCAGCTACATGATTTCAAGGTAGTGAAAATATACCTGGAAACTTTGAAATGGGACATTCTACCCCACCCGCCGTACTCTTCTGACATCGACCCTTCTGATTTTTACGTATTCCGATTGATGACGCCGAACCGCACTTTCGTTCTTTCTTTTGGTTTGCTTGAAGTTAGCATTTCAACCATGCTTTGGGTTATAAAAATTCGATAAAACTAGGCTAAAATTAGAATTTGGGCAATTTCTAGTTTTTTTTAATCATTTTGGAATCGAAATTTCGATAAAACTTTAGATATTTGACGTCTAAAAATCTGTTTTGGAATCTTTTTATATGAATAAAGTTTCTGTAAACCTAACTTGGGATATTTAAATTCTATGCATGACTAAATAAATATCGAAATTCAATAAAATTTTGAGATATTTGAAAACTATTTTGGAATCTTCTAGTTTGGATAAAGTTACCATTCGAACCATATCTCGGGCTATAAAAATTGGATAAAATATGACTTATTTGAAATCCTGTAAATTGTTTTTTTTTAAATTAATATTGGGAATCGAAATTCGATCAAATTTTATATATTTGACATCTGAAAATCTGTTTTGGAATCTTATAGTGTGAATAAAGTTAATACAAGCCTATTTCGGGATATAAAAATTCGATAAAATATGAGATATTTAAAATGGGCGAATTGGGCCTAGAATCTTCCAACTGGGGTAAAGTTAGAATTCGAGCCATACCTCGGTAGTTAAAAGAGCGGAGATATTATAGAAATAAGAAAAATATTTTAAATGCTATAACTTCGCTAAATTGTAAATTTAAAATTCGATAAAATTTTACTAATTTGAAATCCTCTAACTTGGCTAAAATTAAAATTTAACCATTTCTAGTTTTTTTTAAATAATTTCGGGAAATGAAATTAGATAAAATTTGAGATATTTGACATCTGAATATCTGTTTTAAAATCGTATAATTAAAATAAAGTTAATACAAGTTTATCTCGGGATACACAAATTTGATTAAATTTGAGATATTTGAAATCTGCAAATTGAGTATAGAATCTTATAACTGGTGTAAAATTAACATTCGAGCCTATCATGGGATACAAAAGGGAAGAGATATAATAGATATAAAAAAATATTTGGTATCCTCTAACGTGCCTAAGTCTAAATTTGAGCAATTTCTGATTTTTTAAGGATATCACAACTCTTTTAAATTTGAGAACTTTACAATCTGTAAATCGTCTTCAGAATCTCATAACTGGAAGGAAGTTAACAATCAAGCCGTATATCGGGCTATCAAATATTTGAAATCTGCTGGATAAGCATAAGTTCCAATTTAAGCAGTTTCAGGGCTTGGAGATATTTTCTATTTTGGTAATATTTTCGGATTTCGTAAATTCAACAAATTTTTTAAATTAAAAATCTACAAATCGGTTTTAGTATCTTCTAACTGGGATGAAGCTAATATTAGAAGTATACCTAAGTTTTTAAACTTTCTGTCAAAGGCTGTCGACCTATTAAAGTTCTCAAAAATATAAGATATTCGGAATATACAAATCTTTTTAAGCCATTTTACTTTTAACAATGCCTTATAAATCGTCAAAAATCATAATATTTAATATTTTTATTCCAGATTGGTTCAAAATATCTTGTTGGCTTTCAAAAATAATTCTTTTCTTTTGGTAAATAAAATTTCCCGAGCAGCTAATGGTCAAGGAAAGGGCTAACTAAGGTCAGGGAAAGAAACATATCTCAAGGACAAGATATGGACGTCTTTTAAATTTACAGAAATAACTGAACAAAATCGCCCATCCCGGCACAGAAGCTTTAGCCATATTCGACAGGTCAGATAAAGAAATCTATCTTTAAGAACGAGTGTTGTCCCTCTATTACAAAGGTCATGAACTATGTTTCCTATCATTTCAACAGACGAAGATCCATTTCCAAAGCGTACTCAAACTTCGTCACCAACAAACCATTTTCTGATTTAACTTTGACTATCTCTTTACACCTTCACCCCACACAAACACACTCACATGTACCACCGCCCACCTACACATCTACAGAGACACATACCATCAACAGGAAAGGCGGAAGGGAAGCGAAGGCAGCAGGTGAAACATACACAATACTACAACAACAGGAATTGAAACGCTCAAGGCACTTTATATTAAATTCACTTTGCCTGTCACCTGCCACCTGCCAGGTGACTGCCTAGAGGCCGTCTGGCTGGGCTGGGCTGGAGGAGCATGGAGGAGCACATGGGAAGCCAACATCAACCAGCATTAACCGCACGGCCCGATACTTTTTGCTATTTTGCTACAGCTCTTCTTTGCTTTGCTTTCACTCATGCTTTTAACTTGTTTTCTTTTGCCATCTCCGTATGTGTAAATGTGTGTGTGTATTTTTGTGAAGTGGCTTCTTGATTTCGTTCGTTACGCGGCTCAGTGTTGTTTTTTCCGCCGCTGCATCTTCTTCTTTTTGCCAATCATTCGAGTGTAGGTGTGAGCTTTTGGGGGGCCGCCATTTTTGGGCGCCATTTTTGTCTCTTTTTTTGTTGATAGCGGGTTAAGTAGAACAGCTGCAGAGACGCCCTTGGCGTCATTTATTTGGTTTTCTAATTACGTGTGTGTTTTTTTTTTTTGGGTGGGTTTTCCCACTGTTCATATCAGCCGTCATGTCAAGGCTGTCATTTCTACAATCCTTCAAGTGATTAGACTGAGTATTCAATTGTCTAAGCTTCAATCTGTGTTTCATGTTTGTCTGTTATCATTATCATGCTACAGAACGCAAATTGTTGCTTAGCAATCAGCGGGCACGCCCCATACCCCCTCCTGCTGGCAAGAAGTCAAGCCAGCCCACAAACAAACGCAATCAACAACATCATCAATGGGTAGATGTATTAGTAGCAGGCAGTGGCTTAGCTGGATTTCTTGGAAGCAAGGGTATATCATAATATGTGTTGACTGTCTCCAGGATCAATCCCTATAACCGCCTCCTACTATGCCTAAGTAGATGTTGCTCCTTGTGCATCAATAGTTTTAGAGCTACACGCGGGCATTTGAGATTCAAGCTTCATTTGGCGGCTTGCTTATCAAAATGGGCGGCAACTCTGTAGGCGTTTGAATAAAATATTTGTCTTTGTGTTGAAGGCTGTGCCTATGCATGTGTGTGTGTATATGTGTGCCTTGGCGCTTGTTTTTGTGTGCACAGCGACGCACAGTGGCTCAAAAGCTGAAAATCCGTTGCAAAAATCATATCTTCTAAACAAATTGAGATATTTTTATGAATTAAATTGCAATTGAAAGAAAAATTTTTAGGCTTTTAAATAAGTATTCATACATGGTGATACGATATCTACGAGTTGCGCAATTTGTTGTTCAAGTTGGATTTTGTGGCCTGTGCAATATTCGCTCTTGAACAATATGTACATATTTTTTGCATATTTTCTAAACCAATTAAGATATTTTAATGAAA
>JBAMAX010004693.1:0-27783 GCA_037043745.1 Chymomyza amoena | reverse complement strand
TTTTTTTTGGCGTCATCTTGTGTTGAGCTTTTTTGACCAAGTGGGAGATGTGAGTCATCTCTTGTCTCTAAAAGAAAGAAAATCACGCAAAATGAAATTTGCATCTATAAAGCTATAAAGCTTTTGATCTTTTCTAGGGCATTAATTATTTCAAAAACTAGAAAATTCTACTATTGTTTAGGGAAGGACATTTTACAGGGGAGAGTACTTCAGCCTAAGATAAGCAGTTGGGTATTTGGACAATAATTTAAAATATAAAGACCAGCTTAAAAACAGTGAAAGAAAACAAAATCAGAAAAAGAATTTAGAATTTTAACAACATTGTTGAAAAACAGTGCAGCCCATGCGCTTGACATATACTCGTAGATGGCGCCAGCAGTAGCATCAATTTTTTGTTTTAGATCTAAAGCAAAATTTGAAGTTATTTAGATAGCAAAAAGCGTGACGGATAGAATAAAATAGCTATAATAAAGGAAATAAAAAAAAGAATTCCCTGTAGGACCCCTTAGGGGGCATGGGGGATCTCTATTAATAACTGTTCGAATAGAACAGGGATCTACAGTTGATAGCCAAATCCAAACTGTGGTTTCTTTTATTAATAGGGGACATGGTATCCCAATATTTGGGACCCTACCCACAACTATCATTATCCAATAAGAACAAATAAATAGGTTTGGACGAGTCAATTATTTTACTTGTTCTTATTTAAAACTTGGCAATCATTTTATTATTTGCAAACTAGCAGCTGATTTTCCAATTTATCTTTTCTTTTTAGAAATATGGCATTATATGTGTTGTTACTGTTAGCGCCATCCTGCTGTCAATTGACAACAAATGGGCAGCACTGTCCGTCAATGGGCAAAAAATGGGCAGCACTGTGTGCACATAAATGCTAAGCACAATAAATGTTGGAGATGTTTCTTTCAGAGCATTTAACGAATCTTTTTGTCTGACCTTTTAGTGAAAAATAGGGATAAAAAAGTGTACTGAGCGAATCAAACTCAGAAGCAATATTCCAAAACAGGATTGAAGCTCTAAAGTTCGCTTAGAAAAGAATAAGATGTCAGTCGGGTATTGTAGCCATGAAGTGCAAAAATGATAATTTTTCATTTGCTTTTTATACCATCAGCTATTTGCTTTATCGACAAATTCACAAATATGATCTACAAATATTGTATTTAAATTTTGTACCATACTAAAAATTATCGTGGAACCGTCTTTAAACAAAAAAAGTAACTCTGCAAAGACAACTGCCTTGAAAAGTCTTCCTTAGGAGTTTCGGGGAAAAATAGCATGTTTTAGGGGGCTAGTTAGGGAACTACCTGGCTACTGTTTTTTTTTCTCAATTTTATTTCACTACTTACACAATTCTCGTACAAGCAATTAATTTCTTGAAAAATCGTGTAAAAATTTTGTTTTAAATTGACCCACCAACCAATTAGCTGCATTGTTTAAGGATTTCTATAGACTTTACATAGGTCACTATCAGTGAAAATAAAGTTTGCTTTCTAGAGAAATAAAAGTTAACTTTATGTAAATAAATAAAAAAATTTCGAATAAAATTGTCAATTGAAAATAAGCTCGGACTACTACAATGTATTTGCATTTAGTCAATAAAGTTGTATATTAGGGTGGATCAATTTATTTTTGGGAATAAAGGTTCTCAGCGATTTTAATTCTTTGGCTCATTCTAAGCCATTTTGCCCCAAAAAAAATAAATGGTTAAAAATTAACTTCAAGTTGGCCGCTTTTTGCCGAAAGAGGGAGCTTTTGTGTACTTTTCTTACTTTTATCTGTTTTTTTTTTTTTTAATATTGAAAAAATGTTGCCAAAATCTACGAATATTTCACATTTTAATAGTTTTCAGGCACTGTAACAAATTGCTTCGATTTGTGCAACATTTTATCAATTAAAAAAAAAGCAAATAAGTACAGAAAAGGCGCTCAAAGTTAAAAATATATGTTAAAAATGGTTTCCTTCCAAATACAGAATTGCCTAGAGGCGAAATAATGTTGTTGTTCTTGTAACGCCCAAATCGATTTTAGAATATCTTGTGGATATCTTTTTTTTTAAAGCGGGGACATATAAATAAACATATAAATACATAAAGGCGCCCTCTAGCGCCGCTTAAAATTAAAAATATATGTTTAAAATGGATTCCTTCCAATTAAAGATTTGGCGAGAAGAAAAAAAACGTTTTTTGCTCATGTTAGTCGATTTTTAAATGTTTTTATAAAACTCTATTTTAAAAAATGTGGTACAGTCGAGGCAGTGCCCGACAAAGGAACACCCTGTACCTTTTCTGACGAAAACATTTTTTCTGCATATTTCTACTATGAACTTTCCAATTGGAATTAATTTTTTTTTGTGAAGATATTGACATGAATCAAAAAACTTCGTTTTCGGAGGAAATATGCGCACCAGCTGGTAATGTTTGGTGTTTCTAGTTCTTCTGGTCTCCGAGATATAGGAGTTTATTCGGACGAATGGACGGACGGATGGACTGACAGACATGGCTCAATCGCTACCCGAGGCATTTTGGAATAAAGGACTTTGGGTCTGCAGCGCCTTCTTCTGTTCGTTACATACATTGCACAAATCTAGTATATCCTTTGCACTTTTTAGTACAGGGTATAAAAAGTGGGCGAGGGCGACTCGAAATTCATTCTACACCCATAGTTTCTTGAGCAAAAGTGCTTAAAATTACCAAAGCAAAGTCGCTGAGAACTTTTTCGGTCCCATATAAATTGATCCGCCCTATTGTATACATAGTTTTAATTGGCTTCAAAATGAAGACATTCTCACTTGGCTTCATTCTACAATATATTCGTTTGCAATACTAAAAAAAAAATTAAAAAAAAAAAAATTTGTTTAGTATTCTATTATTTAATAACATCATCGCAAAACAATAATTTTTGACCCCTGGGACCCTGAATATCTTGGGATGTGATCATGATATTTTTTGTTACCTATCAAATTTGTCTCTTTGCTAGTTTACAAGATATGTCAAGTTATAATCTACCCTAATATGCAGTTATCGATAGCTCGATAATAATCGATAATCGAGATATTGCAAATAAAATGCTAACCTAACAAAATTTAAATCCTATTATAGAAAATTTTGTTTTTAATCTTTCTTTGGTATTTTTATGCTTTGGGTAATTTTTGAAGGTGGTACTTTGCTTTTCAAGTCAAATTCGAAAGGTTTAGGCTCTCTATATATATTTATCTTTAACTTTCCGTTTATATAAATACTTTACTGTACCTATAGGAATAAATGATTTATTGCACATATCACAGCCCACTATATAATATAATTAGCATGGGTACGTTCAAAATTAGCAATACTTACCAGATTGTAGTCAACGTTATCATCGCTACTCAAGAGAGGCACCTCCCATGTGTGCTCCTCCAAATCGAGTGACGTCAGTCTATCGTTGCTTTTGTTGTCATTGTTGTTGCTGTTGCTATATTTGGGATTATTATTTGGCATGAGTCTGTGATTGGCATGGGCCTCCACCAAGTTCAGTCTTGAGTTGTTGTTGTTGTTGCTGTAGTCACTTTCTTCTCCGCTCAGCCCTCTCTGGACCTCTACTGTTGTTGTGATGCTGCTGATTATCATCAAAGTAAACTGAAAAACTCTCATCATAGTCATCATCATGTGTTGTGGGTGCCAGAGCATTGTCAAGTTTTTGATATTTTGACATTTTATTTGTTTAGTTTTTCTTTTTGTAGTTTTGAGGATTTTTATTTTTTGATGGTTGTTGTTTCTTGGTTTTCCGTATTGCTTGGTGTAGTCTTTGTGTGGTTTGTTTTGGGGAAATGTAATAAAGTAACCACTTTAAGTTTTTAGGTTATGGATGCTGTGTTTATCATAATTAGTGTTCATATGGCGTTGTTTTGACTTGTGTAAACCTTTTATGTTTAGGTAGCATTATTTGTTTGTTGTTTTTGGAATAATGTGTAAAACTTGAAGTAAAAATCGTAGGGTAAGTAAATTTTGATTTAGTGCTAGTAGGCATTGTTTATTTTAAAGGCGCATACAAATTTCTTTATTACAAGTGTTTTGGGTCGCTGACGTCAAAAAAAAAACCCCCGCACGTTAGATTTCTGAGATAGCCTCAAAGAAAAAAATTGTTTAATGAGGTTTTTTGATGCTTGGTGATTTTTGGATCTGGAAACCGGATTTAGCGGCTTAAAATTTATGTACGAAGTTTTCTCTTATATAAAATTAACAATTATCTGTCTGATCTGTCCGCACGAACGCCTTAATCTTAGAAATGTTAAGAGTTAGATGCAAACAAACTTTTAGATCCCATGTCAGGGGAAACAATTTTATTTTATTTTTTATCAAAAAATCGATTTAATCGATTTAATTGAGCGTACTGAAACGGTAGGCTCTAGAAAGTTAAAGCCGCAGAAAATCACAGAAAAGGAAATTTACGAGACGAAGAGGAATATGTATACAAAATTCACTGAAATTTATTTCCGTATTTTAAAATAAAGAAAACAGAAATTCAAAACTTTATGAAAGAAAACAAAAAATTAATATTTGTTTAATTCAAAATTTAAAACTTAATAAGAGAAAACATAAAAATTAAATCACCAAATATGTAATTTTTTGAGATCTTTTATTCATTTTCTAAATAGAAAAATTAAAAACACTCCAAAGCGCCCTCTGGCGGCACTCAAAATTTAAAATGGAACGTCCAAATACACATTTGACTTGAGGAAAATAACATTAAGTAAGTGGAAGGTCTAAATCGATTTTTTTAATATTTTCAAAAAATACCTTTTTAAAAAGTGGGCGACTCTAAATTCATTTTAGAGCCATAGTCATAGAATTAAAATCGGTAGGAGCTCCCAAAGCTCATACATTGATTCGCCATAATGAACATAAAGGATCGATGCTCAATAAACAAGAATCGATTTTATTGTCAAAAGAAAAGAATCGATGAAATCGATTTTAAATCGAATCGATGCTCAGCTCTATTGTCCAGCCCTATGCCAAATTTGATCAAAATCGCCTAACTATATCTAACATCGGTCAAAAAAACGGGCTTGTTGCAAAATAAACATCGTAACCAAATTTGGCAAATAAATATTTTTTGGAGTTCTGAAGCAATATAACAAATTTGATTGCGTAGTAGTGGCACGGGATATTCCAAAGTCGTCCAAACCGACTTTAGCATACGTCATTCTTTTTTATGGCCCTGTCAAATTTGATTTTTATGACCTTTCCTTATCTTTTCAAATAAGCTCCAAACAAAGAATAGATTTTTTTTCGTTTTTCCCATAATGTTCGTCAAATTATCTGATAAAATGAGCTCTGCACAAAGAAATTGGTATTTAGTTTTGTTTGTTGAAAGTCTTCTATCTATATAATATATATTTCTATTCTACGAAGAGCCTAGAAAATGCAAAAAAATAAGTTTATTTTAAGGACTAGTGAGACTGGAATAAAAGTTTTGGTTTGTATGTCTAAAAAATTCTGTCAAAAATTTGTGGGAAATTGTGGAGCTTTTAAGGAAATCCGAACTTATTACACTGAATATTCTTGATGTCCAGTTTTGGGTTTCTAGAATATAAAGCAAAAAAAATGTATTTCGGATTTGCTTTTCAAGAATTTTTACTGACTTAACATAACTTCGATTGCTACGAAAATTTTAAAATATCTAGATTATATTGAAAATATAATTTTTGCGGAATTCCTAATTCTTTTTACACAATTTTAAGACAAAAATGTATCTCTACTTAAGGAATATTGGTGTAGTATAAAAAATTGCCTATTGCTTAAAATTTGGAGATCAGAACTTATAGCTGATTTAATTTTTTCTGTCACCTTAAATTTTTTTTTTATTTTTCTATGTATGGTTCTAAATTATGTTCATCACTATTTACTAGATTTTTAAAACAGAATTTTTGAATTTTAGTCTTTTTAAAATATTTTTTCAATCCAACCTGATTTTCCAACCACCGCTAAAATTTTTAGATTTCTAGAAAATTAAATGAAAAAATAATGGTAAATTTTAAATAAGTCTAAAATTTTTATACTGACTACTTTATTTCGATAGCAAAATTACAGGAATTCTTTAAGATTAAAAACTAAAAAGCTACACTAACTCTTATAAGGAAATTCGCACATTTTACTTGATTTCAAAAGTAAATTAAGAATTATATTATATCTAGAAACTTATTATAACTACAAACGCTTGTTTCAAATTGAAAAAAAAAATTACCTGCTTACATCGATTCCACATTTAACGGATTTTAAAATTTCTAGAAATCTTATCAAAAATTAGAAATTTATAGTTTGTACTTTTTTGGGGAGCGAAATTATAAAATCTAGAATATTTCAAATTTATATTTTTATTCTATTAGACTTTTTATACCCTGTACCGTATGGAACAAAGGATATATTAAGTTTGTGCAAGCCATAAATGTATGTAATATATAGAAGGAGTGGTCGAGACACCCCAAAGTTACCTAAAATATGATCATGGTGAATAGAGAAGTCGATATACCCATGTCCATCTGTCCTTTTGAACGCCTAGATCTCAGAGATGGTAAGAGCTAGAGTAACCAAAATTTCACATTAGATCCCATATTATTTCATAGGAGACAAGTTTATTTTATTTTTTATATCGGAGCTAAATTATATAGTATACATTACATATGCATATAGAAGTGTTTTAGACGACCTCGAAAAAACAAGTTTTAGATGAATATTTAATTTTTTTATAAAGATATCGTAACCAAATTTTTTTATAGTTCCCAAGCACTGCAGCAAATTTGATCAAAATCGGTGGACTATATCATATAGCTCCCATAGGGCCGATCTTCCAAAAAATTGATTTTGAACAGAATTTGTTGTGTTTTGTTTGTTTGTAAAGATATTGGAATTAAATGTGGCACTTGTAAGTTTTTTATAGATCTTAAGCATTGTAAAAAATTGTAATAATATCGGTAGACTGTATAATATAGCTCCAATAGGTCGAATCTGTCCAAAAAAACGTTTTTTATACAAAACTCGTTGTGTTTCGTTTGTTTGTAAAGATATTTGAACTTAATTCGGCATTAAGATCCTTTAAGTATTAAAGCACTGTGTCAAATTTGATTGAAATTGGTTAAATTTATCATATAGCTTCCATAGGAACGAACGGCCAAAAACAATTTTTGCTTAAAAATTTTTGTTTTTGGCTTTTTATGAAGAATCCGAATTTAATTGCAAGCTAGTGGATCAGGGTATCCCAAAGACGTCCGCGCCCGACTTTACGTACGCCATTTTTTTGAACTTGAAATAGTCCTTTTAAAAGATTTGAGAACAAAATTCTAAAATTTTTTATTTCTAATTTCTTTTAGAAATTTATGAAAACTTTAAGTCTATTTTATCTAATTATGCCTAGTCGAAATCCAAAATGAACTTTTTCCTTTATAAATCTTCACGATTTTCCTTTTTCTTACTCGTTTCAAATGGAAAATTATTCTCTTAATATCTTTTATCGGGCACAAGTAAAGAGTAAAGCTGCTGTCGAGTGTTCCCAGTCTCTTATCAGCCATATAACCCAACCTGTACCCTTATCTAAGGCCATAAAATGTCAAAACGTCAAAAAAACTAGCGAATTGATGACTAGGTTTCAAAATCGCCAAAATTAGTCACAAAATCGAAACACTCAATAAAAGAAAGCTGTCAATTTTTCCATTCCAGTTCCATTTTTTAAATATTTTGTAATCCAACGAAACATAAGTCTTTTGTTTTCAAGTTTGCTGTAAACTTCCTGTCATAAATATTCAAAACTGAAACATTTACATATATCCAATGTCAGTATTATTTCTTTTACACTTGTTGCTTCTACATAAGTAAACATTTATATAAAGTACTTTACAGATATGTAAGTAGATCTGATATTTTCTTTTAATTTTATAATGCTTTTGTAGAGCACAGTAGAAACCACATAAAATAAATGCTCTTATCATTATGTGTATACATAATATGCGTATATCTTATGTAAGTGTAGCTTGTACTTATTTATTTATCAAGCGGTTAGCCTTATATACAACATATGTATGTACTTTTTATGATAGCTGCGTTCCATTTTACCTTCAGGCTTTCCGCAACAGTTTGTACATATTCCCATGAGTTTAACGAACCTAGTACATATGTACTACATTTAATCATTACATTATGTATCAGCAACCCCAAAATTAGTTGCAGACTTTGATTAATTTGTCAACTCTGGATATCAAAAACACTTGAAATAACTCACATAAACAACTAATTTAATACTCGTAATACCTAGTTTATTAATTTCATCTATTTGGTTTGTTGTTTGCTTTTTAACAGCTTTTTATTTCACCTTTAAGCATGTCGTTTGATAAACAAAAAATACAAACCAAATTCTTGAAAGATAAGATAAAAAGTTCTTATAGTAATTGCACTTTGATAGCGCCGCTTGGCAGCATAAATTCTTGTTAAGTTCTTGAAACTTGAGTATAATTTAATAAGCCAAGTGTATATCAAATTGTGGACTGTTTTGTATTTCTTTTTTGTTAGGCAGATAACTTTAACAAGTTGTCAGATAAGAACGACGCACAATTTGTGCAACTCATTAGACTTTAGACAAGACAAACACAAAACTCACACCTTGTATAAGTTTGCCTACAGTGATAAAAATTGTAAGAATTCTTTTAC
This sequence comes from Chymomyza amoena, assembly GCA_037043745.1. Taxonomy (NCBI): domain Eukaryota; kingdom Metazoa; phylum Arthropoda; class Insecta; order Diptera; family Drosophilidae; genus Chymomyza; species Chymomyza amoena. Next base: position 19,091 of record JBAMAX010004693.1, on the reverse strand, counting down.
GAAATAAGGTTGATTGGATGTAAGGATTTCCAATAATTTGCAGTAAAATTTGTTGTCTTTTAAATTGTTATCTTAACGTACTACATTCCAGAATTTATTTTAATCAGATAAGAAGATTTGATTTCCAAAAAAAAACAAATTTTATGTTTGGGATCTTCTAGATATTATATATATATATTATATTTCGCTTTCGAATCAAGCAATCAGAATAAAAATTTTTAAATTAAAAAAAATCAATTTTTGAAATTTTTTTTAGATTTCATGAAATTTTCAAATTCGTTCTCAGATGGATCAGATGAAAAGTTTTGGTATCCAGAAAAAACAATTTTGTATTGGTGATATTCTAGATTTTATGATTTCGCTCTTAAATTCTGAATTTCAGAATACAAATTTTTAAATATAAAAAAATACATTATTGAAGTTTTTTTAAATTTCTTGAAATTTTCAAATTCGATCTGATATATCAGATGAAAGTTTTGATTTTCAGAAAAAAAAAATTGTGTATTTGTGATCTTCTAGATTTTATGATTTCGCTCTTAAATTCTGAATTTCAGAATACAAATTTTTAAATATAAAAAAATACATTATTGAAGTTTTTTTAAATTTCTTGAAATTTTCAAATTCAATCTGATAGATCAGATGAAAAGTTTTGATTTTCAGAAAAAAAAAATTTTGTATTTTGTGATCTCCTAGGTTTTATAATTTCGTTCTCGAATCAAGCAGTCAGAATACAAAATTTTAAAAATAAAAAAATACATTATTAAATTTATTTTTTAGATTTCTTTAAATTATCAAATTCGATGTCAGATGAATCAGATCAGAAAACTTTTGGTTTCCAGAAAAAAAAAATGTATTTGTGATCTTCTAGATTTTACAATTTTGATCTAGAATCAAGCAGTCCGAACAAAAATTTGGAAATATAAAAAAAAATTATTTTGAAATTTTTTAAAATTTTTTTAAATTTTCAAATTCGATCTCAGATGGAATTGCCCTACACTAGTAGAGATTTATTTACATTTACATTTACAAGTATTTGTTATTATAATAATTTTCAAGATATAAAACAATTTTAAAATGACTTTCGAAATCAAGTTAAAGGTGCGAAAATCCATAAAAAGTAAAAATGCTTTTTCATTAGTAATCTTCTAGAATTACTATTACTTTGCTTTCGAAATGAAATAGTAAGAGTAAAATTTTTTGATTTATTAAAAATAAACTGTAATTTTTCATTTGGTTTTCTAGAAATCTAAAAATTTTAAAGTTTGTTTCTCAAAATCAGGTTGGTCGAAATAAATCTTGTAAAAAGACTCAAATTCAAGAATTCTTTTTTCGAAATAAAAAAAAAGGGTGATGGACATATTTGATGACTATACATAGAAAAATAAGCAAATTTTTTGATGACAGAAAAATTATTTTAAAGGGCCTTATTGATTTTGCTGATAGTAGAAGTAATTGTAAGATTTTACATTTGAGGTTTTCAAATCAATCAAATGTGGATTAATATTTGAACTTTAAATTTTATAGTTGTCATTTTTCTAGAGTTTGGTTCTTGAAATCAAGTTTTTTCGAACTTACTGAGGAAATATAAGTTAATATATGTTCGGAATCAAAAAACTAAATTTTCCTGAACACTTCAACCCTAGTGTGACATTTTCAAAAAATAATTTTTTTTTCCTTATTTCGATAGGTTATACCTTTAAAAATAACATACTAAAATTTTAAATCGATATCTTAAGTATTTAGTTTTTGAGTTACAGCCATTTAAAAGAGTAGCCGCTCGGCAGTTAGATAGTTGGTATATACCTGAGATCGCGTGTCATTTCAAAAATATTCAATATTTTATTTCAAAAATTTTACTGTGTATTCTCAAAACATGTATAAATATACCCTCAAAAAAGATGGATTCACTAGTTTTTTTTTATTAATTCCCAAAAATGGCCTTTTTTTTAGGCTGTCACACTAGGTGTGCCCCTTAACATGTTAGACATTAATTTAAAAAACTTGAACTTCGAAAATAGTATTTGATAATGACTAAGGCAAAAAAATGTTTTTATTTCAATAAGAAATTCTATAATTATAAAATTTTGTTTTCGAAAGCAATTAGGATGTATTTTTTAACTATCCAAACAAAAAAAACTTATGCAATCTTCTATAAACACTGAAATTCTTGTAAATTCCTCACAAATTCATTAATAAATTCTGAAACTTTCATATCTTGAATATATAGTTAACGAATATTCCTGAAGTACAGATAATTTCTATTTTCATCCTTAAATTATGTTTTACAAGAATTAGGATTTCCGAAAAAAATTTATTTTTAGTTTGTAATTTTCTAGAAATTCTAGATCTTTCGAATTTCTCAATTTCGAAATTATGTAAAATCTGAGCAAATAATTGGAATCTTTTAAAAAAAAAAATAATTTTTTTTTCATTTGTAATATTCTACAAACTCAAAAAATTTTGCTGTAAACATTAAGTAGAATCAGTCTAACAGTTTTGGATTTTCTTAAAAGATAGCAAATTTTTAATTGAAAACTGGGAAAAAGTTCAAAAATTCTTTAAAGGAAATCACTAAGAACGATTCTTTGAAATTAAAAAAATTTCAGAAACATTTTTATGATAAATAAATATTTGTAATGTGGGAATCATATTTTTTTCAGTGTTGGACACATTCTATTACTTATTCTTTTTAATTAAAAACGTTTCATACCTTTTTTTGTTATATATGTACATATACCTATATACCTACACCTATTTGTCATTGGTATATATAGTATCATCCGCGAAAATGTTCAAGAGTATTAGAGATATTACCCAACCCAGACAGTGTCATAACTCTAATACAAAAAAAAAGTCTTGAAATTAGTTCACAAAAATGAAAAATATAGAAAATAGGGACTACCTTAAATATAGAAAAAATATTCTTGATTGATAAAAGTTAAGAGCGAGAAGTTTTTGATTAAAGATTGTTACATTGTATACTTAATATAACAACGACATTGCTGAAATACCATTTATTTTAATTGGAGCCATCTTTTTTGCACAGTGTATAAATATATTACATATAATAAATAAACTAATACCCTTTGCCTATAGATAAGCTGTACGTGAGAAAGTCGCAGTTTTGGCGAGACACTCCCCCAGTCTGCCTGCACTAACAGCAGGGAGAGTCACAGCCAGGGAAAAGGTCTAGGAATTTGATTTGAAAAAATATCAGACTGACAGACAGACGCACACACATTTTCATTTTCATTTTCATTCCAAGTTGTTGACTTGTTGTTGTCTCTATTTGTTAACGTGTTGCGGGCTATTGACTGATTTGTTTCCCCTGCGCAGTTTCTATTTGCAACAGACTTTATTTATGAGAGAGAACCATTTTGGGATTTTCTATTTGGGTGCCTATAAATGCCTTTTGTTATTTTTAGCATAGAAAAGTAAATATTGTAGTGTAGGAATGCAGAGATGCAGAGTAAAAACAATGGAAACTGTCAATAATGAAAAACTAGCCTATATATGAGTTACCTTTTCCGTATTTAGGTAAATGGGCACAAAGTAACTAGTTGTAAGGTGTGATGATTTTCTCTTTTTTTTCGGTTTTAGGTGATGCAGAGTATTGTTTTGAGTCACGTGCTTTGATGTGCTTAATGTGCTCCAAAAATTTGAAATTATTTAATGTCTTAATTGGGAACTTTAGTACTTCGTAGCTTTTGTCTCTATTTATAAGTTCCATTGGCGTACAAAGGGAATAGTTTTTGTTGGGGAAATTTTTAAGGAATTTTATGGGATATCTTAGCGACATGCTGAAATAAAAAATACTGTATTTTTTAAGCTTAATAAGTAAATTAATAATGTTAATATTAAGTTAGTACGCTGAAAAATTTTCTTATGGGGAAATTTTTAAGGGGATTACTAAATTCTAACCAACTTGCTGGAATGAAAAAAATGCTGTCTAGGCTAAGTCTACTCAAGTCAAGTACGGGAATTCCAATAATAGCTAATCAACTTGCTGTGATAAAAAAAAATGCTATCTACTTTAAGTTTAATAAGTATATTATTATTGTTAATATTAATATTAAATCAAGTATGCTGAAAAATTATCGTTGCTTTCAAATGTTTGTTTGTGATTGAAAAAATAGTATATGACCAACTATAGTTCTAATTGATGGGTTTGATTCGTTCCCAAATCGAAAAAAATAGATTCTTTGTAAGGGGAAAATTAATTTTTGTAATAATAAACTAATTATGTTTTGGTAAAAAAAAAAACTCTATCTTTATTATAATTTTGATCAGTGCTTAAATAGTGAAAAGTTTATTGTAATATGAAAAATAATATACGCAATTTTTAAGCGGATTTGATGCGTTCTAAAAAATTCAGCTTTTGTCTCGTTTTACAAGTGTCAATGTTTCCCAATTAGTACCAACTTTATTAAAGAGAGGTATAGGAAACTACTTAACTTTGAACCGATTTTGTTGGAGCTAAAAAATATGAAGGTACGATTATGTTTAGTTGTCTTTGACCAATTTGACCTCTCAATTAGCAGAAACTTAATTGCAGGGAAGAAAGGAAATTTCTGTAATCTTTAGCCGACTTTTCTGTGGTCCAAAAAATATATCTATCTCGAGCTGTTTTTGGTTAATTCCCAAATGGTAGATAGTTTATTGTAGGAAGCAAATGTGCTTTTGGCATTTGTTTTATTTAATTTTGCTGTGCCTTAAAAAGTAAAAATACCTTCAGTAGCTTTTGACAAGTTTTCAAGAATTTCCCTATTTATTTATATTTGTGCCTAAGAAAATCAGTCCAAAATAAGTTATCAACATGAATGTACAAAAATGATAATATAATAGCTGGTATGTACTGAAATTTGCATATGGAGGAATATCAGTTAAGCAAACTAGACATACGTAAGATAACTAAGAAGGAAGAAAAGGAGACTAGGAACTGTTCCAAACAAAAAAAACCTTTTTTTTTTTTTAATATGCATACTTCGGAACGCAGTGTAAACTAAAAGTAGGAAAGAGAAGGGATAAGCAGTAAGTAGTAGGAGGGATAAGCAGGAAGTAGTAGTCCAAGAATAATGGTTTCCATAATTAGTTTACTACTCATTAGGATAACCGGAATGTTAATTTTCCTCCTTTCTTCTGCTATCCTTGACTCCCAGTGGAGCATAGGACCTCAAACCGGAGAAGTACGAAGGAAAAAGGTTGAATAGAAACTTATCCAAAAAAAATGTTTTCCAAAATAAGAATACTTCCTCGTGAAGGGTAAACAGAGATGTAGGAAGGAGAAGGCAAAGTTAAAACTAATTCAAGAATAATATTTTTCATAAATAGTTTATTTCTTCTTACCCTGGAGAAACGTTGAATAGGAAATGCTTCAAAAATGGTTTTTCATTCTTAATGCAGTTTTTCACTTGAGTTACCGGAGAAGAAGTTAGTAATTGATCGAAAAATAAATCGTTGCTATTCCATGTGCTCACTATAAAAAATTAAGCAAAGTATTTAGACAATTGAAGTGGTCTAAAAATAGTCTAAAGGTTCGTGGGGGAGGGTGTCTAAAAAGAATACATTTTTAACTACATTTTGGTCAGTATTTGTTTTACCTTGCCCTGATCCACTGGAAGTTAAAGAAAATAATCATTCTTTTTATGTTATTCTAATTTTTGTATGCTCAGTTTGCGTCTGATCAGCTGGGAAGTTTTCATAAGCGGGGAAACCCTTCAAGCGAGAGATCAGGCCAAGATAACGACAAACTGATTAGTCTAGTATCTATGTTTTCCGAAAGCAAGAGCGCTTGCAAAAGCTGAAGAGCTCAGAAGAATGTAGAAATAGAAACACTATATATATATAATAAGAATCTCAAGGCACGCCGCGACTAGTGCTATCCATCATATATACTATAGGTAGGGTGCAAAGCGTTGCATTCTTCTGCAAGAAAGAGGGCCAAGACATCAACAAACTTATTAAAAAATTTAAATTCTCATATAATAGTATATTGAGATCTTTTAGCAACCGGACAGATTTGCTTTGCATGGGTTGATCGACTAGGCCATTTATGCTAATCAATAATGTATAAATTTTATAGATGCGGAGATGGCTCTTTCTGTTCCTTGCATACGTCTTGAGTAAAGATTTGAATAATTTTCAAAAACCGTATTATTCTGGGATACTCCTGTTTAACTAGTACATTTTGGTAGAACTTGATTCCCTAGTATTTATGTTCTCCCAGAGCAAGTGTCTTATACAAACTGATGAGCATAGAAGAATGTAGAAACAGGAAAACTCTATTTATATATTATAATAAAAATCTCACGGTTCACCACGCCTCGTGCTATTCATTACATAGCAAAAATATGTAAAACCCTTGACCCTATGGATGCTACAAGTTATATGGAAAAAATAACAATTAAAGTCAAAAGCTTTGTGAATCAAAACAATAGCAAAGCAACAACATACTACAACAACAACAACAATCAAGCAGCAACAACAATAACAACGAGAGCAAACAACAACGTGCACTGCGGTCTGCTGTACATTGACCTTATCAACAGGTTTACTTTTTTTTTTTTTTACACTCTGCTTAATGAATTTTACAGTACACAAGAGTTGGCTTTTGTTTTTGTTGTTGTTAGTGTTGTTGTTGTTGTTGTGGAAGCTGTGCGAACTTGTTGCAATTTAAATGAGTGCGTTAAACCTGTAAACGAGGCATAAGAGCAAGTCTCAAAAAAAAGTAAGCTAATGGAAGTTGTGCCAGAAATCGCTTGCAACTGAGTTTTAAGGCAAGCAGCTTTTGTCAGTGTGTCAGCTCATTTTTGTAAACAACTTTCAAGCTGTGCTTATTGCTCACAAAATTGTCTACTCATCGAACAGTTTCAGTTTGCAATCAGCTGTTTTTTGTTTACTTTGAACATGTGGATTTTTATTTGAGGTAAGCACATTTTTTTGCCATAAAAATTATGTCACTTATCTATGAGCACTTTATAAAAGCACTTCAAAGATTATTTTTATTTGGCAAACTTTTATTTTGGGCAAAATTTTAATTTAATGCTGCGCTTACACTATTTTATTTTTTGGCCTTGAAATCGAGAACACAACACTGCTTGAACTGCATTGAAATGCTTTTTTGGTTGCCGCCAGTACTGCGCTTATCAAAGCTTATAAATACAATAGGGCAGCACTGTGTTTATTATTACTTTTTATTTATGCGGCAACATTGTTTTGATGTTAAACAGCTGATTAATAAGAACGGCAAAATATTTCAGCCATTAAATGGCGACATCGCACACTTTGTTGTTTTTAGCGATTCAGCGAAGTAATAAATAAAATCTATATTATGTTACTTTGCAACGATGTATCGCGATGGTACGATACTTAGTGGCGGCAGTGTGAATGTAATAAAAGAACATGTTTTGTTTGCCGGTTGATTTTTTTAAGTTCGGCTATTTCAAGAATTTTTTCATTTCACTATGCAACAGTTTTTTGATACCGGCATCAAAATAGTTGACCCCTATGTAAAATTTCACGCTGAATTCAAATTTTTACAAAAATTCAACTTTGAAGTGCCATAACTTCGTCATTTATGATTGGATTTTAAACAATTGTAATTTTTTTAAGAAATAATTTTGTTATCTTTAATTTTCGTCCCAGTTTATAAAAATCGGTGCACTAAAACCAGAGAAAATGCCATTTTCGTAGACCTACCTTTTTTCAAAACACCAAAAATGAAAATCTGACGATATCTCAAAAACCGTTCTACTTTCCACATATTTCTAACCAGATTTGAATTCAGCATGAAATTTTACATATTTTTACAACTATTTTGAAGCCGGGATCAAAAAAATTTTGAAATTTTGTGACGTAGTGTTACAGATCTACCAATTAAAGCTGAATCATAGCCAGGGTCTATTTTTTACATAGCAGCTGCGGATTGAGGATTCGGTATTAGGGGAACTTTTCACTTTGAAATGAGAGCATATCAGAAGTCGTAAAAAAATATTTTTTTTATAATTTTTGGGTAATCCGCACCCGAAAACTCCTCGAGGTTCCGGCACTCTTGAGTAGACTTTGTAGCATATATGGACTTATAGAAAGTTAATGATATTTTTGAACTGCTTGATTTTTCGAATACACAGTTTAAGGATTTTATTAGATTTCAAGTACCTTTTAGATATAACTTTTGGGTGGATTCTGGTGTGAAAACGCTATTATGAAGTTGCGGCTTTAAAGCAGTTTTAAAAAATTTATTGAGCTTTCAAGAGATTTAAAAATAAATTGCAGACTATATTGGTAAGAAAAGCTGGTATTACCGCCCTTTTCGGGGATATTTCAATGCAATCGAGGGGTTTTTTTTTTTTCAAATTAGAGCTTGCAAAAATGACTTAAGCAATATATAATGCTATTTTTGGGAATCGTAAAGATTGTTTTATCCAAATTCCAGTTCTTAAAAACAAGTAAAAAATATCTTTGAGAGCAAAATTTAATTTTTTTAGAGTTTTAATTGAATTACCGACCAACTTCCTTCAAATGAGCTTCTTTTCAAAGTTTTTTTTTTGAAGTCTTTTACCTTTCAAATTTTTTTATAACGACTTTTTGTATACTGAATTTCATTTTTGGGAAAAGTAAGAATGGTTTTATCAGAATTCCGTTCAAAAAACAACAAGTCAAAAATATCTTTGAGAGCGAAATTTTATTTTTAAGATCTGAACTGAATTACAGACCAACTTCCTTAAAATGAGCTGTTTTACAAGGAATTTTTTGAAGTCTACTAATTTGCAAATCTTCGCATAACGAGTTTCTGTATACTGAACTTTCATTGTGGTAAAAATAAAAATTGTTTTTTTTATCAATATTCCGGTCCAAAACAACACTTCAGAAATATTTTTGAGAGCGAAATTTTATTCTAAGATTTTGAATTCAAATACAGACTAACTTCCTTTAATCGAGCTGCTCTAATTATTATGACGTATACCAATTTATAGATCATTTTGTTAAGCATTTCTATATACTGAATTTTCTTTTTGGGAAAAGTACATTTGGTTTTATCAAAATTCCGGTCCAAAACAATACTTCAGAAATATCTTTGAGAGCGAAATTTTATTCTTAAGATCTGAATTGAATTACAGACCAAGTTCCTTTAAATAGCTGCTATACAAAGAATTTTTTTGAAGTATACTAACTTCTAGATCGTATTATAACGAACTTGTATGTACTGAATTTTCAATGTTAAAAACCCATTTTCGCTACAGGGCACTTTGTTTGTGAAAAAACTTGAAAAATTCCAACATTAACAATAATATTTTTTTAGAACATAAATTTCTACAGACTTTAAAGAAAATGTTCTTAAAACCCAGAGATTCCCGACACAACCCCAATCCAGTTTTTGACTGCATATCAAAAAGCGTGCAAAAATAAAAAAAATATTACTGTTATCAGCAGGAAGCTATCGACAGTCAAGTGGTTTTTACTTCTATAAGCGTAACTTATTAATTATTCACATTTAACTAGCTTTACTTGATTTATGGCTCCGGAATATAACTTCTCACATTTTAGTTACTCATACTCCGAGTTGTTTTATTTATTTTTTTTATTTGGTTTTAAAATATTTCACACTGTCACACTTTCAAACACTGTAAACAATTATTTTTCTGTTGTTTTAAACAATCAAAATTTTTAGATATACTAGATGCACATTTAATTTTCGCTAGAAATGTAGCTATGTCACCGCAGAGCAAAATGCGCAATTTGATTGCACAATAAATATTTGTTTTTGTGCTATTTTTCAGTATTATTTTATTTATCAATTTGTTTTAATTTACTTATTGACGATCATTTGTGCAAAAAATGTTCACCGCTGCCGCAATCGAACGCGCACGTCGCCAGCGACGCATGAAGCTTAACTAACCACAGCAGCGGCATTTGCGGCAGCGTAAGCGATTAGTGAGAAGAGAGAGCGAGAGTAGTAATTATAAAAATAGTCAGACACTTGAACAAAGAGAGAGTGGCCGAGAGAGAGAGCATAAGAACCGGGTGCTCATAATTTGTCACATTAAATGGGCGCTCAGATTACAAGCACTTGGCGTTCGTTCAGCAAGTGATAATCAAAGAGAGAGCGCGCTGAGTAAGAACCAAGCTCCAAGCGGGGGGGATACAAAGAATGTAAGAAAATATTGTGACCAAAGTAAAATTGTAAAATGTAATTTGTTTGTAAAAATGTAAGTTTGTTTGTTATCTTTTGTTTTAGTAATAATTTTTGGCTTTTGTGGTTATTAAATTTGTTGAAGCTTAAACAAAGAACTAAAAAAATAATGAGAGTGTGATAAACAATGGGAGCTTATATGTAACTTGAAACAGTTTACTCTCTTGAACAGCGTATACTGGCTTTGGTATATAATTTGGCTTTATAATAAAGAAATCCGTACGCATAATTATATTCTTCCGGTTCTAAGGGGAACTAATTTTATTTATTTGATTATTAACACAAAACAATTTTCATAAATAGTATGCAAAAATTGTTTTATTCCAAAGCTAAAAAGCTCAAAATTGCTTACCTGGAAATGATTTAAGTTATATATGAATTCTTATAGCTCCACGGGGGAGCCAAGGCCGCAACGTGGTTCCTCCATTTCCCTCTGCCATGCGCCAACCTCTTGACTTCGCTACAAGTTTTGTTGGTTCTGAATACGTCAGCTTCCGGATTCCTCCTCCAGGTCAATGCTGGTCGGCCCCTGCGGCGGCTGCCAATGGGGTTCCAGGCGATGGCGCTGCGGCTGATGTCGGTTGGGTCTCTTCTTGGAACGTGTCCGAACCAAAGAGTTTGGAGGCCAGAGGCTGCTCCAGGTTTCGCAAGCATTTTAAAGAGTGGACTTCACGTTGGAGTTACATTTTCTTTTTGAAGTAAGCTATTGGTTAACAAACTATTCTTGAAGAGGGCATAGGGGGGACATCCATAAAGACAACCGAATGTTATGAAAAGCATAAAAAAGCCTTACTAAAAAAAAACTCTATTCGCTCGGAGTCTCCGAAATTTAGAATTTTTATACGAGCAGATGTCTATGTCAATAGATAGCTTTACTGTCTCTCAAGTCTTCTTCTGCTCCATACCAAAATGTGTAAGATGTAATTAGGGCTGCTAAAATACAATTTTTTTTATGAAATGGATTCTTTATATTTTTGAATGATTTTTATAGCCTCTCCATATTTGGTCCATATCTTATAGCTGTACCAAACTAAGTATATTAAATAAAGACGCAAAAAAAAATCACCTTTTACCTTAGAAACTTAACATATTTAGGAAAAAAAATTGGGACATATGACCATATGTGGTAACTTGATATAAGGTCATATAAGATACTAACTCTTCACAGCAGTGGCGGATCCACGGGGGATTTCGGATCCAGATATCCCAACGAATATTTAAAGAGCTATGTATGCAATCTACGAGGGGTATTCAAAAAGTAAGTTTCCCTGGTCAGGCGTTTCTCTTGTGCACCATCTAGCGGCCTCGCACTGAATACAACATCAGTGTTGAGTCTATCGATAAGAGCGGCATTGGTATTGGGGACCAAAAATAGTTTTTTTAACAGTTTAAACACAACAACGTGCAGTTATTCGTTTTTTAACTTCAAAAGGACTGAATAGTAACAAAATTCACAGTGAACTAGTGGAAATTTATGGTGAGAATTGTATGAGTGTGCAAATGGTGCGAAGATGGCGCGCTGATTTTATCGCGGGACGTTCAGAAGTTCATGATGAACAGCAGGACGTCCAAAAACAGCCACTACGGACAGAGCTATTGAAGCTGTTCAAAAAATTATTGAAGAGGACAGACGGCTGACCATCGATGATATTCTCGAATTGATTCCTCCTGATATTGAAATTGGCCGAACTTCAATCTTTTCAATTTTGAAGGATAAGCTTGGTTACAGCAAAGTTTGCGCAAGATGGGTCCCACGCCTGCTTACCGAAAACCATAAACATCAACGAATAGTCGCTGCTCAAAAATTTTTTGAAATGGTTAAGAAAGAAGGCGATAGTCTCTATTCACGCATTGTGACGGGTGATGAAACGTGGTGTCATCATACGAATCCCGAAACAAAGCGTCAAAGCATGGTTTGGAAGAAACCAGAAGAAAGTGCTCCAAAAAAAGCAAAAATTCAACGTTCTGCTGGAAAAATCATGGCCACAGTTTTGTGGGACGAGTTAGGTGTTTTGTTGGTTGATTTTTTGGAACCTGGTACAACAATCAATGCGGATCGTTACTGCGAAGTTTTAAATAAGCTTAAAAATGCGATCAGACGAAAACGTTCAGGAAAATTATCCAAAAAAATTTTACTCTTTCTCAATGATAATGCACGGCCTCATTCTGCTCAAAAAACGAGAACTTTATTAGAAAAATTCAAATGGGAAATTTTTGCTTAAAAATTCTTCTGTTTTTGGTTTTTTATGAAGGAACCGGATTTGTTACGCTAGTGGTACAGGGTATCCCAAAGTCGTCCGCGCCCGACTTTACGTACGCCTTTTTTTTTTACGAAATTGTGCTGGTACTTCATGTCATGGAATAAATATAACACAGGTACGGCGTTTAACCTAATTTTAGTCAAGTTACGCCAAGAGTCAATTGCAATATGGCGCCACCTATTGCAAATTTTATTTGTTATCTGCCATATTTCAAAATGGTGGGTTGGAATTGATTAAGGCATCTCCTATTCAATCGTATTGTGGGGCACCTCTCTCTCATCTCTCTTTGCCGTAAAGTGTACAGAAGTGTATCTAAGTATTCGCCAATTATATTTTCGTTGAGTTTGCTTAAGTTTTCCACTCGCTCTTTTCTCAGCTTGGTGGCGCCCTCTGATTATCAAGATCATCATGATTGGATGCTGCTGATTGCGCTGTTTATATTTGCTCAGAGTTTACGTTTACTAGTTTGCAGTTTGTGCTTGACATTTGTAAACAAAAGTTTTGTGTGTGGGAAAAACTGTGCGAGTGTTTATTATTAGAGATCGATATATATATATATACTATATATAGTATATATGCCTTGAAATATGTACAAGTACATATAAAATTCATTTCTACACAAGCATTCGCTTCCATTGCACTTTTCTGTGACTTTTTCCTGCAGCTGCAGCTGAATTATAAATTGTACGTGCTTAAAAGTATAATTAATACTAATTTTTCCAAAGTTTTTAATTGGCAGCTGTTAACGTTTTCTATAGTGCAGCCTACTCGGTATAATTGCATCAAAGTTCTTGGAATTTATACAGCTTGTTTGTGAATTAAAGTTGCCTATTTAGCAAGTTTTTCCAATTTGAAATAAAAGTGTACCAAAGTTATTACACTAAGCGCTTTACTCATGCCTAAAAAATGCTCTCCACGATAAGATTTCAATTAGTAATTTGCCAGCTTAAATGTTTCTAACGAATAAAAATATTAAGTTACTGACATTGACTGCGCCGGGACTGACTGGTAATAATTTGAAATTCCTACTTATTGCCAAGGTTGTTTTTTTTCGTACCTTACCTTTCCCCCTTGGAAATTGTTTTGGCTGCTAGCTAAAAATTGCGTAAGTTAAAATTGGTCGCAAAGGACTTTGAAAGAGTCGACAGTGGGATACTCTGTATGGTGTGGTTATATGGATATTTTAAGGGGAATGCAGTGTGATTGACTAGAGCTTAATAAGCAGTTTTTCTTATTACTTTTTAAAATTTGTTTTTGAAGAATTTATTTTTAACAATTTTATTTTAAAAATTTTGATTAATTTTTTATTTTTTTTATTTTTTGATTTTATTTCTTGTTTGTTTTTTAGTTAGTTTTTTATATTTCTTGAATATTTTTATAATACGCAGCTTTTTATTTATTTTTATAATTTATATTTTTTTTAAATTTGGTTGTAAAGAATTTTTTTAACAATTTAATTTTTGAAATCAATTTTGTTTAATTTTTTTGGTTTATGTGTTTATGTTGGTTTATTTATAAAATATTTTAATTTTTTCTTCTTCAATTAATTTTTGGTTTTATTTCTTACAATATTTTAATAATACGTTAACTTTTTATTTTTCTTATTTTTATTTTTTTAAATTTGTTTTTAAAGAAACTATTTTAATCAATTTAATTTTTTTAAATTATTTTTGATTTATTTGTTAATTTTAATATTAAATTTATTAACTTATTTTTAAAGAATTTATTTTTATGAATTTATTTTGTTTAAATAATTCAGGTTGCTTATTTTGATATTACATTTAAACATTTTTATCTATTTATTTATTTATTTTATTTCTTATTTTAATTTTATTTATTAATTTTTTATATTTAGTATTTTATTATTTTTTTTAGTATTTTTAAATTTTTAATTTTTGGGTATGTTTAAATATTTTTTGACTTGTTTTTTCATTGTTATCAATTTCCACGGGATTGCCCCTGCGAGTTCAGCTACTTAAATTTTTTCGTAAATAGTCAGGTTATTTCAACAAGTTAAATAAACTTCTTTGTTAAATTCCTAAAAAAGTCGACGTAATTGGTTTTGACGGATACCACAAATATATTTTTATATTATACAATTTTTAGTAGTTCTTCAGGCGAGGATTAGGAATATTAATTTATTTATTTATTAAAAATTGTTATCTTAAATTTTAGTTTATTTAAAATAAGTAAATGTAAATTTTAAATTAATTTATTTATTTTTTGTATATTTTTAGACTTTTTTAAATTTATTTTATTTTATTTTATTTATTGCTTAATTCCCTTTATATACTAAATGTATAATACATTTTAAATTTATTTATTTATTTTTTTTGATTTTTAGACTTTTTGTTAATCTATTTTATTTTACTTATAGCTTGATTCCCTTAATATACAATTTTTTTTTAAACTAGTATTTGGGCAGTATTATTAAATTTTATTTTCAATCTGTTTAACTTTATAAAAATTATATTAAAACATATTCAACATTTATTAAAATGCAATTAACATTTATTACAAATTTATTTAAAATTCTATTACAAATTTATTTAAAATTTTATTACAAATTTATTTAAAATTTTATTACAAATTTATTTTAAATTTATTTAAAATTTTATTACAAATTTATTTGGAGTTAATTTGTTTTTTTAAATTTATTCAAATGTTATTAAAATTTATTTAAAAAATTAAAAATTTATTTATAATTTATTTGAAATTTGATTAAAATGCATTTCAAATTTGTTTGTAATTTATTTAAAATTTATTTGAAATTTTTTAAATTTTTTTGCAAATTTATTTAAGTTTTATTTAAGATTTATTTGAAATTTATTTAAAATTTATTTTAATTTTTCTAAAACTTTCTTAAAATTGATTTAAAATATATTTGGAATTTATATAAAATTCATTTAAAGTTTATTAAAAAAGTATTTAAACTTTATTTAAAATTTATGTAAAATTTGTTCAAAATTTTTTTTACAAACGTTTCTAAAATTGATTTGAAATTTATTTAAAATTCATTTAAAATTTATTTAAAATTTATTTGTATTTTGTTTAAATTTTTTTAAATATATTTAAAACTTATTTAAAATGTTGCCAAAGTTTATTGAAATTGATTTATTGTTTATTAAAATTAGACGGCCTCCGCTGCGCTCCGGCACGCTCGCTTCGCTCGCTCGTCTAGATCTGCAATCTTTCCGATTGGAAACATCGTCCGATTGATCGATGAGTGGATTAATTTCATCATAAAATTTTCAACCACTCGCCATCTCTACATTTTAACCATGTTTGATGGAGTTTTCTTCTCGGCATTGTAAGCAGTATATGATATTAATGTTTTCGTGCACTAATAATGTTAACCTATAATGGCGACAGGATGTCATTTTTTTGTTTTTTCACGTTCACTCAAGACAAACGACAGATTGAAAAATATTGCGTAACGCGCCGTCCGCGTAAGCCGCAAAACAGGAGTGTGGAAGGCTTCGCAGCTAACTTCGCGGCGTTCGCGCCCGTGAACACACTATAGTCGATAAATGAAAAAAAATGTTAGGAGTGGCAACCCTTATCTCTTAGGGGTATGAAAAATAGATGTTGGCCGATTCTCAGACCTGCCCAATAAGCACACAAAATTTCATGAGAATCGGTCTAGCCGTTTCGGAGGAGTATGTTCACACAAAAACCCATATTCACAATCCCACGAACCAATTCACACAAACTCATCGCAATAGGCTTAAAACTTCCGCATTCACCTCTAACACACGCTAAAATCAGATTCATCGACTCGTTCATGAGAACACCCATAATACGTAAAACATAAGTTTCTTCTTATATATAAAATTCTAGTTTCACAATGTTAGTTACCATACTCCTCCGAAACGGCTGTACCGATTCTCATGAAATTTTGTGTGCCTCAAAAAATAAAATTTATAACGTTTATAATTTTTGTGGTTCCTTTCGACAAAAACAATTAACTAAAAAATATTAGTTAATCTGACAATGTACACAATGCCAACCAAAATTAAAAATAAAAATGTATTGGAAAATGAAATTGTCGTTTTTAGTATTTTCAATTTTCCTAATTTTTCTGTAAATTTTCCAATGATATTACATAGCCTATTCGCGTCCAGGAAGCTACTGAACATTTTAAAAAAAGTCCTATTAAAATCGGACAAAGGGTTTGGCGTCCAACCTCATACAAACAGACATACACTTTTTTTTATACAGTGCCGCTCAACTGAATAGGTTTGACATCTTTTTTAGACTTAGAACATAATATCTTCATAACGAGCACTCGGATTTAAATCAAATAAATTTGGTTAAGTAAAACAATCAATTATTTATAAAATACAAAAGTTTTTTTTTTTTTTGGTTTGGTTTTTATATTTTTTTATTATATTTTCAAAAACATAGCTGAAAATCTACATAATTTTTGGCTCAAGTGAATAGGTTTGACCAACAAAACTATAAAAAAAAAATTATTCACAGCAATATTTCATGGCACTTGGTAACTTAAATTATAAAAGATACTATTTCTGCATTATTTAATATTTGGTATGACCACCCTTATTCTTAATTATTTCAAACATACGAGTTGATAAGGAATCGTAATATTTTTCAATTTCACTCAGTGAAATTGTTGACCAGGCTTTTTTAATCGCTTCAACCAGGGTCGCCGAGTCTTGAAATTGTCTTCCCCCTTCATACACTCTCCTCGATAAAAGTCCCCAAATGTTCTCGATAATATTTATGTCTGGGGAGTATGGCGGCCACTCGAGCAAGTTGACATTCTGGTCCTTAATCCACTGTTTTGTAACCCGGGCTGTATGGATGGGGGCGTTGTCTTGTTGGTACGTCCATTGAATAGGTCCAAAAATTTCGGAAAACTGGGGAAAAGCCTTTTGGAGCACAGTCTTGTAGACATTTGCATTCATCTTTGATGAAACAAACTGCAGCTCGCAAGTTCAATAAAACGATATGGCTCCCCAAACCATTACGCCTCCTGTACAGGAGTGATGACGACTCAAAAAGCATTCCTCTTTTCGCATATCGTGAAAATAATAGTTGTAGCCATCCGGTCCGTCGAGATTGAACTTTTTTTCGTCGGAGAAGACCACAGCCTTCCACTCCTTGTTCCATGTCATGTGATCCCGCGCAAATCGAAGTCGTGCTTCCTTCCGTGCATCATTGAGAGGAGGTTTTTTTTTTATTTTTAATCTCTTTAAGTGTTTAGCACTCCGAATAACTCGTTTGACCGTTGCCAAACTAGCATTTACACCGCATTCTTCCATGATTTTACTGGCAGAGAGGTGGGAATTCGAAGCAGTTCGAAGGATTAGTCGCCTCTCTGATGCCGTTGTAGCATATTTTTTTCCTCCTCTCATTTTTTTCCCGTAATCGGCTCCATTACGAAGATAATTGCTTACCACGTTTTGGCTTCGACCAATCTTCTTTGCTATTTCATTATGTTTTAGGCCAGTTTCAATATAGCCTTTAATTTGACCTTTTTTAAAATCGGTTAAAGATTTTCCCCGACCCATATTAAAAAAAAATGGTAGCAATTACTTTAAATTTAAGTAGACCAAAGAAATTATATGTTTTCAGT
The DNA here is from genome assembly GCA_037043745.1 of Chymomyza amoena. NCBI lineage: Eukaryota > Metazoa > Arthropoda > Insecta > Diptera > Drosophilidae > Chymomyza > Chymomyza amoena. The sequence continues at coordinate 1,039 of JBAMAX010004693.1, read as the reverse complement.
CACGCAGTCAAGCAAAAAGTGAAGTCAAAGTTGTCAAACCTAATCAGATGAGCCAAAAATTATGTAGATTTTCAGCTATGTTTTTGAAAATATAATAAAATAAATATAAAAACCAAACCAAAAAAAAAAAAACTTTTGTATTTTATAAATAATTGATTGTTTTACTTAACCAAATTTATTTGGTTTAAATCCGAGTGCTCGTTATGAAGATATTATGTTCTAAGTCTAAAAAAGATGTCAAACCTATTCAGTTGAGCGGCACTGTATATAAGATTAAATTTTTAGTATCGGTTTTTATATATTTCGTACAACACAGACAGAAAGTCAAGATTTTGGTCAGGAATGGCGAAGGGGATGCAAATTGATTAACTCAATAAAATTTATTTGTTAAGGAAATTATTATTTTTGGAAATATGCATTTGGGGTCGTAGCGTTTTTTTTGTTCAAGATCAGAAGGATTATGCAGACAGAACTTGTTCATATTAACTCAGTTAAGCCTGCCGATAATATGGACAGATGTCAAGAACTCTTCCCATTCCCAGTTACATAATTTCTGAAAAAACTAATATACACTTCAAATCTGTGAGTAAATATTGTAAAAAGTGAAGCTCAAAGCAGCTGCAAAGCCGCAGACCCTTTTAGTGGGAGTGTAGGTGTATTTTTGTGTGTGTGTTTAAGGTTGTGCGTGTTTATTGGCGTGTGTTTGTCAGTTAGTGCGTTGGTACACCTTGGCAAAACCAAAATGGCAACAACGGAATATGCGACAAAAACCGCAACAAGAATTTAAGCAAGTAAGAATATAACGAAAAAAAAAACAACTCAAAATAAATTAAATTTCTCAGATTTTCGTAAAAATGTTGCGACAGAATCCAAGTTCTTGTGGCACGCCTTACGCCTTACGCTTTACGCATGAAAATACATTGCAAAAACACACATAGATACATACTCACACATACACACGAGCGTAAAACGGGCTTGGCAAACAATGTAAACAAGCGCGTTGCGTATACGCCCCATTGGCGCAACTAAGACAAACTTG
>JBAMAX010004690.1:0-11362 GCA_037043745.1 Chymomyza amoena | reverse complement strand
ACTACTTTAAGCATAGCTTCGAATCAGAGAAACAGACCATGTCGAGCAAAGTCTACACACACTATTTTGTTTTCCCAAGCTTTAAATTATAGAGTATAAAAATTAATTTTGGAAGAAGTGAAAATTATGAGGAAACTATCCCAATGTGGACTAGTTAAGCACTAGACGCAAAGTTAGACAGAAAGGTTAAGTTTGAGAAAAGTGAACATTATGAGTAGACAGAGTGTTTTCCATTCAAAAATCTGAAAAAGAGACCATGAAGAACAAATTTTCAAAGTTTCCTTTGTCTACACACACTTTCCTCTTTTCCCAAGTACATCTACCCCGTTCCCAAAATACAGAGAGGGTGTAAAACTTTCAAGTCATCTTTCATAAGCTCTCTTGGGCTCTCTGTCAAAGAATAGCTGCCTAGCATTAGACTTCCAGGGATGTAGCCATTTTGATTAAACTACTTTTCTGTAGACTACTTCGATGATAGGTGGAGAGTTTCCAATTCAAGAATCAGAAAAACAGACGAACGATGAACAAACTGACAAGGACTCATTTGTCCACACACACTTTCCTCTTTTCCCAACCTCAACTACCCCTTACCCAAAATATAGAGAGGGTATAAAAAACTTTCAAGTCATCTTTCATAAGCTCTCTTGGGCTCTCTGTCAAAAATAGCTGCCTAGCATTAACTATTTTTTGTCATTGTTTTTGCAATTTAATTATGCGCCAAATTGATTTTTAGTTCGCTATAAATAAATCGTGGCGCATAAATTTTCTGGCTTGGGCACAATGGCCGAACTTAAGCAGCTTAATGAAGCCCTTTTGTCTTAATGTAAGAAATTCGGGCTAAGCCTTCAATTAGAGGCGCAATTGTTGTCCTCTGACGTCATAGAAAAAAAGGCGCTGACATTTTTTTGTTTACACTTTCGTTGACATTAATTGACAATGACTTGTAATCAAAATTGCATTGAAAGTTTACTTAAATGTGTTGACATTAAGGTTTAATTAATATCATTAAAACTAAAAGGTGTCTGTCTATGTTGACAGGCATTATTTAGGGGTATGCCTATTTCTATTCTAGTATATAGTATATTACGTCAAAAAGCACATTTAAGGAAGTCGCAAAAAGAGGTTTTCTTCTTATCATGACGTTGTTTTTGTTTTCAACTTGCTTTGGTCTATTTTTATTTAATTTATAAAAACAATGAATTTTAATGGGATGGCAGAATGTCGCAGCAGCTTTGAACTGACCAATGCTTAAAAATAAAAAAAAGTAGTGCATAAATATTCCACTTTGCGTGGGAAAATTTCAAGCTGTGCGTTTGGGTCCAGTTCTTCTGAATTGGCTGTTTGTTTATAAATGAATAGGCCTTGAAAAGATATAGTTCTGTTTTGTGCAACACATTGACCCTGAAGGAGGCTTGCCTTTTTTTATGGTTGTGGTTGATGGAAAGTTTTCTTCGTAAAGCGGTTAATTTTAGTCCCCTTTTGTGTTTTTAATCTAGTTGCAATTTTAATGAGGTTACATAAATATATGTTTTAAGATTCCAGGAATGATAGTTATAATTTTTTACAATTTCTATTTCCTATGCCTTAAGCTAGGAATATATTAATCTAACCTTCAGGCTAGGAGTGCAAAAAAATATTTCCGTACGTCATTCCGTCTGTATAAACGCTCGGATTTTTTGTGAATAGCCGAAAAAAGTGAATTTTTGTGTCTTTCGGTGCCCAAATAATTTTTAGGTCGCTATATTTCTGTAAATTCAAACTATAGCTTTATATTGCATGGGAAATAAACGATGGAAATAAAAAAATCTTTTGATTGAAACCAAACATCGTTATAGTCGCACCATAAATACTAGAGATAGTCGATATGCTTTATAATAGGGGCATGTGTAGGGAGAAATGAAAGGGTACCTAAATTGATAGAGCAACTTAAGGTTTCGAATTCTAGAGATCAAGATTCGATTCCCAGTCGAAAAAGGCCAAAAGCATGTAACGGGTACAAACCGCTGTGTAGATTCCAAGGTTCTTGATTTATGTATAAAATGCTTGCATATGACAACCATATAATATTTGACACCCTGCATGGATGAACATCCATGACTTACTTGTGATTAAACTACGATTATGCATATTGGATTTTTCACACTATTTTTTAATAAGAGGCTCTGCCACCTGCAAGCTTCACATTCGTGCTAATTATTAAAATCTATTTTCGTCTCCTCACTACCATTTTTTCAGTAGCTTTCCTCGTATCTTTCATTCACAAAAAGCGCATTTGCCAAAGCAATGACAAAAAACGGTTTAATTGAAATTTAGAACACCTATTTTTCCTACTTGGAAGCTAAATCTATTAATAACATTTTCTTGCATCCGCAAATAGAGCACATGCGCCCAAGTCTAATAAATTTAGATTAAAAACAATGCGTACATTGAAATTGGTCGCGGATGACTTTGGGATACCCGGTACATTGCAATTAAATTCGGAATTCTGCTTAAGAACTCCAAAAGACATTCGATTGGCAAACAAAAAACAGACGAATTTTGCAATAAAAAAGTTTTTCAACCAATTGACCTTGTATGTATGCATTATGTCAACCGATTTTTATAAAATTCGGAACAGTATTTGGAAATAATAAAAATCTCTGAATACCAAATTGGTTTACGATATCTTCATCTAAATATTGCAGACGGACATAGGTATATCGGCTTCTCTCATACTATAGATAATTTTTGGAGTCTCCGTCTGTATGTTACACATATTTTCGACTTGCACAAATTTAATATATCCTTGGTACTATATATTTATACACGAATTTTTATTCCAAAAAAACTTTCAAATTTTTTAAAAACTCTTATCTGTGCTTTATTAGACATTTAACCGCAACTTCATGCGAAATTTCAGCTTTATGGCTCTTGAAAGTTAAAAGTCGATTTCATGGAAAAATAATATGCCCATACAAGCTTTAATCCTCCGTTGTCCCCACTTATAAGCGAAATTTTTTCATAATACGAAAAGTGAAAAAAAAAAAAATTTTAGATAAGTGATTAGCTAAGAAATTAATGTTGAACTACAATAAAAAAATATGAATTTTCATAAAAATTGTTTAATATAATATGTTAGTGTTAAATATTAGGTTCCTAGTTGGAGCAAAAGGTCTCCTCCTTAGTATATGTTAATAAGAGGAATGAATATTCTGTTCTGATCAGAATTTTTGTAATATCGTTCTTTATTTCATCTAAATTTTATACTCGATATATGGATACAACGATAATTTCAAGTTAAAAGCTAGTTTCTGATGCGCTGTTTTCAAATGTACATTATTTTCCAATAGGTATAGGGTGCTTTTTTTAAAGTGCGACTGTACTATTTGAAATTACACAGCGAAAAAATTATGTATTGAAAGCAATTTATCAGGGGTGCCACAGAAAACCAATTCGATTCAATTTCGATACAATTCCAATTCTTGGAGCCACAGACATGGCTAACAACGGTTTTAAAACCGCTGTTAGTCATGTATGTGGCACCAACAATTGGAATTGTATCGAAATTAAATCGAATTGGTTTTTTTAAAACCGTTGTAAGCCATGTCTGTGGCACCAAGAATTGGAATTGAAATCGAATTGGTTTTCTGTGGCACCCCTGTATATTCTTTTCGAATTGAAATTGCAAGGAATTAATTTTTTCTAAATTTTGATGCAATTTCGTACAGAGCTTGAGAACTCTAAAAAACTTTCGAATTCCAAATTTTAAAAACAAGCTAATAATTTATATAAAACTTTTAGTTTTTAAAACAAATTTAAATTTTTCACTTTTTTCAAAAAATTCCGGTTATTTCCATGTTATTTCTCCAATTTTGATAAGCAACCACACATTTTTCTCGTAATCGTTCAAAAACAAAATGCTGAATGAAAATTTTTTAGAATTTGTATGTTTAAGTTTCAAGAAGGTTTGTTTTAAACTTTACGAAAAATGTCAGAATGCATAAGTTGCGTCCAAGACGTAAAGAAAAAGAATTTTTCAAGCATAATCGATATGTAGAAAAAAAATATTAATATCAGTTTAGTACAATCGAAGGTTTTTTAATTTAAGTAAAGTTTTTTTACTTTCGAAAAATTTATTTTTTAAAATATCTCGAAACCCGTTTCGGAAAAAATTTTTGGAATTCATTTTCGGTTGTAGCGTGCATTTTTTCTATGGAAATGACCGAAACAAGTTGATACCACAATTTTTTAAAGAGTCTGGCAGGATAAGTTACTGGTAACTGCCCTAAGCGATTTTTGAAAAGTAATGAAAAAAAACGTTTTCGAGAAATTTCAATTTTTAAACTTAACGGGTTACGACTTAATTAAAAAACGTGTTTTTCGTTTTGATTTATTTCCAACTAAACTACTTACTTACTTTTTCTCATCTAAGTTGCCAATTGGGCTTTTGACACATTTTCTTAAAAAAATATCGGAAATTTTCTTTTTTTTTTTTTTTGAGTATGCTTCTTAAATACGAGGGTGGATTGATAAGTTTCCGGCCTGACCAAGAGATGGCGCCACTAGGCCTACCTTGAGGTGGCGTTCTATAGTACCATCCTTAGATAGCTTGTAGCTATAGTTTCAGCCCGATCGCCATGTTAGTTTAGATTTGAGAGCACACTGAACAAGACGCTTCTGTATTTTTCTTGAAAATGGAAAAGCTGGAAAATCGTGCAGTCATCAAATACTTCTATTTGAAGGGGTTAAAGCCGAAGGAAATTAAAAAAGAGATGGACTCAACACTGGGGACATCCTCCCCTCATATTCAACCATTAAGCAGTGGGTTTCCGAATTTATAAAAGGTCGTGTGAGCACCTCTGATGAACCTCGCTCAGGACGCCCTGTTGAGGTCACAACTCCAGGTATGATCGAAAAAATCCATCAAATAGTGCTGGAAGACCGCAGATTAAAAGTGGGTGAGATAGCTGAGACCTGTAAGATGTCATATGAACGTGTGCAAAATATTTTGCACCAACATTTGCATATGGAAAAGCTCTGCGCAAGATGGGCGCCGCGTTTGCTAACAGTTGACCAAAAATTGATTCGAAAAAACATTTCTACCACCAATTTGACGTTGTATAAGCGTAATCCAAGAGAATTTTTGCGTCGATTCATAACCGTTGACGAAACTTGGGTCCACCACTACACTCCTGAAACCAAAGAATACTCTAAACAGTGGATTGAACCAGGGGAACCAACTCCAAAGAAGGCAAAAACAATTTTTTCAGCGAACAAGGTTATGGCTACTGTTTTTTGGGATGCAAGAGGTATTATAAACATTGATTACCTTGAAAAGGGTAAAACTATCACTGGTCAATACTACGCAGACTTATTGCAACGTTTGAGCCACGAGTTGAAAATTAAACGACCTCATCTGGCGAAGAAAAGAATCTTGTTTCATCACGATAACGCACCAGCGCACAAGTCAATCGTTGCGATGGCTAAAATCAACGATCTGAAGTTTGAATTGATGCCGCGCCCTCCCTACTCTCCAGACCTAGCCCCGAGTGACTATTATCTGTTTCCTAACCTCAAAAAATGGCTTGGCGGTAAGAGATTTGCGGACAATGAAGAAGTAATCGAAGCTGTAAATGGGTATTTTGAGGAGCTTGACGAATCAGTCTATAGAGATGGCATTACTAGACTAGAACACCGCTATGAGAAATGTATCAGCCTTGGAGGAGATTATGTTGAGAAATAAAAAAAAAAATTCTTAAAAACGTTTTTTTTTCTTGGTCAAGCCGGAAACTTATCAATCCACCCAAGTATGTTAATCACCATTTTTTTTTTTTGAATGATATGTTTTATATGCTGTAAATATGAATCAAATCGATTTGGTGGAACAATCTTAAAAAAAAAATAAAACGAAAAATTAAAATTTTTTTTTAAGTCCTTGAAAAAAGCATTTCTTTTTTATTAAAAGATGTCAAAAAATTATAGTCAATTTTTGTAAAATTTATTGGAAGGCATTCTTCTTGGTACTTCCTGGCATACACTTTTTTTATACTTTCGAAACTTTATTTTTCAAAATATCTCGAAATCCGTTTCATGAAAAAAATTCTTCACATTCGGTTTTAGCGTGCCATTTTACTACAGAAATGACCAAATCATGTTTATACCAAATTTTTTTTTAAATTTGTAAACTATGTAGTGTAATTTTTCAACACGACTATATGTTGCTCAGTGCATTCTATTATTTAAATTTTGGAATCTCTAGAACTTTTGTTGTTCAATAATGGCACTAGTTGTACAGGGTGCGCCTGAAAACATTTTTATAATAAACATTGTATGAAAAAGAGAAAAAAAAGTGTAGTTTTTATCGCCAGCGCACAAAAGCGTTTCTTATTTTTCCAACAGGGTATGGAAACGCCCCAATGGAAACGGCCAGAAGAGCCAAGACCGAAAAAAAAAATCGCCGAGCACGTAAAACACTTATAACCTTTACGCCTCTCAAAACCAAACAAAAAATGTCATTCACTTGAAATTTGGTACAGATGTTTGGGAAGAGTGTACCAATACAACAAAACAAAAAAAAATCGATAATCGAAAATACGTTGCCCGCGAAATTTAAAAAATCACCTTACTTTTGAACACACCACGTATCACTGTTAAGAGCACCTTTAGATCATCTTTCATGTCGATGCAAAGAGATATTAAGGAAAAGCTAAAACAAGTGCGCAAAACAATGTTTTTCGAAAAAATCTCGAAAATGTTAAGGAAAAAATAAATATAATTTTCGTGTTTTTCGTTCCGAAATTACCCTAAAAATATCCTTTTTACGAAGGTTTGTTTTTCGTGTAAACTAGTGTAGTAATTACAAGCAAGGTTTTTTAAAAAATATCTGTGGATAGCTTTAATTCTGTAAGAGGTGTGTAAAAATCGAAAAACCCCCAAAGTCACGTGAAAAGGAGCTGAAGTATCTGAACAAGGACGCATTTTATTGGGCATTAATGAGTAAGTTTATTATAAACGCTAGTCTTTAGAATAAAATATATTTAGTTCATCTAAGACAAGAAATTGGCTTAAAATCAATAGAATTAAGCTTAGAAATACACTTAAACAGAATTTACTAAATATTCAATCAAAGCAGTCTCTAAAATACTATACTCCCAAAATAAATGTCAGAATTTTTAAATTCACTTTAACGCTTCATTGGAACACATTCCAAAAAAAAAAATTTAGTAAAACAAAAAATTTATAAAAGAATTTAATACATTGTTCCAAGATGAATCGCACGCTCGAGGAGGTTGTACGTGCAAACTATGAAAATACGGTGCGCATTACGGCGAACACTCAGGGCTATGTGGTTTCCGATAATGCCACCAATACCGTGGCCGATTCTTCATTCGATAATACCAGCGCCCAGGCCATAGTTAAGAATTTGCATGGAGTATTGGTAACCTCGGCTCAGAGTTGCATTCGAGATCTGGATCCGACTGATAAGCTTTGCTATATGCGTGTAGTAACGAAAAAATTTGAGTATCTTATTGCTCCAGAGGAGGAATTCACTATAACCGTGGTGCAGTAAAGTCTTTGAGAAGTTTCTATGTTTTTCTGTTCGATTTTGGTTTCGTTTTTTTTTTTAAATACATTCAGACGGGCGAGCAACTATTTTAGAACATTGTACAGACAAGGATCCGGCTACATAGACGTATCAACTTTTCAGTCAAATGGCTTCAAGGATGGAATAGTAGTTGCAAAGGCCCAAAAAATATTAAGATATAAAATAAATATTTTGATGAGCTAAATTATTTTTTTTTTTGTAGACGGTTGGATAAGTGGGCGGGTGGATGTGGCCAAGGCTGTCCGTATATAGCGCTGCCTTTAGGACTTATTGTTGATTTCGCATCATTCAAGTGAATGCAAGTCGTTCGAAAAAAAACACATCTTAGTTAAATTTGAAGAATTTAGAAGAAAAAGTGTGTACTTTCCATCTCACTGTTAATCCTAACGATTCTTATACAGGGTGCGCCAGAGAAACTTACTTATTTGAAAAAATTCCCGCGCGGTGTGTTGGGCGGGTAGAGGGGCGAGAGAGGGCACATCTGGAGGGGGAAGTTCCCAAGGTTGTTTCTCCCTCCACCCTCCTTTCAGTCAGTTGCCATCATGCTCTGGTCTAGAGAGCAGCGGGCCTTCGCAGTCGAGAGCTTCTTTTCTAACGGTCGCTCACTTGTTGCTACGCAACGTGCCTGCCGCGCTCGCTTTGAAATTCCTCCTCACAGACTCGTTCCTGGCCGTAATTCGATTCTGTCGTGGGTTAACTCATTTCGGGAGTGTGGAAGTGTCGCTAAACCCAGAAATGGACTTCAACGACATCAACTCCGGAAAATGTCGAAAGAGTGAGGCAGTCAGTTGTGCGTTCTCCCCGGCGTTCGGCTCGCAAACACGCAGCTGCTATGGGAATTTCTGAAACCACTGTTCGACGAATTCTCCATGAAGACCTTCACTTTCATCCCTATAAATTGGCTGTTGTGCAAGAATTAACTGAACGCGATTTTGTTGCCCGTCAAAATGCCTGTGAAATGCTGGTTGACAACCTGCCTGAAGACGCGGTCGTTTTTTTCAGTGACGAGGCTCACTTCCACATTTCCGGCTGCGTCAACAAGCAAAACATGCGTTATTGGTGTGGTGTAAATCCACGTGAGCTTCACCAGAAGCCACTTAACTGTGAGCGAGTTACTGTCTGGTGTGCGATGTCGGTAATGGGAATAATTGGTCCTTATTTTTTTGAAGAAAACGAACGCGCAGTTACCGTGAATGGAGCTCGTTACAGGAACATGATCGAGGAATTTTTTCTTCCAAGACTCGAAGAAATGGACGTTAGGAACGTGTGGTTTCAGCAAGATGGAGCTACAGCACACACAGCACGAGACTCAATGAATTTGTTGCGACAACATTTCCCCGACCGCCTCATGTCTCCAATGGCCGGCACGCTCTCCAGATTTGACGCCATGCGATTTCTTTTTATGGGGTTATTTGAAATCTCTGGTTTATGTCGATCGACCACGGACCATAGCACACCTCAAGAATAACATTCGCGACGCCATTACCAACATACCGATTGATATGCTGCAAAGAGTGGATACGAATTTCAAAAATCGACTTCATCAGTGTATGCGCAATGGGGGTCGCCATTTATCCGATTTTTAAGACTGCATGGAAAAAAAATTGGGATATTGTATTCTTAAATAAAAAAAAATTAAAACAATAATTGAAGTGCAACGACTCATCAGCCAGAAGACTGACTTGGAAGTCTTTCGAAGTACATTAGAAAACTCGGTTCACTTAGAGATGGAGATATGCTCTGGTCGAGATGTAGAACACGCGGTTGACCTAATTACGGCAAAAATCCACTCTGCGGCAGCTACAGCCAATCCTAAACCAGTAGTTGCCAGACATGACGAAGTAGGTAACCAGCTAACTCCTGAGCTAACTCGACTTCTCTCTAAAAAGCGACGACTCCGAAGGAAATTTCAGACCACCCTTCATCCTGCAGACAAGGCTGTCTGGAAAAAGGATGAAAGGGAACTTAAAGTGGCACTTCAGACATTCAGACAGAAATCATTCGACAGAAGAATAGAGTCTCTGGACTATAAGCTTGATTCTGGATATAACCTATGGAAAGCGACCAGAAACATAAAGAGACAACCCTATCGATTAGTTCCGCTAAGGCGCCATGATGGTAGTTACTGCTCAAATTCAGAGGAACAAGCAGATACATTTGCTAAGCACCTCGAAGAGCGATTTACGCCTTTTAAACTGGCCACGGATGAAGAAGTAGTCCAAACTCTCAGCATCATTGACACACCACTCCAAATAACGTTGCCTGTTCGTCCCATCAGATTAGATGAGATTGAAGAAAATATAACAAAGCTTCCTAAGTCAAAGGCCCCTGGTCATGACAGAATATGTCATGCTACCCTACGAGCCTTACCAAGGAAAGCTCTTCTTTTTATTACGCTAATTTTTAATGCAATAATAAGAACACAACACTTCCCTGCCCAATGGAAAGTAGCTCTCATTACTATGATCAGGAAACCTGGAAAAGATGAGTCGGACCCAGCCTCCCCCCCACTCTTGCCAAAGTTTGGGAGACGTTGATGGCTAAAAGGATCAATGGACATAACAATTATTTACCTGACCATCAATTTGGATTTAGGGAAGGACACGGCACCGTCGAGCAGGTAAATAGAGTGGCTAACCATATTTTAAAAGCTTTCGACGACAATGAATACTGTTATGGGGTATTTTTCGACGTCAAACAGGCATTCGATAGAGTTTGGCTGATCGGTCTGCTAGCTAAAATTAAGATGTTACTGCCTGCTTCGCATTTTGGAATATTACGATCTTACCTTGAGGACAGAAGATTTCAAGTCAGCATCAAAAACACGCTTTCCACTGCCAGGATGATGAGAGCTGGAGTACCTCAAGGAAGTGTACTTGCGCCGCTTCTTTATAATTTGTACACTTCTGACATCCCTACTCCTACGGAGTTACTGCAGGCTGTTGTGAAGGACAAAATGCTAATCGCCTCATACGCTGATGACCTGGCAATATTTTACTCATCATCCTGTGAGTATGAAGTAGCTGACGGGATACAAGAGTATATCCACCTGCTTGAGAACTGGACTCGCCGGTGGAATATTACCTTAAATCCGAGCAAATGTCAGTCGGTTTTATACACATTAAAGAGGAAGACTCCACCCGCTATATGGCTAGATAACGAGCCCCTTATCATTCAAAGTGAAGCGAAATATCTTGGAGTGATTCTCGACAAGCGACTAACATTTAGATCACATATAAACCAAACGATTAAAAGTTGCCGCTTTAAAATGAGTAAAATGAATTGGCTTCTGAACACAAAAAGTCCTTTTCCGCTACGATGCAAAAGAGCACTTTACAACGCAATTGTGGCACCCACTTGGAGATACGCTATCCAGATTTGGGGTATAGCGGCTCGCTCGAATCGCTTACGTATACAAACGTTCCAAAATAAGGCAATGCGCCTTATTACTGGTTGCGATTGGTACGTAAGGAATTCGACCTTGCACCATGATCTAAATCTGGACACAGTGGAGATGCAGATTAACAAACATGTAAGCCGTTACAATGAACGATTAGCACAACATAAAAACAGGCTGGCAAGAAATTTAATTCACGCAAACCCAATAAAAAGGCTTAAAAGACGTTCCAGCAAAAATTTAATTTAAAATTAATTTAACGGCATATCCAACGATGGGTCCTACACTCTGTGTATTGTGATTGGCGATTCAAAATAGAAATATGCAATAGATAAAAATAAATGAATTTTTGAATTATTGCAAAAATAAAACATAAAAAA
>JBAMAX010004689.1:0-39645 GCA_037043745.1 Chymomyza amoena | reverse complement strand
CTTCAAAGCAAAACTTTCACCAAGATCCTAAAAATGGGACATTAATTAATAATGCAAAATAAAACCCTTAAATTTTAAAAATCACCGAAAAACTTTTAATGGTATTTAAAAACTTTTTTCTCAATAACTTTCCAAAAACTAAACTTGTATTTTGTTAAAAAATTTATATTTTGTAAGCTTATCTTCCAATTTTCTATTTCTAAAATATCAAAATTTCCAATTTTCGGGATAACTCCCTTCGACAGCTCAAATATTAAAAAACAACTTTTATATCTTTTCCTGTCTCTTAGAGTCTTAAGCCTACAAAATTTAACTTTCGAATGTGATGGACACGTATGATCTGTAGATAATGAGGTGTCCTTTATAGAGGGCAATGGGCATATTTGGGTTAAGGATCTACTATTCTATATATATAATCTATATATCTACCGTGCCAAATACAGGTGTAATTTGACATACCTAAATTTCGAAAATATCGAACTTGAAATCATTAAGAAGTTGACAAAAATAAATGCAGTTTCGATTTATAATTTTTATTTAAAGAAAAATGGCGCACGTAAAGTCGGGCGCTGACTACTTTGGGATACCCTGTACCACTAGCTTGCAATAAAATTCGGTTCCTTCATTAAAAACCAAAAACAGAAGAATTTTAAGCAAACATTTTTTTTTTGACCGATAGTTCCTATGGGTGCTATATGATATAGTCAACCGATTTCGATCAAACTTAACACAGTGCTTTAAACCCTCAAAAGATCTGAATGCCGAATTTAGTTCAAATATCTTTACAAACAAACGAAACACAATGAATTTAGTTAAAAGCGTTTTTTTGGACCGATTCGTCCTATGGGAGCTATATGATATAGTCTACCGATTTTAATAAAATTTGGTGCAATGCTGGTTCCGATATCTTTATTAAAAAATTAAATATAATTAGTATAAAAAAAGCTATTTTTCGGTTCTTTGGGAACTGTATATATAGTCAACCGATTTTGATCAAATTATAATAGTGCTTGGGAACTATAAAAAGCTTTCGAATGCCAAATTTGGTTACGATATCTACATAAACAAACGAATTATTCATCTAAAACTTTTTTTTTTTTTTTTTGAGGTTGACTCAAACACCCCTATGGGAGCCATATAATTTATCGCCGATATCAAAAAAAAAGAAAAACTTGTCTCCTATGAAATAATATAGGATCTAGTGTGAAAGTTTGGTTACTCTAGCTTTTACCATCTCTGAGATCGAGGCGTTCAAACAGAAAGACGAACGGACGGATAGACGAACATGGGTATATCGACTTCTCTAGTCACCATGAACATATTTTTGGTCATTTTGGGGTGTCTCCGACGACTCTTTCAATATGTGACATACTTTTTCGGCTTGCACAAACTTAATATACCCTTTGTATCATACGGTACAGGGTATAAAAAGAAAGGAAGTATCTATATAAATATAACTTCGAAATAATCCGCCACTCAAGTCCGAAGGGTAAATGTTTTCAAGAAATGGGCCAACTAACATTAAAGTGAGGCAGAGACCAGCCTTTGCCATATTAAGTTGGAAAACGAAGTGAAACTATATACAAGATAAACATCCACAATATGCAATGCAAGAGGTATACAAATTACTCCAAATATTCAAAAAATAAATTGATCCATAATTTCTCTAAATGTGCCAAAAAAATTATATATTTATTTTATTTTAGAGAGTCTTGGGACTACTCATAGTGCTTAATTGGTGGAGAATTCTAATTTTTCTTTATTAGTGACATATTTTTTGAAAAAAAAACAGTTTTTGGTAAAAAGTCTTTTATAGACCAATTAGCTTCCAGTGTTGATAAAGACCACTTAGTTATACTCGCTTATTTCTTCACAATCCTGGCAAGTGTTCTGTTCCGCAGTGTTGCTCTCTAACAACTTTGTAAACCCAATCGTATTGCTCACTTGAAAGTTGAATCCAAAGCCCAATGTAAATGATGAAATACCAACAGGGTGCAGGATAACTTTATGATTTAGTGGAAACTTTTGCTTCTTATGCTTCTTTGAGGATGTTTGCAGGCCATGTTGCACAAAATTATAAATTTGAGTTACTATACGTCGAATATCTTCATAGAATTCATTAGAATCAACTGTCCACGTTTTGCTGGGATCTTCTATAAACGCCAGTGTGGCCACATCGACAATGTAGTCCTGTTTATCAATGTCTGTAAGCGCTCTTGAGCCACTGTTCAGGGTGTCTTGTGGAGTCGTTATTAAACATAGTGGCAACGCTGCATGCAGTGGCAACACGATGCACAACAAAGCCAGCTGAGTAGAGAACACCATTTGAGCAAGATTAAAGCCAAGTTTCAACTACTTACTGGCAACATTTCGCTAGAGCAGCGCTTTCGTAACTAGATTTAATGTTGCCACATGCCCCAACTTTTATAGGCCATAAATAAAAGAACATCTTGTATCATAATAAAAGCCAATTTTAACATTTTATTTGTAAAAATTTCATTAAGCGACTGTCTAAGGGCTTGGAACGCCTATCCATCAGTCGTTTTGCAGACGCAGCTGTTGCTTAGATCCAGCCATGACCATGTCCATATCCATGTCCATGTCCATAGCCACCATGTACAAAGCTGTGCGAGCTATAGATGGGATGCACCACATGCACGGCGGGCACGCTGTGATATGAAGTGTGTGTCAAGATTGGAGACGAGTGCAGATAACCTGGCGCGGCCAGCGTAAAGATCACACACATGGACAGCAAGATGAACTAGACAGAGCGGGAAAAGGTTTGAAATATGTAAAAACAAAGGGTACACTGAGAAAAAAATCGAGGGAAGAGTCCGGACTTATAAGGAATGTGATGAGAGAAGATTTCCAATCAAGGAGTATAATGGAACGAAATATGGCTAGGAACGCCATTTTAATTGAATTAATTGTTTTCGGTTTGGTTTAAAAATATTAAAGGATATTACACAGCTCGAGAATGTTCCAGGAAGATTTTAAGCGACTCAGAAAATTATTTTTTCACTTTTGCCTTTACTCATGATTTTAGACACAGAGAAAGTTTCACCATCAAAGAAAGTTACAAATCAAAAGTTAAAACATGAAAAATCGTCTTACTTAACAAAGATATATATTAAAAATCTTTTTTAACACTTTGAGTTACAAATCAAAAGTTAAAAAAAGAAAAATCATCTTATTTAAGAAAGATATATATTAAAAATTTTTTTTAACTCTTTGGCTTAAGGTTTTTTTAGGACTAAGGTTATAAGATGACGGGAAATCGGACTAATGAGAATAAAGCTGTTATTTTGCATTTTTTAATATTAATAATTAATTTATTAAATAATCCATTATATTCAATTAGGTTATTACTGTTGGAGACAAACTTAATATAATCTGAAGCTTTTTAAGTAAAAAAATTAAGAAAAATTTAGCTCTTTAAAAAGACTTGCCCATATGTCAACTATTTTCTATCTATTTTGTAACGTCACGCCATGCCTAGTTCATCTTGTACCTTTAAAGACTAATTTTTGTAATTGATTTATAAAAAAAAAGTGGAATACACATAAATTTTAATTACAAAACAAAATTTATTAACGTCACGCCAGTTAACATGCTTAATAAAAATATAAAAAAAAACAAAAATTTTTGATTTCTAATAACTTTTATTTAATAACTTGACATAAACCAACATTACTTCCCAACTGACTAAAAAATGATCTATGTAGTTCATATTTTCCTGAGATTTAAAATTATAAAATTTTATAAATTGAGATTTGAAAAAATTAAGTTCTTTAAAAAGACTTGTTCATATTTTAACTGTGTTCTGTCTATTCTGTAACGTCACGCCTTACGTAGTAGATAAAAATCTTTGAAAACAAATTTTTGCAGTAGTTTTAAAAAAGTGGGATACACATAAATTTTAATATTAAAGAAAATTTAGTAACGTAACGCCAGTTAACACGCTTAACAAAATAAAAAGAGTTGTTTTATTTATTAGTTTGACATTAACTAACATTACTTCACAACTAACTTAAAAATTATCGACGTGAATCCATCTATCTATAAAGTAACGCCAAGTTAGACTAAGTTAAAACCAACCTATATCTTTGGTAACGTCACGCCATACGTTGTTTTGCTTGCATCTTTGAATTGACAAAACTTATTGTTGAATTGGCTAACACTTTTTCTAACAATTTTGATTTAGCATTATTATTTTAGTTTAAACATTAATAAAATAATATTTTTTTTATCTTTTGGTATAAAAGCATCGTAAATTTGTCAGTAAAAGTAAAAATTCTTTTTGTCTAAACTGAGAGAATAATTTCCAGATAAGTTTTTGACACACCACGGTAGAAATAGTGTTATAAAAACGAAAAATAACAAAATCTTAATTCTTAAGACAATGTAGCAACGTCACGCCATATATTAAAAAATAGCAAAGATTTCTAACTTACATTGCTTGACAAAAAAAAAAATTGACTCCGAAAAGATAACGCCAATTTGCAGAAATTGGCGATATTGTTTTCCATTTCAAAAACTACTTCTAGTTTTGTAACGTCACGCCATGTATAAACGCAAACGTATTTTTATAACACTCAATATAGTGATACTTCCTTAGTAAGTATAAAAAAACTTTCTGAAACTTATTTGTTTTTTTGTTCAAGTATTCGTATAAAGGTAACGTCACGCCAAAAAGAAGACAGACAAATAATGCATAGATTAAATTAATTTGAGCTTTACCGGAATAACTGATTTTAATATTACAGGCGAGAATCAAGTTTTTTCTCTGAGAGAAGCTCAAAATTGTTTAATTTTTTTTAGAGCATAATATAATATACTTTTTTTTAAACAATTCTTCTAGTGAACGGAACAAAAACTATAAAAACTTTAAACTCAAATTAGGATTTTTTTAAAGGAATCACTCATGAGTTTCTGAAATTTCACCACTATTCAAGATTCAAATTTTTCTCTCAGCGTATTACTTAATTGCAATTTATTGTAAGATTCTGTTTGGTTATCCTACCAGCTTCAACATTTTGATTAGGTTGTTTTTCGCACTTTAAACTTTGTGGACGACTTGAAAGCGAAGAGTAGACTCTTAAACTGAAAATGACAGCGTTTGGGCTGCTTATATAATGCCCGAGAGGCCTCTGCGGTTCACTACAAAGTCTACAAAGTCGACCACATTGAAGGCGGATCAACCTTGAGGGCGTCCAAAGACACTCGTGTAATACAAGATGGAGGAATAGTTCTAGAGCGGCTTCAATTTCGCAAGCGAATGACTTCTTGGGTTTGAATTACACTTAAAGCGCATCAGAGCCAGCTTTAACTTGTTTAATTGCAACATGTTGCATGTGTTCCATGGCTGCACAAGCTGAGCAGCTGGGCCAGGGACCCGTCATGACTAGAACTGCGTAGATTGGCAAAACAAAGCAGAACTTCAACAAACACAAAAATATTTGCAGCAAATGCGTAGCAGAAATTTCTTTAATTGATTGATGCGTGGGACTTTATTTGTTATTTTTATTATTATTATTATTCTAGTTTTTTTTGGGAACCTTATGAATGGGAAAATCAAAACAAAGGAAAAGCGCATTTGGACTGCTTCATATTTTCAAGGGCAAAACAAAAAATAAAGAAGAAACAATAAGTTGGAAGATATGTTGGGAAGCCGAAGTCGAAGTACCTTTTTTTTTAAGTGAAAGCTATTGAAGTTGTAGGAAAAGTTAATTTATTATGAATGCGATTTTTTTAATTTTGAAATTTAAAATTCTAATTATAAGTGATTAAATGGAATAATTTTATCTTAAGAGAACGCGATAATTTAACACAATTATCAATGGCATTTTTTTAGTATTTACCTAAAAGACCGTTTTTTTTTTTGATCGATATGTTAAATTAAATATTAAAATAAAAAAATTCTTATAGATTTTGACTTCACGCAATTACAAAAAAAATAAAAAATAAAAAAAAATTATTATATACCATATAAAAAGAGGATAAAATTTAATTCAACTTCACTTTCACTCACTAATTCTTTGGCATTACGAATACGTGAGAAGTTTAATAAAGAAAATACAGAGTTCTGGCTTAAAAAATTTAGTTTAAAATTATTTTTTTAGCTTGAAAAAAAACCTAAATATTCTTTTGCAACTCTTGCATAGGAAACCGTTATTTTTTTATTTTTTTTTTTTTTGTATTAAAGGCAAGACGACACGTTTTTTTTAAAATACAGGGTGCGCCATTTGAATGCGGTCGATGGGAACTTTTGACGCAAGAAGTTCATCGTTGATTTCGCGGTGTGACATGTCGCGCCGTCTTGTTGAAACCAAAAGCATTTAAGACCTTTATCACGCATTTCTGGTAAAACAGAGTGTGCCAACATCCATCGATACCGATCCCCATTGACAGTTTCCCCAACTCTGAAGAAGAACGGACCGATGATGGTTTTTGAGCAGACACCGGCCCAAACAGTCACTTTCTGACCATGCAGTGGAGTTTGATGGATAGTATGAGGATTTTCTTTCCCCCAAATGCGACAGTTTTGTTTATTTACAGTGCGATAGCGTGAAATGGGCCTCATCAGTCATTAAAATTCGCTCCCAAAAATCGGGCTCCGATTCACTCACTCGAATAACTTTATTGGCGCGTTCTTTGGGCGTGAATCGATTCATGGTTAAAATTGTAATGCAATAACCTTTCCAAAATGTGTTCGACGACGTCAATCGGTTGAAATCTGTCAAAGTTATTCAATATTTCCATCGACCACATTCAAATGGCGCACCCTTATATTATTCAAATCAAAAAATCAAATAAATTAATTTTTAGTCAATGCTAATTTTGCATTAGTTAGGTAAAACATCGATCAATTTTGTTCACCACTGAATAAGTGTTTTAATAACTCTAGATATGTCCTTTATCTTACCCATCTTTAAGTGCAAAATTGTATATTTTGGAAAAAAATTAAAAAAAAAAATTTAATTTAGGCTTTCCTAATCCTCTGTCTTGGAACAGATTTTAAAAGAACGTAAATTCATTTTTGAATTCTATTAAAAAAAAATTATATGTACATGCAAATTTAAAAAAAAAAAGTATTTATATAAACTGCTTATAAACAATTATAAAAAAAAGTAAATATATTTTATTGATATATAAAAAATGTTCGTATTACTTTTTTATCAACATTTTACAACATATTAAGAAGGGATAAAAAAAACGTGTTAAAAAAAAAGAACTATGTATCTTCCTTAGAGACGTTAGTCAATATGAATATATTTTATTTATATTATTATTATTATTTATTTATTTGTTTATTAATTAATTTATTAATTTGTTGATTTATTTACTTATTTATCTTTTTATTTATCTTTTTATTTATTTTTATTTATTTATTAATTTATTTAATTATTTAATTATTTATTATTTATTTTATTATTATCACTTATTTATTTTTTTATATTTATTTTATTATTTTTTATTTTTTTTAATATACTTATTCATATGTCTACAACTTATTTTTAAACAGATATTCTTTTTCTTAATATATTTTAAAGATTAAAATTTTGGCATGCTTTAAAAAAATTTTTTTTTTTAAATTGCCTTATTACTGACTAATAAAAAAAAACTGCGCTAAAAAATATTTAGTAGTTTAGTTTTAATTAAATAAAAATGAGTTTTTTTTTTAAATTAAGCCATAAAGCGTTAAGCTTAAAAACAAAAATATAAAAAAAAAGTTTATCTTTAAAATAAAATGTAAAATTGTTGGCAACCTCAACATTTTTCAATAAAGAAAACTTAGATTTTTTAAACCAAAAATGCATTTCGAATTGAATTTTAATACACTTAGAAAAAACTCTTTTTACATTAGAGTTAAATTCGGGCTTACTTAAACTATTTCTTGAGTTAGGATCGTTTTTAGAAAACTTTAATTCTTTATTTACATTCATGGTTTGGTCGTTTTTAGGAATATTTGGCCAATTTTCAAATTTATTAAATTTTATTTTTAATTTATAAATTTGTTTTAATTTTTTTAAGTTTTTTCTTTAATAGTCAATTAAGTTTTTTAATTTCTTTTAAAATAAGTCAAATGAATCGAAATTAATAAAATAATTTAAAAAATGCATTTAGAATAGTAGGAGCATTTTTAAGATTTTGGCAGTTGCTTTTACAATTAGGTAGCTCAGAATTATGAAAACCTTTAAACTTCAACTAATAATTTTTTGAAAATTGGTTTTCCAAATTATGTGCTAAGATTATTTATATTTGGCGGCTCACGCGTGACACAACATGCTTCAAACTCCAAAAATCATTGATGTTTCGTGACTTTCAAATGAGAAACAATTACGTCTTATTGAAGTTTATTATAATATAAGATGTTCCGATTTTTTTCTCCAAAATTTATTCGTATTTTGCCTGACGCAAAATGAATAAAGTTATTTTCATGGCTCCCTCTATCGGTAAGTATTTCGGATTTTATTTTGTTTGCATAAAATGCATGCGTTCGTACTAGCACTGAAACTTTCCGAGTCCGTTGTCTAAATGGTGTCTAGAAGACCTTTGATTGAAATACACCCTCTATCGGTAATAAATTACTGAAATTTTTCTCTACGTGTTTGAAACGTCAATTTCACTGGTTAGATCGTCAAATTTAACAACTTTGGTTTTACAAGATAATCAACCCGGAAAATTGACAGCGCTGTCATCAATGGTGCCCTCTATCGGTGTAGAAACTTACTTTTTTTACTGAAAAGCATCAGATCATTCGTGTTTTTTGAACATCAAATTCACCATCTAGATCTTGGAATGCAACATTTTTCAACAGACGGGCTTTGCAAGATTTAAAATCCAAAAAATTAACAGTCCCATCTATTGGCTAAGATTTTAAAATTTCCTTGGCTTCACGTTTTTGAACGACGAATTCAAGACCTATTTTGTAAAATGTAACAACTTTGCAATTACGATGATATCGGTTCATTCAGAATTCTACTTTTGAAAGTTAAAGCCAGCGAAATTTTAGAACGAATTCACAAAAAGAAACTCAAAATGATAAGCATTTGCATACAAAATAATATTTCAAAAGTAATTTAGCCTGATTAATCGTACACGTTAAATTTAGCTTAAAAAATATATACTCCATATTTGGATGGTCTTTGCATGTTCCTATCCCAATAGCTAATATGTATCCCATTTTATTGACTTAACTCTACTACTCGAAAGACAAAGATTAACTTGGTTAAATTTGATGAGTAAATATTACTGATTCAGCTAACAAACTTAATTGCTTTGGCACATAAATATCTGTACAAGTATCTACGCACATTCTTCTAGGCACAACAAATATCCGCATCTATTAAATATAACCTCAGGCTGAGGGTATCACAACAGACACACGCACACACAATGCAAACACACCCACAACAGCTGGCCTTGCCCTTGATTTTCACACATCGTAGGAAGCAGGAATACCGGAAGTGCGTAAAAGTGCCTGGCTTTGGTCTCACTTAATTGTTTATTTTGGACCAGCTTTGGTTGGTTCCATTCCTCCAGAACATAAGCAAAAACGTAAACAGAACAAAAATATTTATAAGCCAGAGCAAAAGAAAAAAATAAAAAATTCCTTTGGGAGAAGAAGAGGTTGCCAGCAACCAGTTTGTGGAATGGTATTTATGTGGCATGTACTTGCGCATGGCTTGTTAAGTGGCAGCAACAACAACAACAAGAAGGAGCAACATGTCAGGATTGAAATTTACAAAACTAACCAAAGCAACAAGTTCTAGAACAACAAAAGATGCAATCTAAATTGCAAAACTGCATTGAAAGTTGTAGTTAAAGTAACTTTAAAGCTAACCTGGCCAATGCCTTTGACCTTGGTTCTGTGTGTGTTCCTTCTTTAGGCCTGGCCAAGACCTAGACCAAGGTATAAATAGCAGCCTTTGCTTTCCGCTAGCAATCAGTTTGTGCTCGTTTGTCCAAGATGTTGAAGCTAGTAAGTTGAGTAGTTTATACAACAATTTGAGGTTCATCAATAAAATTGTTTACTTTAGTTAATCTTTGCCTGCTTGCTGAGCTTGGCCTTGGGCCATGAGCTTTATAGCTATTATGCTCCTGGGTATTATGCGCCTAGTGTGGCCTATGCACGCTCCGCAGCCGTTGTGCCTTTGGCTTATTCCCGCCTAATTGCACCCGCTGCCTCTTCCCATGTCTACAATAGCGTGGAGACGCCCAGCTCCTTTCAGCAGCAATATCGTACGGACTACAAGCCGGTAACCTATGAGTATCTCTACTAAATCAGAACTTATAGGAAGCAATATGAGATTTGTGTAAAAGTGAAATTTTAAATAAAGTACGAAAAAGTTTTTTTTGAGAAATTTTTTGTGCAACATCTGAAAGCATTTGACAGTGTTCTTCTTTTTGTTCTTCTAGGCAATGGGTTTTTATGTCGATAAAAATTCCATTTCAGTCCCAAATTATTTGCTTACTTAGCGTTCTAACTCACTTAGACCAAGAATAAGCCCGTTGTGCTACCAATAATGGGAGTAAGTGATAAGGATATATAATAGACTGGAAAAATGAGGGGAATAGGAAAAGTGCCGACCATGCTTTACGTGGGACTACAACCCACAACCTTTGCAGCGAATTAAATATCTAAAGAGCAGAGTTCTTCTTCTTGTATGAGACTATTTTAATATAATTTATTCCTTAACATGCTGTGTTTATCACAATTCAGTAAAAAAAATAAAAATTGAATACGTAATTAATGTCACTACTGGCCGGAACATAGGTCGAAATTCCGTTTCTTGAGTAAGGGATTTCCCGGTCGGGTTACTACGCCCTAGAGATTTGCGGGACGACCGTGATAGTTTTTATAGCGGAGTGGGATTTATTCAGCTAGTGTGGTCCGCGGGAGAAGTTTGATTCTCCTCCTTTCACCCATTCAGAGAGGCTTTCCCTCCATCCAAGCGGAGCTCTGTTAATCAGAGACTACAAGACAAATAGAGATAGAAGCCAAAATATACGCTTTATCATCATGCAGATCAAGTTTCTCAATTCGTGTCAATGTCCTGCCTTATCCCCAACACCCCAGGAGAACGTTCAAAAATATTCCAGAAGCCTCAATAAAAACAAAGATGTTTGTAAAAAGCGACAGTCATCGAAATTCGATAGGGAACAGACATATCTATCGGCAGACCCGACGAGAGGGGTTGGGAAAGGTGGGGATCCTACAACAAATTTTGTTAAAAAATCGATTTTTTGACCGATAATTCCTATGGGAGCTATATGATATAGTCTACCGATTTTGTTGAAATTTGGCACATTGCCTAAGTGCTCTAAAAAATTTCAAAACGCCAAATTTTAACAAAATCGGTTGACTATATCATATAACTCCCATAGGAATTATCGGTCAAAAAATCGATTTTTCTTACAAAATTTGTTGTATTTCGTTTGTTTTTTAAAATATTGCGACCAAATTTGGCACTTGTAAGTTTTTTATTGTTCTTAAGCATTATACCAAATTTGGTTACGATATCTTCATGAACAAACGAATTATCCATCTAAAACATTTTTTTTTGTCGATGAAAATTGAATTTTCTTGTTTACAATAAGCGTCGTAACTTAAGCACTTATCGACCGATTTTAATAAACCAAAACTTTTCTTACTCGGAATCAATATTTCTTTAAGATTAAATAAAAAAAAGTAAAGGTGTTTTAACAAAATGTTATTTAAAAATGACTTCAAAGTGTGAAAAACGAAAAAAAAGTGTAAATCTTAGATATCTTTTAGAAAAATCGCGTAGTTGCTTTGTATGAAGTATAAACAAATGTATATCATCTTAAAGCTTGAATCTTCTTCTTTCCAAAACCGAAAAGCAATCGAAAATCGGTTGAAAAATGGCGACGTTGTGATAGTGGGAGTGATCGCAGTACCCGAAAAACGGTTTTTAAGCAATAACTTCCGATTTTGGGGGTGTTAGACAATTTTGAAAAACACTATCGTGATCTACTCGTCAAGACCTACAACGTACACTAGGTCACTTGAAAAGTTCTTTGATTTTTTTCAATTCTGTAGGACAGTGTTATTTAACTATAAGGGGTCGTACCCAAGCAACGTAGTCATTCGTAAGTCTATGCAATTATAAAAAGTTCGAACTATTTGTGGAACCAATAAGTAAGAAAAAAAAGCATTATTTCTGGAACCTATAAGTACAAATTAATTTCCCTACCAAATATAATTGACTACGCGACAAAAAACGTAGACCCCTCTTCTCGGTTGAGTGGCCAAGCGTAATATTTCCAAGACCCTGAATGGGTCACGTAAGTTCCCTTCAGATGTAAATTGCTTCACCACACTTCATTACTTATTCAAAATCAATATGGGAATTTCCACAATCTTCTTGTAACTTCCATGATAATGTCTGCGGAGTATACTCAGATTCTTGTGAGTACGAAGCTGTGGATGATACCCAGGATATCTCAACGAATTTAAAAATTGAGCTATGAGTTGGAACGTTGGTATCCATACCATAAAATTCCGCTCGTGAATATTATCTTTGATGACTCTATTATTGCCCTGGAGCAGCGACATACATACTATGAGAAATTCATCTAAACCGACACTTCACAGTTTATAACGCTTGCCTGGTGATATGGTCTTTAGAGATGAGGACGATTGGTAAATCAAATCCTAATGGGTGCCAGAATACACATAACAAGGTACTCCCTGCAATATCTGGTTACTGAAGGTAAGCCATTAATTTAACTTTACATCATGACTTGAAATTGAGTACTGTGGTGAGATTCTATCGATAGAGCCACCACTCAATAGTTTAGACTTCAATAGTGGAAGCTATCGATAGTACCATCGAACAAAAAGTTTCGGATGGTCAAAAAGGTTCGATTTTTTATCCGTTGATTTGTCAAAAAAGTATACTATCGATATTTGGGACAAAGCCATCGACGGTATCCGAAAAATGCAATCGATAGTGTCCTACTTCTACTGTGGAGGCCTAATTAAAAAAATATCTTCTACATTTGAGCTTTATAATGGGTGGTATGTGGGAAATTTCGTCAATGGCTTTGATTGAATCAAGCGATTTAAAAGATCCAAAGCACACTTATTGTACTAAATTTACAATATTCACAATATTCCTTAAATAATTATATTTTTAGACTTCAAAAAAAGCATCATAACAATTAAATACTTTAACACGCTTACCTCATATACCATTTTATTGAACTTTAGAAGTTGGTCTTGTTTTTGACCTGGCTCTAGGTCACTTGCCCTAACATGTCTACTGAGTTCAGCACAAGTGTTGGCAAACAATTAAAGTCGATTTTCAACAATGGGCAGGCATATCGAATTTCTAGAATATGCCTTGTTTACAGTTATTAACCTGGATGCCAATATATCATCATCAGAAACACACAATGCATCGACAAACGTGTGCGACACAGCACCTTGAACCCATCTAACAACCATCCATGTCAACGCTCTCCTCCCGCAACCACAGTCCAATTCAAATCACACATAGCCTTTAGCTATATTTAAAACCCCTCCAAATAAACCGAGTCAACTACAACTCACTTGCTGCATGCAGCCACCAACTCAGTAAAATCGAACCGTGTTGCTGGGCAAGCCGTACGTCATCAGTCAACCTGGTACAAAGTGTAGCACAGGGAAGCCGTAGATTGCATTGGCTCTGCCACATCAATTTCCTACTGGGGGCAACTTTTGCGGATTGCTCCCTGCATGCACGGAAACGTGACTCGACCTTCGCATTTTGTGCGGCTAAGGCAACGAGTACGCAAAACGTTAATCTAATTTCAAAAATTAATTAAGTATTGATTGGGTTTTAGCGTGTACTATCGGGCAATCAAAAAACACGTTGCAAGTCCTGCGTGAAATGGATATACCGATGGTAAAAGACTATTGAGAGTTAATACAAATGCGATTATGCAAAACGAATGCTTTTCTCGATAATAAAACGTAAATTAAGTGTTTGTATCCTGGGGCTTCTCAGACACTAAAGTTAAGTATTCACTAACAGCCTCTCTATCAAAAAAGCAGTCGAAATTCTAAATTATTATAATAACATGCTAACTGGAATACGTAATCTCTGCAGCCAATATTCAAATGAAAATTGATACTTTGGATCCCAAGCTTCTATATGCTATGGACATAATGGGCAATATGATATACCTTTTAACCCTCAGGGAGATAAAGACTAGACGAGGTATATTAGACAGATCTTGAAACGAAAGCATCTCTATGCCAACTACTCTAGCGACGGCAGCCAAATTACGTGAACTATTCAAAGGGAGGGGGGTCTTGAAAATAACACGCTTGGTCACTCGACCAGGTGGAGGGGAGGTCAACGTTTATGTCACTTTTTTACTTATTGGTTTTTTAACAATTGATAAGAGGTGACAACTAGGGAGGGGGTGGGGTCTTCGTTTATACTACGGTGGGTCGCCGAGGGGTCAGGGGTTACAAAATTCTGGATATTGGGTCACGTACTTTCGATATGGCCCTGCCTGTTGCCCAAAGCTGTGTGGTCATTGTGATAAACGCATGGACTTATACTGTTGGAGACTCCCTACTCCAACGAGCATATCATGGGCAGCTGCACAGATTTAGAATTTAAGGTCCTTGTATAGTATAACCAACTATCTTAAGGAAAGTTTTTTTACCAAAAAAAATATTAAAATTTTATGACAATTTAAGATTCTCAACTCTAATAGAGAAAAAATATTGATATTCTCATTTGAAGAGAACTCATCTGGTGAAAAACTTCTTTTAGTGTAGGAACAAAAAGTAGTTAGACTGAATTAATGTAAATTATTTATTGATCTAATCGCTAAAAGTTCCAAGTAGTCCTCGAAATCTCTTGTATCTTAACTATTCCCGAACTTGCTTTCCGGAATACCATCAGAGATGACCCCCGACATCTGGGACGTCTTCTACGGAGCTCAATGGATTTTACTTGAGGTCCCGCTTTTGCCGAGAAAAGAGCTGGAGAAATCTAATGATTCACGATCTTGTCTTTAGGGTGAGGTGGAACAGGGTGGCACCCTGCGCATGCCTAAAAACTCCCTCATTTTTTGAACTGTACGCTTTGCCTGCCCGCAGTGAACAGGAAGAAAAATTCGGACTCATCGGACGGGTCTTTACTACTATGCCGGGGTAAAGCGACTGCCCTTCATTGCTACTATCGTGAACTTACCCTGTATATGATTCTAAGGATTTCAATACAAGGTTTCAGTAGGCAATTAGCTTTTTTTTCTCGAAATAGAGCTACTGTAAAAAAATATTCCAAATTTAGAAAGAAAATGAATACACGGCAAACATAAAAGTCGGATGCGGACGATTATCGGCAATATTTATGGTCCGATTGTAATGAAATGTAGAACAAATCCGAGGTTGGCAGTAAGCGAGGTTGGCAGTAAGCGAAGTTGGCAGAAAGCGAGATTGGGGTACGCAAAAGGAATTGGATTGGGTATACAAAGACAGCCAAGAAATGTTATTCCTCGAAAAACTTTAACCTGGAACCCACAAGGAATCAGACGGCCATGTGCACCGGCTATGAGCTGGAGAAGGACTGTCTAAAATGAATTAGCGGAATCACGGTACACATGGAACAACACATGAAAAGAAGCACCCAACAAAACGATATTTAAAAGAATCGGTTTGATTCTATATCCCACTTGGGAAATAGAATCTAAGAAGATACTGAAGTTTGGTGTTAATCGGAAGATTTATAATATTTTATCAATCTAAACTAGAGCTGTTTCAAATTGGTGAAAATTCAAAGCTTCTAATTAATGATGGATGGCAAATGGATGATATGATGATGATGATATGTATAAAATATATAAAGCCTGATATCCTGGCTCGTATAGAACCCAAGATTTCAGCGTTTAGACAGGCAGACGTACCATATTAGGTGCATCTGCTTCTCTAAGTAAAAATTTGCAACTCAAAATCAATAAAAAATATATTATAATAAAATTTTTGGATTAAGAATTAATAACTTCTAGAATTAAGCAACCCCTACCAACGCTAATTGGATTGTTCAAATGCTCCCCTTCAAAGCTTTTCACAACTTCCCAACTGGGCGGGCATTCACATTCTTCATTTTTGCTATAAATCTACTTCAACTGCAACCACAAAAGGATTTTATGATATCCTTTGTCTTAAAGGCATATTGCTAATAGATTTGAACAAGCCCAACTCACAGATATTGTTTTACAATGAATTTGCTGTGATTTTTATGGGGAATTCTGCAAACCAAGAAATAAACAAGTTTGACGAGAACTCTTTAAAATGCAACTGCGATTCACATAAAGACAACACTAATTGTATGCAACTTCATAGCTATTAATATACTACCATTAAAGGCAATACACTGGAACAAGCCAAGAGCTTAACGAAACACTATACTCAAGGCTACACTAGACAACAAAGTTGAGAACTAAATGAAATGTAAGACTTTTGAATTTTTAAGGGAAATTATTGTTTACCAATTCGTAAAACTATATCCAAGGCTACACTCGACAACAAAGTTAAGAAATAGTAAAAAAAAATATATAAATTTTTTGATTTGAAATTTTTAAGGAGAATTATTTTCTTAAAAATTTATATTTGGAGTATGTTTAAACTGAAAATTAAGTATTTAATAGAATGACATGTAATAAAAATAAATCTATTTAATTTAATGGATAATTTTTTAATTAATTAAATCCCAATTTCTATAAAATAAATAAGTATATTAAATAAAAAAAAATTCATAAACTTACCCAATTGTTCAGAAGACTTGGCGGTAAGTCATTAGTACGGCATATTTCACTGGAAAAATCAATTATTGAAATTAAAATATTGATATATTACAATATAAAAATACAGATAACTCTGAAATTTGATAGCCTTTATAAATAAGTTAACAAATTTTTAATTATAAGTTTTTAAAATTATCGGTTCACCAAAAATTCTTTGTCTAAATTTCAGTTTTTGAAACTTAACACTTTTTGGCTTAATTCAAAAAACCGATTTTTTACATTTTATTTAATTATGATCAAACTCTAATATGCCGCTTAAAAATTTAATTTTTCTATCCTAACCACAAAATGAAATTAATTTTTCTTATTTTTTGTAAGCAAAACAAATTATTTCACCCACATTTCTTTTTATATATATCCCTTTTTTATTCTTCGTCATCAAAATCGAAATAAAATAAAAAAAAATAAATAAAATTGCCTTTTTAAATATTTAGAGTATTTATTACAGAACATACTATCGGTCCTAAAGGGCTCTGTTTCTCCAAGAATGGGAGTTCCAGCGACATTTGAAAGAAATAGTTTTCTGACTCACCCCAATTTTTAGAAATATATTTAAACATCCACTCGATGTCACCTGGGTTTTTGAGTTTTTGTCAATACCCTAATGGACTAGGGTTTTTGAAGCTTGCATACAGAGATCCAAAAAAAAATCGTCTTAGTTTCGAACCAGAGAACCAGTTCTTTTCCTGCTCAGCTGTGTTATGACATAACCTTAACAAATGTTTTTGTGATTGTCCATAAATTGGTATAACATTTTCTTTAAATCGCTTGATTTATGAAACAAGGTTAAATTAAATAGCCGACGCTCACAAGTTTCTGACATATCTTTCAAATTTTTTTTTTTTATTTACTTATTTCGTTGGCTCTATTATTGCTTTGGTTCTTAGAACACTTACCAAAAGTTGGACAGTATAAAAATATGGTGTCGCCTTGTGTAATTCTTATTTAATCATTATTATATTGAAAATATTATAAGTCTTTTACAAAATAATATTAGTGTGGGTGTATGGAGTCAAAAAAACCAATTCGCGGCGCTCGCTAGGTGTATTATACGGACAATTTTAAGCAACTTTATCAGAAGAAACCATAAGGCTATCTTGAATTTCTATCCTGCAAATAGCATATCTGATTTTTATAATTTTTATGAATTTTCTTTATTGAAAGTAGAAAAATCAATCAAATTGCTTCAAACTTTCGTAATAGGTCCCTCCAGATTCCAGTTTCAATGGTACAATTTACCATCTTAGATCACGATCCATGTTACTATATATACTGCTACAGAAGACGATAATCATTCAAATCATATGAGTTGATAAAATTAGTTCTAAAATTGCTACTAATCTTGTGTCAGAGAGACTTCAACTTTGTTGCACAGTGTAAAAACCGGAGCAGCGCATAAACACTCTTCCAGGTACAATAAGCAAAATTGTGGCGTAGATAAAGCAAAGTAAGCCGAGATACAATCAAAACAAGCTAGCATACACAGAAGAAGAGTTCTGGGGGCCAGAAATGACAAGATGATGTTTATCAGCCGTATACGAAAACTCACCAAGAAGCCAAGCAACAACGCACAAACAAAACCGGCCCCCTAAAACCATGCCTGGGTATAGTATATAAAGGCCCACAGGATGGCCAAGAACAACACAAAGTGGACTAGACTTGGACAAAGCAAACAACTGAAAGATTGTGAGTGCCACGTGACGTAACAAACGCCAGTATAAAATGCAAAAAATGCGCAATTTCCTTTGGGTAGGCTAATATTCTCTGGAGTTCCAAGCTCATGCTTACTAATTTTCTTAATGACATTTTTATAGTTCCTTTTGCTACTTGGGTCACTGTGTCTAAGCTATGCCAAGCCGTTGGTCTCCTTTGGCGTCAACTATCAAGCACCTACGCATTATGTGAATCCTGGACCGGGACCCTACTACAACAACTACTATGGAACACCTCAAAGCAGCTACTATTCCGATTTTGGTGGACCCTACAGATATCACAACAACTATAATCATTATGGCAATCGTTATGGTGCACTGGATATAGGCATTGGTGCGCTTTCTCTGACTCCGTTTTTACTTTAAAGGTATTGAGGTATTGGGAAATTGCATTTCAACGGAAAATTCCACAGAGAAAACACAAAGCAGGCAATAAAGGAAAGGCACAGCATGATGTACACTTTTATTTTGATTTTGTTTTTCTCTAAAGTGTTTGAGCTTGGTATTAGAGCTGAGAAATGGGTACAGGTAGGTTGGTATAAGGCACTTAATGGCAGGGAAGGATATACTATTTGGGGCTACCACGAATATAACTTAAGGTAGTCGGTAGGTGTACTTATCTGTAAGTAGTCTACTCTTGAGAAGACTAAATACAATTTTGGCAAAAACATGATAAAAGGGTTACTGAGTAGAGAAGCTGAAAATAGGTCAACTACAAGCTAAGCTAAATTGCCGAATATTGGGAATAAAGTCAGAAGTTTCATAAGCTATCATCTTAATTTGAGCTATATTTCTTAAAGTGCATATCAACAAAATGGTAAGTAAGCAATGACGACATCCCTGTAATTTTCATGTCTGCCAACTCCAATTAACAATTAGCTAGTTGTTTATGCAAAACAAGCACAGAGACAAAACCTCAAACTCTTCGGATGAACTGAACAATTAAGGAAAATATAAAATTAAAGATGTATAACAAAATACTTAAATTTTATCAAGATACTAGTGAGCCCAGCAGACGTCGTCCTGCTCAAACTTTTCGAATACTGTTAAAGTGTATAAGCATCGTAAGATTCTCTAGTTAGCTTATCTAGACAATCATAAGATTTTTGGACTTTCATGATTCTCTAAAATGCCTTATGGAAGAACTTAAGTATTCTCAAGAGAGCTCGCATCTCTAATAAATGCATGACCCACAGAAACTACATTTCAACCCCTTT
Organism: Chymomyza amoena; assembly: GCA_037043745.1. Taxonomy (NCBI): domain Eukaryota; kingdom Metazoa; phylum Arthropoda; class Insecta; order Diptera; family Drosophilidae; genus Chymomyza; species Chymomyza amoena. The sequence continues at coordinate 19,883 of JBAMAX010004689.1, read as the reverse complement.
GCGACTACGCTTCTGTCTGCACTTAATGTCCAATACCTACGGCGTTGAACAATTTTCTACTATGCTATATTCACGATATTCACAAAATTGCGTATATCTCACGAACCAATATACATAATCACACTGCAATAGACTTAAAACCTCCGTATTGGCAACTTCTAACACACTCAAAAATCATATTTGAAATTCTTCAAAGCGTTCATGAGAACACCCGTAACAAGTAAAACATTAGTGTTAATTAATCTGACAATGTACACAAAAAAAATAAAATAAAAAAAAACTTTTGTAGTATAAACCCTCTACACAGAATAACAAACAATATAAAAAAAAAATTAGGCAAAATCGTCCAGCCGTTTCAGAGTTATGCGATCATAAACGTACGAGTTCAGCATTTAATTTGTATTTATATAGATTATCTTAATTTGAGCAATATTTCTTAATGTGCATATATATAAAATACAATAATCCCATAAATAAAAGTAATGTAATGACAACCCTGTAATTTTCTCATGTGTAATTTCTTTATGTAGCTCTAATGGACAAATCCACATTCAAATTTGATCAATGCGGACCCCCCATCCCCTCCAATCGACTTACCGGGTTTTCTCCCACACCCCTCAACATATCAACTTGAAATTTACCCCATATACTTTAAATAGCTTCTTTGACTTTCGAGTTTCATCCCAATCGGTCAACATTTTCGGAACTTGTAGGTATTAATATCGAATCTTACCAAAAAAAAGAAAATATCTCCTTGGACTTATTTTTGCCCATTATAACAAAAAAAAGTTAACGTGCAATCAAAAATTATGAGATATTTGAATATAATTACGGATGCGCAAAATATTATATATTTCGAACTTAAATTAATATTTTAAAAATATACCTAACATGAGAAAAATGGCTCATCTTAAATCAATGAAAATCAAATTTCAAAAATAAATGTAAATATATCAGTTATTTAGTAAATGTGATATTTTACAATTAAGTCGAATATTCTTTATTTTAGTAGTTCAAACTAAAATAAGTTTAACTGTTAGTGTACAGAAACTAGGGTCTTCATGATTATTTTTATTTTTAGATCTTGTTATTATGAGGGAACAAATGAAATGATGCACCTTGATGGGTTATAAGATTTTTCATTTTCATTTCATTGATGTGTTTTAAGCTTGGTTTAAGAATTACATTCCTATTTCATGTAAAAACCAGAAATTTGTATCTACATACTATATGTGTATAAAACTGGTCTGACTGATGAATGTAATTTGCATGGATTATGGAAAATTCTGCCTACAAGTGTTAAAAATGGCGAGGTAAAGTTAGTATGGGGAAAATATTTTTTCTTAAGGTCGCCAAATACGCATATGAAGATTTTTTGGAGATTTAATAAAAGACATTTCAAAGTTTTGCATAACTCAGGCAAACATGTCCTTCTCATCAGCATGGGAAGTATGGTTTATTAATAACAACAGCTCAGAGGAAACTAACTAAAAAAAGAATGGACCGAAAATTACATAAAAATAATACTTTCGCAACAATAATAATTGAAATTAAACACGACTTAGCTATTTCTGTCACAAGAGAAATTTTCTTAGTGTAATCCTGTCGTACTCATCATCATGTGTTCGTTTATAAAAGAAAAACCAACACGGGAAACATCACCAACTCAAAATAAATTGCAGATACCTTTGCCCAAACTTGGTCCAATTACTCGAATGACTCAAATTTCGCACCCGCATTTATTCTGAACAAACAACAGACCATATGCTCCAACTCCTTAAATTATATTCCACTATTGAGCTGGCAGACGTTGTCCTGCCCAAACTTATAGTGAATAAACATCGTAAGATTTTTTAGTTAGCTTATCTCGAAATATATAAGATTTTTAGATTAGTTTGCAGTTCGATATAAACTTGCACCATTATTAGTAGAATGCCACGGGTCTGTCTTAACCGAACTCATTCACGTTCATTGCGATCTTCACGTTCCTGGGCGGTACGATTAGATTGATAATTAATTTGATTCGTTGCATTTCTTCCAATTGAATAAATCATGCATTGATCGATTAGGAGACGGCATTTCCAATTGTCCTTATGCCTTATTAGCCATCGCCAAGCATAGATCTTCAATATAAATTAAAGCTTCATTGTAGACTTCCGGCGTAAATTTCATCACTGGCTTATGTTTTGCTTGACATACTCGAAACAAAATATCTTCTGATAAATAATCTTGATATATTATCCAAAATTTAAGTGGATTTGATAGAAATCATGTTGCCAAAATAATCGCAAATAGAACACGAATTTGATATAAATGAGCAGCTATAGCAACATCTGCTAAAGTTTGATCCCAGTGTAGATCAATTCAATTTTTATCATGCCATTCACTGTTTCCAATGATTGAAACGATGTTGGACCTCGATCATTGATTAACAACAATACCAGTTTTTGTATATATGGCAATATACACACATAAACCGATATTCACAAAAATGCGTATATGTATCTCACGAACGAATATACACAAACACATGGCAATAGGCTTAAAACATCCGTATTGACAACTTCTAACACACACAAAAATCAGATTTGAAATTCATTAACGCGTTCATGAGAACATCCGTAACACAAAAAAATAAGTTTCTTTTATACGAGGTGTGCTCAAAAAGTAAGGCGACTTTTCAAATTTCGCGGGGCAATGTATTTTACCAAAAGAACCGTCGCATGAGCAAGAGCCGAATGACGTCAACGCCGACCCAAATTTACTCAAAAGGATCATAAATGGTGACGAATCATGGGTATATGGCTATGATATCGAAACCAAAGCCCTATCGTCCCAATGGAAGCGGCCAGAAGAGCCAAGACCGAAAAAAAATCGCCGAGCACGCAAAACACTTTAACCTTTACGCCTCTCACAACGAAACAAAAAATGCCATTCACTTGAAATTTGGTAAAGACGTTCGGGAAGAGTGTACCAACACAACAAAACAAAAAGAATCGATAATCGAAAATACGTTGCCCGCGAAATTTGAAATGTCGCCTTACTTTTTGAACACACCTCGTATAGATGACCAAAAGCAAAGTAATAGAGCCTCCAATAACCACATTAGAATTTGAACGCTGTCTCAACACTCTTCGCGAAAATACACCTGTTTTGAAAATACTCCTTGTAAAATTTTAAAAAACTTCCCCAAGCAACAACTTAACAGAACTTTGGAACAAAATTTTAGATTCTAGCATTACTTCGCAGCTATGAAATATATCAAGAAATACCTATACCTATAATTTAACCCAATAAAACAAAAAGTAGCATTAATGAATCCCATATCGTCCCATTTCCTTACTTTCATGTAAAGAGCTCTTATGTCTAAGCTCCTTCAGAAAATTATCATAAACACAGTGTGTTTTCTTAACCAAGAAAAGCAACCAAGCCAAAAAATATTAAAGCTACCTCCTTGGTTTATCAAAGAACAAACCATTCAACTGAAACTAAGCCTGTTCAATAAAGCAAACACGAACGGAAGGAGGTATTCAGGAATTGCAGTATTTAATAGTTTGAAAGAGGAATTTGTCGACTAGAGTTTTTGGTCTACAGACGGTACAAAAACAGAACACACAACAACTTTCTGCGTAGTTTCGAAACAAATCCAGGTCATTAAGTATGTCAGTTATTACGCAATACTACAGATCAATATTTACGACAGAAACTGAACTTAGTGATGAAAAATTTGCTGCAAAGAATACAACACTTGAAAAAATTATTTGCACCGACTCAACCATAATGAACCCACCATCAATCAAATAAGAGATATAAATGCTATCCAACATAAGAAATCAGGCTCATGTGGTCATATAGACACATGAAAATTGACGGAGCTAGGAGATAAAGCTGCGACACTCGCCCCTCTGATACTATACAATCCCATGAACAAAAAAGACGTAAATAGGATTGGATAGGATTCTCCTACTATAGAGTGATTTTTTTAGAGGTATGGTTTTTAATTTAAAAACAAAACACAAAAAAATTTGAAAAAATTGATGAAATCTTTATTAGAATCGATAGAACGATCAATATAATTTAATGTTTGAAGATGATTTCATACAAATGTTGGCCGCGGCTCCGCTTTGGATGGCCCTTGCGCGAGGTCCAATTTTGGCACACTCTCTCCAACATATCGACCGGTGTTTCCGATTAAATGCTTCAATATTGGCTTCCAGTGCATCAATCGTTGTTGATTTATCCCTGTAGACATGAGCCTTAACATGGCCCCACAAGAAATAATCCAAAGGCGTTAAATAACTAGGCGGCCAATTGAAGGACCCCAAATGTAAGATAAACTGTTCACCGAAGGCGGCTATAAACTGGACCAATGTTTCGTGTGCCGTGTGGCATGTGGCACCATCTTGTTGAAACTACATGTCAGTCATGTCCAGTTCTTCCATTTTGGGCAAACAAAAGTCGTCAATCATCAGACGGCAGCGGTCGCCATTCACAGTAACGTTCCGGCCATTGTCGTCTTTGAAAAAGTACGGCTCGATCATGCCACCGGCCCATAATCCACACAAAATAGTGCCTTTTTCGGGATGCATTGGTAGCTCTTGCAATGCTTCTGGCTAGTCTTTACTCCAGATGCGATTCGAAATTAAGTCACAAGCTTACGAATAGCTCCTACAGTAGGATGACCAAACAGCCCATAAATTGGAAGAAGTCCGCAATGCACTTTCGTAACTGAGCATGAATTTTGATAGAAAAATTCAATAATTTGCAAGCGTTGTTCGTTCGTGAGTCGATTCAGGGTTAAATTATAGACCAAACTGCACAAGTTTGACAATGACACAAGACACGATTCACGCGTGATCTGTCAAAAACAGTGTTGCCAAAAAGATACCAGCAAAAAAATCACCCGTTACTACAAACTTTTAAACCCAAATAGAAATGCCTTCTGGATTCCCGTCACAACAAACAGGAGACATGCAATACAATATGCAAGATTCCGGCTGGGACATACAAAATCCACTAACGAACACAGCTGTCAGCTGTGCTTTATGAAATCTACCCAAGCTTATAATAGAACATTTAAATTAAAAACTACCTAAATCTCAAAACCATTGGTATTTCTTTATACTTCTCACAGACGCGTCGCATAAAAAAACGTAAGTCACTTTATAAATCTAATATCTACAATAAATTTTGTCTATCAAATCCAAAAATAAATTATACATAAATTTCTCTACGTGATAAAAAAAAACCAAATCGCATATGTTATTCAAAGTAATGTAGCCTGAAGGCTCAGCTTGCTCTGCCTTTTAATTAGTTTGTTCCCTAGAATTAATTTCAAGTTACAAGGTTAAATAATAATAATCACAAACACATTTTGACGCAGAAATTGAGATTATCCGAGAACAAAACTGAAACCATATTTTTTCCAACGAACAAAACCCTTTGACAAAGGATTCTTCAAAAAACGCCTTTAGTGGTTTCACCGAAATTGCAGTGTATAATTCATTTGAAATTTTTCTTTGTAGCATCCTGTTTGTTTGTTTGTTTGTTTTTGCAGAGCTACGTGCTACGTGACATTGGCTGCTCCAGTGCTCCAATTTTTTTGTGAGAAAAATCTTTGGATGTTCAGTTCCAGTTCATGCTGCGTGCACTGGCTTATTATACAATAGGAACAAACAACTACGAGGTACTTACTGACTGTTACCCACCCAAGTATTTGTATAGAGCTTGAAGCTACCTGTCAGCATAGGGAACACAACGACAGTTACGACAAAATGCTATTTATAGGAGTATCTGTAGTATCTGCTAGTACAAACAATTGCGCTACTACATAAGCAAAATGCGTACAAAAACGTGCAATGATCCTTGGAACGTAATTACCAAGGCGCACAATTACCCAAGCAAAGGCCTGTAAAGTACTTCACTTAGCGGAAGCAACTAGCCAAACTTCCACTTCACGTGGACACAAAGTCCAAAGTGGAAAGTTTTAGCCAAATAAAACTCCCACTAAATATTGCGTATACGTCATACGTACTATATAAATCACGTTTTCAAAACACGCAGTCAAAAGCTAAGGTAAAAACTCAAAAGTGCAATAGCGTCCATACAATGACGCTGAAAAGTCCAACTTTTTTTACAACAAAAAAAAAAAAGGTTGAAAAGGTGTTAACCGTAGGTCGTTTGGTCACGTTGAAAAAATTTTACGAAATTCTAAAAGGGCGTTAAACAAGCAAGCAACAAGTGGCGCAACAAAAGTGGGCGTGTAAGCACGTAAAATACGAGCAAAGACGCCACAGCGCGCAGCGAGCACGTTGTGCTCGCCGTAGCCATCAAAATGAGACTGTGTCAGTAAGGCCAGACGACAGCGTCACAGCGCACGAAGCGGAGTTCGTGTGCCAGCCGAGTGCGCGCAGTAACCTGCTAGCTTGTAGAAGCGCAGCAGGTGACGCTAGGCAGCAAGCACACGAAGGTTAAACACGAAGCTTTCGAGGACTACACGACCGTGAGCAGGGCTATAAAAGCAACAGTCGAAGTGGCTGAGCCAAGCAGTTTCTCGTGAATGACGCCGCGTTAAGCAACCAAGCAGCTGATCTAAAGCTGAACAGTTACAAGTGCCAAGATTTGAAAATAAGCAAAAAAAAAAATTGTTAACTGAAAACAAAAACAGAGCCAAACTCTTACAAAAAACCAAGTGCAGCGACTAAAGTTGTTTAAATAAAATTTTTTTGTGCCAACAAAAAATGGATACGCTTTCACCCAACTCCGGCTCCAAGTCCAACAGCAGCGGCAGCAGCACATCCAGCTCCTCCATGGATCTTAAATGCCCAACCAAACAGCAGCGTCAGCGTGAACACAAACTCTCACGCTCACGCAGCTTCTTGCATTTGTTGAGCAAGCATTTGGGTCGTCATTTTCAACATCATCATCATCACAATGATACGGTGTACAGCAGCCAGGATGACATACGCAGCTCCTCCACGGACACATTTAGCTTGAGCGATGAACGCGGCTCACACAATGAGTGCAATGTCTTAAATGCAGGCTCTAGTCTGGACTTGGAACGCACTTCACGCGCCTCCAGCGCCTCGGCCTATTCACGCTACTCACCGGGTTTGGATTACTATGACGGCTATCGTGGCAATAGCTCACATATTTATGTCGAAACTGTCTACAGACCCAACAGCGCCCTGGATCAACATCAAATGCAGCAGCGTTTTGATGACTCCAGCAGCGCCGATGACGCCGACGAAAATGAGAATTTAGAAAATCTCAAACCTGAAGATGACAACCAACAGCGTTCCGCCTCGTCAGCTTCAGCAAATGGCTGCAAGTCTGGCGGCCTGCATTTAAGCCGCATATCCATATCCTCCTCGGTCAATCGCATGTTGCAACACTTTTCACACTCTACGGCCAACACGGCCACGGCTTCGCTGCGTTCATTGTCCTGCAGCAGCACACCGCTGCGTCAGCTGAAAGCGCAACGTGAGTCAAAGGCCAAACAGCAGCACAGCGACTCCAATGTGTCCTCGGTCAGCGGCATGACCAAGAAATCGCTATCCGCAAACAGCAGCAGCAGCAGCAATACCAGCAGCAGCAGCAGCGGCAGCAGCAAGTCCTGCAAAAAGGAGAAGAAGCAGCAGAGCATACTACGACCTCCAGTGCAATATGTCTACATGAAGGGCATGTCGGGTCTGTACTCAAGAGTGCCCAGCTATGCGGTATGTTGCCCTTATACAGTGCAACATATGTACTAAAAAAATAGAAGAATCGTTGTTATTGTAAGCAGCGTTTCAAAATGGCTTTAAAGTTGTAGTATTTATAAGCGTTAGGGAACTTGGCTTGAAGTCTTTAGGTTGGGACCTACCATTTAGTTTTTAGTTTAAATAGAGAAAAGTGTGATGTAGTGCCTAAAATGTGGAACACAACGGAAGCAAAGCGACACAGCGACAGTTTAAAGACAGCGAGTGCTAGAGCATATATATATATATATTGAGATATATTTTATAAATGTGTATTTAATCACTATACCAATGCATATATATGTATATTATTTATATATGTGTGTGCTTCTACTAAGGACTTTCAGTTTACAAACAAAAAAATGACAAAAAAAACACAAAAAAAAAATGGTAAACATACAAAAAAGTTATAGCAAAAATTTATTTAGTCTAAATTATACTCAATTAGTTGTAGTTTAATTTAGAACAAGGCACTGTAGAGTTCAAAACTTATAAAAAACAACAACTGACGCATACAAAATGGCGTTTGGCGCACTATGCGTATGCGTAATATTTCAGTCAGTATTGAGATACAATTTTTTTTTTTATAGTTTGTTGTAGCCTTTATAAGCTAAGACACATATCTTGAACGTACTACAAATTTATTAATACCAATTAAATTTAGCGCTTGTCTAGTTTAGCCAAAAGCCAAACTAAAGTTTTAAGTTTAAATGCACTTTTGAAATGTTTTTAAAACTATATTTTGCACTTAGTACAAGAAAAAACAAAACAAAGCTCTAAAAATTGACTTAAATGACGAATTTATGCCACAACACCTAAATAAATCAAAATTCCAAAAAGAAAAATTTATTGTTACTCTAACTTTGCTTTTATTTCAATTAAATATTTACAAACATTTATATGTGATGGCTACATTGTCAAACAAAAGTTGTCTATTTAAACAAAAAAGTATTACAAAACTGTCTAACAATAAGTAATTACTAAAAAAAAAGGATAATAAAATTCAAAACATTTATTAAGGCTACTAAAACTAAGCTCAGCAAAGAAGGACAAATATCATTAATTAAAATTAAAACAAAACTTGAGGCATATTGTGTAGCAACTAAGCTAAAAACCTATATTTTTAGAACTACTAATAAAAATACATATTAAATTCAAAACTAGTTGTCACTAATTTTAAATAAATATACAAAAAAATTAATATAAAAAAAAACAAAACAAAAATCTTGCATTTATTTCAAATGTTACTCCCTAAAAGCTCTGCTTGAGCACACTGCTAACGGTCAAAAAAAGAGCTTTCAACTGCAGCCACAACAATTTTGTTATCGACGCTTGCGCAGTGTTGCCTGCCACACGCGGTGCTTGCTTGCCACACATTGTTGGCCACACAGTTAAGGCCAACAACTGTGCTCTGGGAACAGTTCAACACAGCATGGGTGTCACCTTGCCGCTGCTCTGCTACTACTGTGATGATGTAGGTAAAGTCCTCAATTTAAAGTTGCTGAAGGACTCGACCTTACACTTTTAACATACTATTCCATATCATGTCTGCACATTACGTAGCGCCCAGCAAAACAATGACGTTAAACGTCCGACGCGTCGCTGGCAAGCTTTTAAAAATTTGATGACAACTGTCAACGAGAAGCAACGAGATTTTCCCAGACATGGAATATTTAAAATTAACTACTCAGGGTCATAGATATAATTACCAGAGGGTTTTTTTAATGGGTTGTTCCCAGGGTCGAACAGTGAAGTTGTGGGGCCTCAAATTAGCGTTTACGTATTCAGATAGGACAATTAAAAAAATGGCGTACATAAAGTCGGGCGCAGACGACTTTAGGATACCCTGTACCACTAGCTTGCAATAAAATCTGGTTCCTTCATAAAAAACCAAAAACAGAAGAATTTTAAAGCGAAAATATTTTTTTACCCGATCGTTCCTATGGGAGCTATATGATATAGTCAACCGATTTCGATCAAATTTGACACAGAGCTTAAATACCTTAAAAACGATCTAAATGCCGAATTAAGTTTAAATTTCTTTACAAACAAACGAAACACATCGAATTTTGTAAAAAAAAACGTTTTTTGGACCGATTGGTCCTATGGAAGCTATATGATATAGTCTACCGATTTTGATTAAATTTAGTACAATGCTTAGGAACTATAAAATACTCACGAATATCAAATTTGGTCCCAATATCTTGACAAACAAACGAAACACAACAAATTTTGTTAAAAAATCGATTTTTTGGAAGATTGACCCTATGGGAGCAATATAATATAGTCAATCGACTTTGTTCAAATTTGGCACATTGCTTAAGTGCTCTAAAAAATTTCCAAACGCCAAATATAGCTACCATATCTTCATTAAAAAACAAAATATGGCGAATTTTGATTTAAAAAAGTTATTTTGGCCGATCGGTCTTATGGGAGCTATATGATATAGTCAACCGATTTTGATCAAATTTGCTAAAGTGCTTGGGAACCATAAAAACTTTTGAATACCAAATTTGGTTACGATATCTTCATGAACAAACGAATTATCCATCCAAAACCTTTTTTTTTGGTCGAGGTCGTCTCAAACACTCCTATGGGAGCTATATAATTTATCCCCGATATGAAAAAAATAAAATAAACTTGTCTCCTATGGAATACTATGGGATCTAATGTGAAAGTTTGGGTACTCTAGCTCTTACCATCTCTGAGATCTAGGCGTTCAAACGGACAGATGGACGGACGGACAGACGGACATGGGTATATCGACTTCTCTATTCACCCTGATCATATTTTAGGTAACTTTGGGGTGTCTCCGACGACTCCTTTTATATGTTACATACATTTTCTGCTTGCACAAACTTAATATACCCTTTGTACCATACGGTACAGGGTATAACAATCTAATGAACTATGTTGTTTAAAGGGTGTTTTTTTTGTGGTTGTCCGATCTTTCAAAAGACACAAGTACTGCATGTCAGAAGGGCTTGTCAAATTGTGGAAAATTATTTAAGAACTTACTGCTTAGGTGAACACGTCAAAAATATGCTGAATTTAATCCAAAACTTCCATGCAGAAAACTTCATTATTATTCAATATTTCTTTCGAAATAAGCCAGAAGCTGCTGTCCGAGATTATGATTTTACTTATCAACGCTTGTTTAAGGATTTTTTTGGGACAAGCCCAATATTTTCAATCAATTTGATTATAATACAGGGTGCGCCAGAGAAACTTACTTATTTAAAAGGTCAATAAAAACAAAAGTACTTCAATTATTGTTTTAATTTTTTTTTATTTAAGAATACAATATCCCAATTTTTATACCCTGTACCGTATGGTACCAAGGGTATATGAAGTTTGTGCAAGCCGAAAATGTATGTAACATATAGAAGGAGACGTCGGAGACACCCCAAAGTTACCTAAAATATGATCAGGGTGAATAGAGAATTCGATATACCCATGTCCGTCTGTCCGTCTGTCCGTCCGTCCGTCTGTCCGTGTGAACGCCTAGATCTCAGAGATGGTAAGAGCTAGAGTTACCAAACTTTCACATTAGATCCCATATTATTCCATAGGAGGCAAGTTTATTTTATTTTTTTGATATCGGGGATAAATTATATAGCTCCCATGGGGGTGTTTGAGACGACCTCGACAAAAAAAGCGTTTTAGATGAATAATTCGTTTGTTTATGAAGATATCGTAACCAAATTTGGTATTCGAAAGTTTTTTACAGTTCCCAATCACTGTACCAAATTTGATCGAAATCGGTTGACTATATCATATCGCTCCCATAGGACCGATCGGCCAAAATAACTTTTTTAAAGAAAAATTCGCTATATTTCGTTTTTTAATAAAGATATCCTAACCAGATTTGGCGTTTGGAAATTTTTTAGACCACTTAAGCAATGTGCCAAATTTGAACAAAATCGGTTGACTATATCATATAGCTCCCATAGGTCCGATCTTCCAAAAAATCGATTTTTTAACAAAATTTGTTGTGTTTCGTTTGTTTGTTAAGATATTGGGACCAAATTTGACATTCGTGAGTATTTTATAGTTCCTAAGCACTGTACTAAATTTAATCCAATTCGTTTGACTATATCATATAGCTCCCATAGGACCAATCGGTCCAAAACACGTTTTTATACAAAATTCGATGTGTTTTGTTTGTTTGTAAAGATATTTGAAATAAATTTAGCATTCATATCTTTTTTAAGGTATTTAAGCACTGTGTCAAATTTTATTGAAATCGGTGGATTATATCATATAGCTCCCATAGGAACGATCGGTCAAAAAAAAATTTTTGCTTAAAAATTCTTTTGTTTTTGGTTTTTTGTGAAGAAATCGGACTTTATTACAAGCTAGTGGTACAGGGTATCCTAAAGTCGTCCGCGCCCGACTTTACGTCCGCCATTTTTTTTCATGCACTCTTGAAAATGACATCGGATAAATGGCGACCCCCATTGCGCATACACTGATGAAGTCGATTTTTGAAATTTGTATCCACTCTTTGCAGCATTTCAATCGGTATGTTGGCAATGGCGTCGCGAATGTTATTCTTGAGGTGTGCTATGGTCCGTGATCGATCGACATAGACCAGAGATTTCAAATAACCCCATAAAAAGAAATCGCATGGCGTGCCGGCCATTGGAGAGATGAGGCGGTCGGGGAAATGTTGTCGCAACAAATTCATTGAGTCTCGTGCTGTGTGTGCTGTGGCTCCATCTTGCTGAAACCACACGTTCCTAACGTCCATTTCTTCGAGTCTTGGAAGAAAAAATTCCTCGATCATGTTCCTGTAACGAGCTCCATTCACGGTAACTGCGCGTTCGTTTTCTTCAAAAAAATAAGGACCAATTATTCCCATTACCGACATCGCACACCGGACAGTAACTCGCTCACAGTTAAGTGGCTTCTGGTGAAGCTGACGTGGATTTACACCACACCAATAACGCATGTTTTGCTTGTTGACGCAGCCGGAAATGTGGAAGTGAGCCTCGTCACTGAAAAAAACGACCGCGTCTTCAGGCAGGTTGTCAACCAGCATTTCACAGGCATTTTGACAGGCAACAAAATCGCGATCAGTTAATTCTTGCACAACAGCCAATTTATAGGGATGAAAGTGAAGGTCTTCATGGAGAATTCGTCGAACAGTGGTTTCAGAAATTCCCATAGCAGCTGCGTGTTTGCGAGCCGAACGCCGGGGAGAACGCACAACTGACTGCCTCACTCTTTCGACATTTTCCGGAGTTCTAAAGTCCATTTCTGGGTTTAGCGACACTTCCACACTCCCGAAATGAGTTAACCCACGACAGAATCGAATTACGGCCAGGAACGAGTCTGTGAGGAGGAATTTCAAAGCGAGCGCGGAAGGCACGTTGCGTAGCAACAAGTGAGCGACCGTTAGAAAAGAAGCTCTCGACTGCGAAGGCCCGCTGCTCTCTAGACCAGAGCATGATGGCAACTGACTGAAGGGAGGGTGGAGGGAGAAACAACCTTGGGAACTTCCCCCTCCAGATGTGCCCTCTCTCGCCCCTCTAACCGCCCAACACACCGCGCGGGAATTTTTTCAAATAAGTAAGTTTCTCTGGCGCACCCTGTATAAGAATCGTTAGGATTAACAGTGAGATTGAAAGTACATACTTTTTCTTCTAAATTCTTCAAGTTTAACTAAGATGTGTTTTTTTTCTGAACGACTTGCATTCACTTGAATGATGCGAAATCAACAATAAGTCCTGAAGGCAGCGCTATATACGGACAGCCTTGGCCACATCCACCCGCCCACTTATCCAACCGTCTACAAAAAAAAAAATAAGTTAGCTCATCAAAATATTTATTTTATATCTTAATATTTTTTGGGCCTTTGCAACTACTATTCCATCCTTGAAGCCATTTGACTGAAAAGTTGATACGTCTATGTAGCCGGATCCTTGTCTGTACAATGTTCTAAAATAGTTGCTCGCCCGTCTGAATGTATTTAAAAAAAAAAACGAAACCAAAATCGAACAGAAAAACATAGAAACTTCTCAAAGACTTTACTGCACCACGGTTATAGTGAATTCCTCCTCTGGAGCAATAAGATACTCAAATTTTTTCGTTACTACACGCATATAGCAAAGCTTATCAGTCGGATCCAGATCTCGAATGCAACTCTGAGCCGAGGTTACCAATACTCCATGCAAATTCTTAACTATGGCCTGGGCGCTGGTATTATCGAATGAAGAATCGGCCACGGTATTGGTGGCATTATCGGAAACCACATAGCCCTGAGTGTTCGCCGTAATGCGCATCGTATTTTCATAGTTTGCACGTACAACCTCCTCGAGCGTGCGATTCATCTTGGAACAATGTATTAAATTCTTTTATAAATTTTTTGTTTTACTAAATTTTTTTTTTTGGAATGTGTTCCAATGAAGCGTTAAAGTGAATTTAAAAATTCTGACATTTATTTTGGGAGTATAGTATTTTAGAGACTGCTTTGATTGAATATTTAGTAAATTCTGTTTAAGTGTATTTCTAAGCTTAATTCTATTGATTTTAAGCCAATTTCTTGTCTTAGATGAACTAAATATATTTTATTCTAAAGACTAGCGTTTATAATAAACTTACTCATTAATGCCCAATAAAATGCGTCCTTGTTCAGATACTTCAGCTCCTTTTCACGTGACTTTGGGGGTTTTTCGATTTTTACACACCTCTCACAGAATTAAAGCTATCCACAGATATTTTTTAAAAAACCTTGCTTGTAATTACTACACTAGTTTACACGAAAAACAAACCTACGTAAAAAGCATATTTTTAGGGTAATTTCGGAACGAAAAACACGAAAATTATATTTATATTTTCCTTAACATTTTCGAGATTTTTTCGAAAAACATTGTTTTGCGCACTTGTTTTAGCTTTTCCTTAATATCTCTTTGCATCGACATGAAAGATGATCTATAGGTGCTCTTAACAGTGATACGTGGTGTGTTCAAAGAGTAAGGTGATTTTTTAAATTTCGCGGGCAACGTATTTTCGATTATCGATTTTTTTTGTTTTGTTGTGTTGGTACACTCTTCCCGAACATCTGTACCAAATTTCAAGTGAATGACATTTTTTGTTTGGTTTTGAGAGGCGTAAAGGTTATAAGTGTTTTACGTGCTTATAACCGGTTTTAAAACCGTTGTTAGCCATGTCTGTGGCTCCAAGAATTGGAATTGTATCGAAATTGAATCGAATTGGTTTTCTGTGGCACCCCTGATAAATTGCTTTCAATACATAATTTTTTCGCTGTGTAATTTCAAAAAGTACAGTCGCACTTTAAAAAAAGCACCCTATACCTATTGGAAAATAATGTACATTTGAAAACAGCGCATCAGAAACTAGCTTTTAACTTGAAATTATCGTTGTATCCATATATCGAGTTTAAAATTCAGATGAAATAAAGAAGGATATTACGAAAATTCTGATCAGAGCAGAATGTTCATTCCTTTTATTAACATATATTAAGGAGGAGACCTTTTGCTCCAACTAGGAACCTAATATTCGACACTAATTATATTAAACATTTTTTATGAAAATTAATCTTTTTTTATTGTATGTACAATTCAATTCAGTTCAACATTATTTTCTTAGCTAATCACTTATCTAAAATTGTTTTTTTTTTCACTTTTCGAATTCTGGAAAAATTTCGCTTATAAGTGGGGACAACGGAGGATTAAAGCTTGTATGGGCATATTATTTTTCCATGAAATCGACTTTTAACTTTCAAGAACCATAAAGCTGAAATTTCGCATGAAGTTGCGGTTTTTGAGTTGAGTTTTTGCAAAATTTCAAAGTTTTTATGGAATAAAAATTTGTGTATAAATATATAGTACCAAGGGTATATTAAATTTGTGCAAGTCGAAAATATGTGTAACATACAGACGGAGACTCCAAAAATTATCTATAGTATGAGAGAAGCCGATATACCTATGTCCGTCTGCAATATTTAGATGAAGATATCGTAAACCAATTTGGTATTCAGAGATTTTTATTGTTTCCAAATACTGTACCGAATTTTATAAAAATCGGTTGACATAATACATACATACAGGGTCAATTGGTTAAAAAACTTTTTTTTAGCAAAATTCGTCAGTTTTTTGTTCGCCTATAATATATAATATAATAATCTATAATAATCATTACAAAATTTGCCAATCGAATGTCTTTTAGAGTTCTTAAGCAGAATTCCAAATTTAATTGCAATATACCGGGTATCCCAAAGTCATCCGCGCCCAATTTCAATGTACGCATTGTTTTTAATCTAAATTTATTAGACCTTGGCGCATGTGCTCCATTGCTTTACACTTACAATTAATTCAAGGATAAAAAGACAAGGTTTAAAATTAAAAACGAAAATAATCTCGTTTATTTGATCTTATGTCTACAAAATATCAATAATTCATGTTGATTAAGGTTTAAAACATTGAAAATTTCATTACAGAACAGTTTCTTTCCATAACACTATGTCACAAAATTTCAAAATTTTTTTGATCCCGGCTTCAAAATAGTTGATCCCTATGCAAAATTTCACGCTGAATTCAAATCTGCTTAGAAATATGTGGAAAGTAGAACGGTTTTTGAGATATCGTCAGATTTTCATTTTTGGTGTTTTGAAAAAAGGTAGGTCTACTAAAATGGCATTTTCTCTGGTCTTAGTCCACTGAAGTTAATAAACTTTAAACAATTAAAGATAATAAAATTATCTTTACAAAAAATGCTGGTTGATAAGAATCCAATTAGAAATGACGAAGTTGTGGCACTTCAAATTCGGATATTTGTAAAAATTGTGATGATTTTTCCGGTTTTTGCTGCCTTTTATTAAGTTTCATTTAGCCTTACCATAAAAATTGCTCCGGTTTTAGATATTGACATAATGGCGTAATCTTTTACGAACATTTTTTGTCCAGTATTTGGTGAAATAACTCAAATTTTATTTTTTATGACTCAAAGCACATGAATTCTATTGCTCTCACAATGTCAAAAGTTTTGCATTGGTCGCACCAAATATGCAATTTTTATCCAAAATTTGCCTCCGAATTCAAATTTTACTTAACATTTTTGAAAAGTCGGACGGTTACTTTAAATATTTGCAAATTTAATCCTACGTTAACGTATTTTCTCAGCTTGAAAGCTTTGCGAAGCGATAAAAGGGATAGGGGAAAAAGCGAAAGCCCACGCTCAAAGCAATGGCAACACTTTTTGAAATGAGGGAAGTTCTTTCTTTTGGCCACACGAGACAAACAAACAAAAACTTTATATATCAATGTCAGAGAGGAATTCTTCAAATGGCTGTATCTGAAATTCCTCACTGATGTGATTTTGCTTTGTTTAGATACTCATATATTACTTATTCAACAAATAGCGTAGAGTTACGGGTCGGAGAGCATGCAAAACAACCTCTCAAAAAGAGGTATATTTACTTAATTGTGAATGTAGCGTTTATTTTTTATCCGATTTTGATGACCAAGGGCAAAAAATTTTTGTAAGATATTATCCTTTCATTTAATTGTCTGTAACCGATACAATTTTTATGGAAAGATCGAAAAAAACTTAGTAAAAGTCAGCAAAAACTTGAAAAATCATCAAAATTTTTACAAAAATTCAACTTTGAACTTTTGCCATAACTTCGTAATTTATGATTGGATTTTAAACAACTGTAATTTTTTTAAGAAATAATTTTGTTATCTTTTATTTTCGTCCCAGTTTACAAAAATCGATGCACTAAAACCAGATAATTGTATTTTAGCAGTACGCGGAATGCTTTTTTTATACTAGGAAAGAAATAGATTGAAACTTGTCGCTCGTTTCCGCGCGAACCGAGTTTCAAGGCGCGCGCTCACATATCCGGGCTGAATAATAATAATAAAAATTATAAAAGATGGATTTTTCTGGACAGATTTCTTATTAAAAAGTAGTGTAAAAAAGCCGATATGCATAATCGTAGTTTACTCACAAGTAAGTCATGGATGTTCATCCATGTAAGGTGCCAAATATTATATGGTTGTCCTATGCAAGCACTTTATACCAAAATCAAGAACCTTGGAATCTACACAGCTGGTTGTCCTATGCAAGCTCTTTATACCAAAATCAAGAACCTTGGAATCTACACAGCGGTTTCTCCCCATTACATGCCTTTGGCCTTTTTCGACTGGGAATCGAACCTAGATCTCTAGACTACGAAACGTTAAGTTGCTCCATTAATTTAGGTTCCCTTTCATTTTCACCGACACATGACCCTATTATAAAGCATTGCGATTATCTCTGGTATTTTTGGTGCGATTATAGCGATGTTTGGTTTCAATCAAAAGATTTTTTTATTTCCCTCGTTTATTTCCCATGCAATATAAAGCTATAGCTTGAAATTATAGAAATATAGCAACCTAAAAATTATTTGGGTACCGAAAGACACAAAAATAAACTAGATACGGCTATTCACAAAAAATCCTAGACAGACGGAATGACGTACGGAACTATTTTTTGCGCTCCTGATCTGAATGTTACATTAATATATTCCTAGCTTAAAGTTTAGGAAATACAAATTGTGAAAAATTATAATTTATATTCCTGGAATCCAAAATAATCTATTTATGTAACCTCATTAAAAGTGCAACTAGATAGAGAACACAAAAGCGGACTAAAATTAACCGCTTTACGAAGAAAACTTTCCATCAACCACAACCATAAAGAAGCCGAACCCCTTCAGGGTCAATGTGTTGCACAAAACAGAACTATATTTTTCAAGGCCTATTCGTTTATAAACAAACAGCCAATTCACAAGAACTGGACCCAAACGCACAGCTTGAGATTTTCCCACGCAAAGTGGAATATTTATGCACTAGTTTTTTTTTATTTTTAAGCATTGGTCAGTTCAAAGCTGCTGCGACATTCTGCCATCCCATTAAAATTCATTGTTTTTATAAATTAAATAAAAATAGACCAAAGCAAGTTCAAAACAAAAACAACGTCATGATAAGAAGAAAACCTCTTGTTGCGACTTCCTTAAATGTGCTTTTAGACGTAATATACTATATACAATGGAAATAGGCATACCCCTAAATAAGGCCTGTCAACATAGACAGACACCTTTTAGTTTTAATGATATTAATTAAACCTTAATGTCAACACATTTAAGTAAACTTTCAATGCAATTTTGATTACAAGTCATTGTCAATTAATGTCAACGAAAGTGTAAACAAAAAAATGTCAGCGCCTTTTTTTCTATGACGTCAGAGGACAACAATTGCGCCTCTAATTGAAGGCTTAGCCCGAATTTCTTACATTAAGACAAAAGGGCTTCATTAAGCTGCTTAAGTTCGGCCATTGTGCCCAAGCCAGAAAATTTATGCGCCACGATTTATTTATAGCGAACTAAAAATCAATTTGGCGCATAATTAAATTGCAAAAACAATGACAAAAAAATAGTTAATGCTAGGCAGATATTTTTGACAGAGAGCCCAAGAGAGCTTATGAAAGATGACTTGAAAGTTTTTTATACCCTAACTATATTTTGGATAAGGGGTAGTTGAGGTTGGGAAAAGAGAAAAGTGTGTGGACAAATGAGACCTTGTCAGTTTGTTCATCGTTCGTCTGTTTTTCTGAATCTCGAATTGGAAACTCTCTACCTATCATCGAAGTAGTCTACAGAAAACTAGTTTAATCAAAATGGCTACATCCCTGGAAGTCTAATGCTAGGCAGCTATTTTTGACAGAGAGCTCAAGAGAGCTTATGAAAGATGACTTGAAAGTTTTTTATACCCTCTCTGTATTTTGGGTAAGGCGTAGATAAGTTTGGGAAAAGAGGAAAGTGTGTGTAGACAAAGAAAACTTTTGAAAATTTGTTCGTTGTGGTCTCTTTTTCAGATTTTCGAATGGAAAACACTCTGTCTACTCATAATGTCCACTTTGCTCAAAATTAACCTATCTGTCTAACTTTGCGTCTAGTGCTTAACCAGTCCACATTGGGATAGTTTCCTCATAATTTTCACTTCTTCCAAAATTTATTTTTATACTCTATTTTAAATTATAAGCTTGGGAAAACAAAATAGTTTTTGTAGACAAATAAGGCATTGCTACTTTGCTCGTCGTGGTATGTTTCTCTGATCCGACTCTCGAGTAAAGTAT
>JBAMAX010004688.1:0-172619 GCA_037043745.1 Chymomyza amoena | reverse complement strand
AGATGGTATAACTAATCCGCGTATCTAGCCCGACCTTCTCACATCAAGAACTGGCCAGACACTTGGATTTACAAGGTTAAAGTTGAAAAAAGAAAGCAAGATAAAAATTAAACATGATATAAAAAAAAAGTGCCAAGGGATCACCGTTGACCAAAAGAATGAATCATAATATAAGATTGATCAAGGATGCTCGTAGAGGCAAGTCAAGATAACTTAGGATAGAAGAAATGATAGATTGCATAGACCGTTCAAAAGAGAGTAAATTATTAAAGTTATTATATTTGGAGCATAAGACATGGAAAGTATGTAAAAAATAATTAGATCTACAACATTTTAAGGCTAAAGTTCGAAACTTACGAGTTACTCTAGAAGGTATGACAAAAGTAACTTTAATTTTCTTTAGTCTTGAATAAACATCCTGAACATTACTGAATTTTATTTGCCATCAAAGGTCGTGTGCCCAAGGTTCTGTCGAGACCAGGTGCGGATATAGTATTTGGGGATTAATCATCACATTGAAGGGTAAGCATAAGACTTTCAACCCGTGGGCTCCGGACCCGAAAACCAACCCCGCGGATCCGCCACTGATATAGACGAATCAGTATTTCCTGCTTACAAGCCTCAGTTTTAACGAAGTTCCAAGCGTAACCTAAAAGATTCATGCCTGAAGAATACTTTGCTCGATCAAGAATGATAATTTATTTTTGTTCTAAGAACAAAGGGACATTTTAAGCATGGGACCATCATCGGGTGTAAAAATAAAGAATGCAATATATCTCTAAATGATCGTTATACAAAAAAAAAAATGTTGTAAACTTAACAGGTGACAGAGGCATCCCTTATGGATCTTGGAGCAGCCGAATCCCAAGTCCAAAATACTCCTTCACATGGCTATGGATAATCACCAAAAAATTTCATAAAAGAAGATAATTTGGATATAATCTAAGAACCATTGGATCGAGGATTTTGAACTTCGGATTCAGCTGCCCAAAGTCCACAAGGGGTTTTCTCTGTCACATGTAAGTTTATACCACTTTTTTGAGAGCCTGTGAGTTATGCCAAAAAATGTTCTGTTTCAGCCAGAATTGCAGTCTCATAATCTTTAAACTAATTAGAGATCCATTCATTATGGTTATTAAATAAAATTATGTCAACATTTTTTGATCTAAGCGAACTCCGCTTGTCGTTCATTAGATTGCCAGCGCTCGCATTCTGAGAATGTTGCAGGAATAAAGGTATTTTTCGATGTCGAAAATCGAAATAACGATGGTCGATGATCGATGATCGGTAAAAAATCGATATTACTTCCAGCACAAGATCAAGACATGTGCTTCAAATTCTGGCTATTAGAAAGTCCCTCGCCGCGTGCAAGAGTCTCTATTTCTATAAATATCGATCGCATCGAAAGATCCTTTTGTACATATATTCTAAAAGTATGTAGCTTTCATTTTTGTAAAAAAAAAAATCGATTTTCTCAACCAAATTTGAAAGAAACTCCCCTTAAAACTATGCTTAAATTTTTCATGTTTAAAAATGAGTGGAAAATGTAATTTTTGTTCGACTTTGGTTGCTTGTAACTTCAATAAATTGTACTAAGCCTGTATATACCTTATATCACTGTAAAGAACATATAAATACCTTTCTTTCTAAACTTCTTTCATGTCGATACATATCTTATTCACAATATATTAACGAATAATGGAAAAACTGGTCAAAACAATTGTTTTCTAAAAAATCTCGAAAACAATGCGTAACAAATGGTGGCCGTCTTCGCGTTTATAGACCCAAAATTACGCTAAAAAACACTTTCTTCGGAAAGTTTAATTTTCGTGTGAACTAGTTATAGAAATAGAGTTCAAGAGCTTTTCAACTTTAAATATTTCAAACCAGTTTTAGGAACTTTAGCAGATTGATTGATTTGTTTAAAGCTTGAATCTGGAAAATTGTGCTCCCAGACCTTTAAGACTTCTAGAAAATATATCTTAATAATTTTGGCTTCGATTGCAATAAAATCATCAACCGGAGATGGGTAACAAGCACAACAAACTTAAAACAAATATCTAGTTTTTTCTTATTATTACAATTATCATAATTTCTCTATTATTTATTTATTTATTTTTAGTTTAACAAATTAAATCTTAATTAAATATTTAATACTAAACTTAACGCCTTCGACTTTCTCTATTTTTTATTCTAATAATTTATTCCTAATTTGTACTTCTACTCCTTTCACTCTAGTTGGATGAGAACTCATCCATAGCAATACTTTTGAATTTTTTGTTGCTTCATCAACTCAATAAAACCCTTAAACTTTCATTTAAAGAGTATTCAAAACAAAAAGGATAACAGTTATTTATGCGCTCTGTGGTGCTTAATGGGCGCGCCGAAAAGCATGCTACAAAAAAACTCACTCATATTGCCGCACACTGTGACAGAAAACTTTAGCATTATGGCTGCCAAAGTGTCACTATAGAGCTCTTAACTCATTTTTTCCGCGAAGGGGCGAAGGGGAAATAGCAACTGTGGCTTTTTGAGGCATTTGGGTTGGAATTTATTGGACGGCGTTTGCCAAAAAAAACAAGCAGCAACCCAAGGACCATAACTGGCTACAACGTTAGCAGACAGCCAACTGTGCGTATGAGTGACTTTCTTGTTTTTTTGTATATAAAGCAGTCGTAATAAAGTCAAATGTTAGAGGCAATAATTTGCATGTGATTTAAAATCATTTTTTAATTAAATTGTTTTTATTTAAGTTTGTTAAAAATATGCGCAATCAAATCTAGCAAGTCAATAGACAAAAAGGGAAGTTTTTAAACTATCTATATAAGGAGACAAGTGAAATAAAGTTTTGCAAAGGCCAGAAGTATGTAAAGTAAATGTTTTTAATCAAAGGCATATGGCAGAGACCTTAAAAGCTTGAGACAACAAATAATGACCAATTTTTCATAAACAGTTGAACTAAGTCGATTTTAGGGAATTCTATACGTATCACTCGGCATGACAAAGTTAAACTATTTTTTACAAGAGTGTCCAGCTTCTTGCATACGCGGATGATATCATTATCATCGGGCGTTGTAAGCGAAATGTTACTGCTGCATTTTCCGCAATCGAAAAGGAGTCAGCAAAGTGGGTCTAGCGGTTAACGAGGGCAAGACGAAGTATATGCTGTCTACGAACAGGAACGCTCGGCGTCAGGGCTCCCATGTTGTAGCGGATCGCTTTACTTTTGAAGTGGTCAAGGAATTCACGTACCTTGACACCGCCGTTAACGCCGAAAATGACATCAGCCTGGAGATAAAGCGGAGAATTACATTTGCCAATAGGTGTTACTATGGTCGCAGTAAGCAGATGTGCAGCAGAGACCTCTCTCGAACGACAAAAATAACACTCTACAAGACGCTCATCTTGCCCGTGCTCTTATACGGCGCAGAAGCATGGGCTGTGTCACGGACAGACGCAGCTGCTCTTGGGGTGTTTGAGAGGAAAATTCTACGCAAAATCTTCGGTCCCGTACGTTTTGAGGAAGGCTATCGCATACGGATGAACCACGAGCTGTACGAGCTCTACGACGACATGGATGTTGTCCAGCGCATCACAATACAACGTCTGCGCTGGCTCGGCCATGTCGTACGTATGGATAATGATGCTCGAGCGAAAAAGGTATTCGAAGCGAAAGCCGACGAAGGAAGACGGAGGGGACGACCACGACTCCGATGGAGGGATCAAGTGGAGGAGAACCTATCTTCCCTTGGTATTTCTAATTGGAGAAGGCGCGCGCAAAGCAGAGGCGCCTGGCGAGAGCTGCTGAGGTCGGCCCTAACCCGAGAGCGTGTTGTAATGGCCATACGATGATGATGATAATCAAAACTACAACAAATTTAGACTGACTTCTATAAAAATTGTCTTAGTATGCGATATTTTTTAATAATAAGCCAGTATCTACTGTTAAGATGGCGCTGTGAGCCTAATAACCAAAATTGTCGTAAATATTTACCTTTTCACAAAATAATTCCATAACATCTCTAAATACTAACACAAAATACTTAACAAATATTTACATTTAATTTAATAAAGTCTATTACAGAGCATTCCATTTTCAGACACTGTCTCGACTGCTTTATATTTCAACTATGACCAACTAGGACACTTGGCAGACCCGCATATAAAATTCCAACCTTTTTTCAAGTGCCACGTGGAGCTGTCTTCAAAAGAATTCACAAATATATAAATTGAGACAAAAGTCTTAATGAAAATTGTGCCAGCCTGTTCTTAGTTTCATATCTCTGCTTAAGCACATTTATTTGACTTTGTCTCTCTTTGAAATTTGTCACAAATTGCATTTATTTTTGTTAAAATTAAATTTTTTGCTTAAGCTAGTATTATTTATGTTTTTAATCTCAGTGTTTAAAGGCTTTGGTATATTCTAAGTTGCCAAAATCCTTGAGAACTTGTAGCAGCACAGCTTAGTATTAAGCTTAGCCAAAAATGTTAGTTTATTTACTTGGTAAATATAAGGATGAGGAATGTGAAAAGTTTGCCAGCTTTGAACTAAGTGCAGGCGGCGCCATTTTGTATTTGGTAAATAATAATTTATCAAGCCATTTTTAGAATTTTATTTCAATAAAATCTTAACCCATTTTCACCATTGAAAGGTAATGGAGGTAAATAAGCTATTTAATTTTAAGATTATCCAGCTCCATAGCTGGAATAGTCGCGGATGAGTTATGATATGATATATTTGATGTTATGATATTTATTTTTGATTCATTTATAATATATCACCTATTAAACTCACGGCAGTTCATAGAATGAAACCATATACTTTAATATAGCGTTTTCCATTTCAATATAAATTAAATGTCCTTGGTAAAAATAGCGATATTCTATTCGGGAAGATCGTGGCAATATATTGACATAATTTAGCAAACTTCATCTGCTCAGGAACACTGGGAACCACTTGGTAAAATTTCTTGCCTGTAGCTCTTATTGTCTTCAGGATCTAGAAAGACGGATAGGGGCACGGTAAAGAACTTGAAAGCTGTCACGCCCCCCGCTGTCCGGTAGATACTTTGCACAAACCTAGTATACCCTTTGTAGCTATAGCAGCAGAGTGTATTAAAGATATTATAGAATATCACACATTGCTGCTTATAATTCACAACTGCTTAAAACAGCTATAGTACTTACCTTCAGATTTATTAGATTTCTATTTTAAAATTATTATACTTTAGTTATTATATTTAATATTATATTTTGTGAATTGAAAGTTAGTTATTTGAGGCTTTTAAATTGCCATACCTTTTTCATCAAGTAATTTTAAAGACTGGATTCGTAAGTTATAATTGTTCATGGGGCTTATAAAAGCTAAAGTTTTTATTGGGTAATGTTGCATTGGGGGGGGGGAAAAGTCTGAGTATTTCAATAAGCTTTGAGCCCTCTGTCTGGCAGCCGTTTAAGTCCTAAGTATATGGGCAGAGGGAAGACTGCAGACTACAATGTCAAAAAAAAAAAAAAATATTGCCAGAGTTCTATAAGTTTTTGTCTAGAGTTAGTTAGAGTTTGAAGTTATGGCTTCATTATCTTTGGCACTAACCAAATTATCTTTAAAATAAAAATTTATTTAGCCGCACAGTATTATAAAATTAATTAGAAACCATATCCTTCAATGCACCTTAGACAAAAAAAAAATAGTCTCAACCAAGTTTCAGTTTTTTTAAAATTTATTTACCCATTTCGATACTTTTTAAAGTCCATCACCACAGAACTCATAGCTGATTGATTGAGCTGATTCATGGCTCGTACTGAAAATTCAGGCATGACTTTATGACGAATTCAGGCCTGAGAATTCACCTTGAAATCATGCCTGAGTTTTCAGTACGATCCATGAGTCAGCTCAATCATTAATCAGCTATGAATTCTGACTTGATTGTTTTTGAAAAGTTGTGCCTAAACTCATGGTGAATTTTTCAGACCTAAACGACTATTTGGGACCTAATAAAAACATCGAACTTGCTAGTTTTTCCACTTCAATCAGACATAATATGTCTGCTGCTTTTGATCTTTTGTACTTTCAGTTCCTTGTTTTCCTCGCAGCTAGCCTAATTTGTCCTCTTTTAAAAATCTTAACTTTTCTTCGCACAAGATATTACGAACTAATAGGCAGACATTTTCCAAGCTGAAGCCTATGCTATTGGAAGGTATGCCAAATTCAAACCGCAAAAGAACTACCGCGGCAAGGATATCTCCATCCTGTCTGACCATCAAGCAGCTATAAAAGCATTAAGCAGAAGAAGGATTGAGAACTTCACTGCACAAATTGGATGACACGAATAAGGTTCTAGGACACAACAATATTGCTGAAAATAAGCTGGTAGATAAGCTAGCAAAGATCAGTGCAGCAACACCGCTTATCGGGTCAGAACCACACTGTGGGATTGATGAAGGACCTACTGAGAACGAAGAAGGAAAACAAACAGCTGCTTCACTGGGCATTGTAGCCAGGACTTAAGCAATCGAAAACTTTTCTCTCTAAATATACTCTTAAAAGGTTGAAACTTAAGATAGCCTAAGGGAAAAATACCGTGAGGATCCTGACTGGTGTCTTGATGGGACATTGTAGACTCCTCAACCGGTTAAATAAAATTGGCCTAGTGGACAGTGGACTATGTCGCTGCTGTAGCATGGAGGAAGAATGTAAGGCACTCGCCAGTAAAAGAAACAAGCTCCTGGGCATGTACATCCTCCCACCGGAGATCGTTGTTATCCTAACTCCAAACAAGATACAGGAATACATGCCGGCCATAGGGCTTTTGGGAGTCCCTTGAGTCATGAAGGGGGTACAATGTATCTACTTGGGTCGCGGCACATTTTACATCCAGTACTCAATAATAAAAATTAATAATGTATCTAACGTTCGTCTAATTTCCATGTTATGGCCTTTTAAAGATAGCATGAATTTGTCGAATTTGCTTTTTTTTAGCGGTAAGTCGTCTAGTTTGGAAGTTATGGCCCTTTAATCCGCCATTTTATTTGTGAGGCATCTTTATACAGCATCATTACCAATGCCTTGTCTAGGTATACTGTCGAGCTCCCTCTGCGTTTTTTGTCTTCCAGCTGAGACTATTTTGATACCTTTTAAGTGCATCAGGAAATATTTTCTCACTAAAAGCTGCCTCAACACATCCTTCCCCCAAAGGCTCTCAGCTGCAGTTTTCTTACATAAAAAGTAAAGCCAAGGTTTTCGCAAATTCCGCTTCGCATCTTGTTGATGTGACGTCACAAGTACTTTAAAGTTATTACCAGCGAACTAAACTTCCCATTAAGGCCTTACTTAAGGCCTCCAATGGTAAAAGCAAGAAGAAGAAAAAGAAACTTCGCATATCTTTAAAATACGTAAATCTTTTAGTCTTTGTTTAAATACTGTAAACTTATTTTTACACTTTCTTCTTCTTCTTCCTTTTACCATAATTTTCATCAGCAGCTTTTCTTCTAAGTTTCACTAAGTTTCTACAACTTTAAGTTGCCTTAAACGGACAGCCCTTATGCACTATCTCTTCTTTTCTTTCTCCCTCTCTCTCCACTCTCTTTTTGCCCTTTTGTACTTGCTTTAGTTCTGCCATTTTGTATTAGACTTGCAGTCAACTAGCTGACTGTACTTGGTCCATATTCTGGCCTATTTCTTTTCAGCTGCTTTCTTCTGCTGTTTTGTTTTGTTTTGGACTTGCTTTTGTCTTTGTTTTGGTTGCCTTGTTTTGTGTTGTCTTTTGCAGTTGTCGACTAGCGTGACGACCCCGCCCCCTTCACGGTACGCCCACTGCCACTGTTGCAAGTTGTAGTGGCCATATATGGACTGTCCAAGAGCATCATGGCCTGGTCTGTTGGCAAACGATGATGACAGAAAACAATAAGCGAAATATTGCATGGTGAAAGCGTCTCCTGGCTTCCTGTTTTTATAAGGAATTGTCTGGACAGGGCTGCATGTGTGTGTGTGTGTATTGTGTGTATGTGTGTGCTTAGCTGGATTTGCCTTAATTAAATTTCGGCATAAAAGGATTTCTTTGGCAGACGCTTTAAGCGTATCTCTCGCGTTTACTATTGCTCGGGCTGTATGTGTGTGTGTGTTATTAGTCATATGCCTTTTGACAAAAGTCTTAACGGCTTATTTTTGGTCACAAACACATATACACACACACACATAAGTGTGCAGAAAAGTTTTCGAAGGCGCACATAGATTTTAATTACGGCCATAAATCATATCGTAGGCAGGCAAATAGGTCTGCCCCCTAGCCATCATTTCCGTCCTTCCCCAAAGATTTTTGGTTTAAATTAATGACACCACCGCCACAACCGCCTTCCACTCATTGAAGTGTGTGTGTGTGTGTGTGTGTGGTGTGTGTGTTAACCCCCTCGTGATATGTTTGCTCAACACACATGAAACTTAAGCCATTAAAAGGCATACAATTTCATGTTGATTACCGCACATTGTACGATTGCCGCATTGCCAAACCCTTTAAGCTCCCCTCTTTGCCCCAGCACCTGCCCACCGCCCAGCTCCCACTGCTTTGTATCTTAACTTGGCCCGCTTATTGTGTCTGTCTTCCCTTTTGCTTTGTTTTGCAATAATCATTGTGCTTTTTTGCTTTTGAGCTATCATCATAAAACCCCCAGCCCCCTTTGTGCGCCGCCGCCACTGGCCATGGCCTAAATATTATGGCCCTACTGCTACTGCTGCTGCTGTTGGCCTCCTTTGATGGTCGCGCTTGCAAAAGTTTTGCATTAAAAAGTTAATAGTTGTTAGTTAGTCAGTTTGAGTGGCGCCATATGTTCTACATGTTGCCCCATTGTTGTGCCCTTTCTAAGCGCCACGCCTCCTTGACGCAACCTCCGCCCCTGCGACCTCTAGCCAGCCGCACATCAACGCCTCTATAAATCTACATGTGTTTATATAAGTGTGTCTACTGTTTAACTAACTAAGTGGCAAGTTGCCACACGTTCGCATCCTTGCCCCCAGCCTCCCCTCCCTCTCTCTGAATCTCTGTTTGCTCCGGCAACGTCCGTTCTCATTCATTCCCACACTTTGAGTTCATGCCGGCTAGGTTCATTGTTTAAAACTAAGATAATTGTTATAAAGTTGAACGTGTTCAGCGCTCTTTCTCCTCCTGCCCCTCTCTCTGACTGACTGCAGCTCCAACAAGTCTTCATTTTCATTACCAGCCGGCGTTTTTTTTTTGCCAGTGTGGCAACATTGTCTATCTGCAGCAATTGTTTCATTTGAAACGTACAGTGTGACCATATCAAGCAGTTTTTATGCATGCATGTTTTGATAATGGATTTAGATAAAATTCAGTGCGTTTTATTAACGTAATGGAAAAGTTTATAAAATTGTTAAAAAAATAAACTCGACTATAAAAGACTGCTAATATAAAGTGGTGGAGCACACAAAGCATAACTTTTTAAGCCAGATTTTGAAAAGAATAAAATAGCTGGCCCTATCTAACTATATATATAAAAGAAACTTATGTTTTTTTCGTGTTACGGATGTTCTCCTGAACGCATTGATAAATTTCAAATCCTATTCTTGCGTGCGCTTAAGGTTGTTAATACAAAGGTTTTAAGCCTATTTTGCGTATTTGTATGTATTGGTTCGTGATATATACGCATTTTTATCAATAGCGGTTTTTGTGTGTATATTGCCATATACGCACGGGCATCAGCTGTCTGTAAGTTAGCTAAATGACAGTTAAGAGTATTGTTTACAAGCGCACGAAAGCATTTTGCCGTGAGTAAACGCAAAAAAAATTAGTAATGGATTTCAAACGTTATAGTGTAGTTGCATTATATTTAGCTGGAAAATCACAACCAGCGATTGTTCGTTTTCGTTTATCGCACCATAACTCGTTACAATGATACTGGTAGCATCGCAAAACGTCATGGAGGTGGTCATCAAAAGACTGCAACGTCACGTGAGATGGTTCAAAAAATGAAGAAGCGACTTGAGCGAAATCCCCGACGAAGTGCCAATCAAATGGCGAAAGAACTGAAAATATCTGACCGTAGCATCCGTCGCATACTGAAAAATGATCTCAAGGTCAAGCCTTACAAGATCCAAAAGGCACATGATCTCACACCGAAGCAGCAACAAGTCAGACTGGAGAGAGCGAAGGAGTTGCTTCGCTTGGCCGAAAGCGGTCAATTGCCGAACATTGTGTTTTCTGACGAGAAAATTTTTACAATTGAGCTATTCGTAAACTCTCAAAACGATAGGGTTTACTTGAGGGACCGTTCATACGAGAATTTGAGTCATCGATTGGCCACCAGGAGGCAGCACCCGCCACAGATAATGGTTTGGGCCGCTGTAACCGCAGATGGGCGCTCTCCAGTCGTTTCCATCGAGCCTGGCGTCAAGGTTAATGCGCAATATTATCGGGAAAGTATTCTGGAGGTTGCTTTGAAGCCGTGGGCAGACAAACATTTCGGTGGCAGACCATGAACGTTTCAACAGGACTCGGCACCGTCTCACAAAGCTCGAGTGAACCAAGAATGGCAGAAAAACAACGTTCCGAACTTCATAACGTCCACACAATGGCTCTCGAATTCACCAGACGATAATCCGATGGATTATTCTCTTTGGGCCATTTTGGAGAGCAAGGTCCGAACTAAAAGATACAACAGTCTCGAGGCGCTGAAAAAAGCCATTGTCCACGAGTGGGCCAAAATACCTGCAAGTCACATTCGGGCAGCTTGCGATTCATTTTTGGACCGTCTCAAGGCCATAGTGAAGGCAAAAGGTGGCCATATTGAGCGAAAGTAAATTGTTTCTAAATTTCGTATTATTTTTACACATTTTGTACCTTGAATTGAGTAAAGGTAATTTTCCAAAATGAATTTAGGGTCCGGCACTTCGAGTGCCGGACCCTGTATATTGCCATATATAGTATACAAAAACTGGTATTGTTGGTTCCATCAATTCCATCTGGATTATGGATGAAATATCAAGATTATTTATCAAAATATATACTTTATTTCGAGTACGTCAAGCAAAACGTAATCCAGTGATGGAATTAACGCCGGAAGTTTACAATGAAGATTTTATTCATATTGAAGATCTAGGCTTGGCGAAGGCTAATAAAGCATTTGGACAATTGGGAATGCCGTCTTCTAATCAATCAAAGCATGATGTATTTCAATTGCAAGAAATGCAACGAATCAAATTAATTACTAGTCTAATCGTTGTGAAGATCGCAATAAACGTGAAAAAATTCGGTTAAGACAGACCCGTGAAGCGCGACATTCGACTAATAATGGTGCAAGTTTAAATCGAGCTGCAAACTAATCTAACAATCTTATATTTATACCGATAAGCTAACTACAGCATCTTATGATATTTATCCACTTTAAGAGTACTCAAAAAGTTTCAGCAGGACAACGTCTGTTAGTGATAAATTAATTTTAATTTTAAAGATAACTTGGTTAGTGCCAAAGTAAATTATACAGGATGACTATTTAAAAGCCGTAAATAACAAACTATCAATCAATATTAATAATAATAATACTATATAAAATAATCAAAATATAAATCCAATAAATCTGCATTTTTGTACTACAGCTGTTTTAAGCAGTTGTGAATTATAAGCAGCAATTTGTTAAATTCTGTCTTTAAAATAGCCTGCTGCAATAGCTACAAAGTTTATACTAAGTTTGTAGCTGACAGCAGGGAACATGGCAGATTTCAAATACTTTACTTTGCCCATGACCGTCTGTCTAGATCCTGAAGACAATAAGAGCTGCAGGCAAGAAATTTTACCAAGTGGTTCCCAGTGTTCCTGAGCAGATTAAGTTCGCTAAATTATTTTAATATATTACAATGTTTTTCTCCAGTAGAATTTCACGCATTCTACTTAAGCCATTTATGTAATTTATATTGAAATTCAAAAAGGCTATATTAAGACTGATTAAAAAATTTTTGATGAATCATATTTGAAGCACTATGCTCCAGTGGAAGATATAGGAACTGATGATGATCTTGTGGCCAAAAATATTACTAGACATCAGATTCAAAGTCTGAGTTCTTTGTCGTCAGGAGTTACCAAGGTTAAAAGCACTTTAGAAAACGTTTTTATATTATATTTTTTTGTAGATGATTTGAGAGTTTAGGTCAAAGCCGAAATTTTAAAACCTACCAGTTCCTTGCCATCTTCAGCTACATCTGTCATATAGCTTTTCTTTTTTTCTACACATCACATTCAGTCTTCTGGAAGATCATCTTTCATTCATCTTCATTCATCTTAATTTCCAGCTGAACACTTTATTCCAATCGTTTTATATGGCATCAACTTATATCGAATCATACAGGGGAGCCACAGAAATCCAATTCGATTTCAATTCCAATTCTTGGTGCCACATACATGACTATGAGCGGTTTTAAAACCGTTGTTAGGCCATGTCTGTGGCTCAAGGCTGGAGTGTATCGAAATTGAATCGAATTGGTTTTTTGTGGCACCCCTGATAAATATCTGCAATGTAGCCATTTTAGAAATCTAGACAAGAATCAAACCAAAGACTACACATAAGCTATACAGTTCCTTGCCATCTTCAGCTACATCTGGCAAACAACTTCTTTTTTTTTCTACACATCATACACAGTCTTCTGGACTGTGTCTTCATCTTTCATTTATCTTCATTTATCTTCATTCATCTTCATTCATCTTCATTCATCTTCAATCATCTTCATTCAATTTCCATATAAATACTTTTTTCCAATCGTTTTATCTGGCATCCTCTTAAATCGATTTATCTGCAAAGGAGCTATTTTTAAAAAATTATACAATAATCAATCCAATGACTACACAAAACCTATACAGTTCCTTGCCATCTTCAGTTCTTCTCTAGAAATCTACACATCACATACAGTCTTCTGGAAGTTCATCTGCGTCAAATCGCAGTTTACAATTCATTCAATTTCCATCAAAACCCTTTTTCCAATTGTTTTACAATGCTCAACGATTTCGACATATCGGAAGCATTTATTCTATTCCCACCTGGAATGAGCACATGAGCGTATCATCCACAGTCATCATGCCGCCGGCGTTATCGAATTCACCACAATAGTTGGGCGCCGAGAATAATGTAACCAGCTGCCGACGTGCAAAGAACTCATAGCCGTCCTCAACAACCTATAAAAAATAAGATTTTAGCAGACTATACAACTTAAGAGATCTAAGCCAAACCCTTACCTGATGTGCACGACAAATTAAATCCAGCTCGTGCCGATTCAAAAACTTAGAAACCACATCAACGCCAAATGTGAAGCTCACGCCACGATCATTTTCGCCCCAACCCTGAACATCCTTATCGGGATCACTCCAAAGCAAATCGCAGAGCAGGCCAGTATCTGGAACATCTGTGGGTCGCATCAAGCGACGTATTTGTTCCATACCCTGTAGATCTGGACTTAGACCGCCATGACAGCAAAAGATCTTCTCATCAATAATGGCGGCCACTGGCAAACAATTAAAACAGTCTGTAAAGGTCTTCCAGAGTTTTACATTGTAGCGACGTTTGCATTCATCATAAAAACCTAGTCGAAACATAAAAGATTATAAAGATTTGGATCAAAGTCATCATACGGAGAGTTACCATAAATTCTATTAATACTGGCGCACTCGTGATTGCCACGCAATAAGAAAAAATTCTCCGGATATTTTATCTTATAGGCCAATAGCAAGCAAATTGTCTCCAAAGATTGCTTGCCCCGATCCACATAATCACCAAGGAACAAATAATTGGCAGCCGGTGGAAAACCGCCATATTCAAATAGTCGCAATAGATCTGTATACTGTCCATGTATATCGCCGCAAATAATTAGAGGTGCCTCCAGTTCCAATAATATCGGTTGTTGCAAGAATATCTCACGGGATTTGAGGCACAAGCCGCGTACCTCCGCCTCGGTCATCTGGACTTGTTTGCTGGTGCGACAGCTGCGCACTGTAAAATGTACAAAGAGCGGGGGATTAATAATCGTTGGAAAATTGTGCATAACTATCGATTGATATCGATCGATTATATATAGTAAATATTTGTTTGCAGTTTGGCTAGCCTACTTTTTGTTGTTGGGCGCAATTACTGGTGGTATTCTTTTTACTCACAGATGGATTTATTATAATGATATATATATAGATATATAGTCGGAACTTGTACAGCTGATGTGACAAACCATTTTCTAAATCGAAACATTTAAATGATTATAATGAAATCGTTTGAATTTCTATTTTTTGGCAATAACAATGAAAAGTACACGTAATACATTTTATAATATTTTTACTATGATGAGCTTTGACGAAGACGGTACAAAAATTCCTGAACGAATCTTCTGCAAGTTCTAAGAATCTGAGTTGAGTTTTCTGAAGGTTTCAACTAAATCATTAGAGCAGGTTTTTCGCAACTTTTAGGGTTTTTGACAGGTGGAGAACGAAGACGGCACAAAAATTTCTGATCGAAGCTTCTGCAAGTTCTAAGAATCTGAGTTGAGTTTTCTAAAGATTTCAACTAAGTCATTAGAGCGGGTTTTTTTGCAACTTTTAGGGTTTTTGGACAGGGGAGAATGAAGACTGTACAAAACTTCCAGTTCGAGGCTTCTTCAAGTTCTGAGAATCTGATATAAGTTTTCTGAAGATTTCAACTAAGTGATTAGAGCAGGTTTTTCGCAACTTTTATGGTTTTTGACAGGGAAGAACGACGGTACAAAACTTTCTGTTCGAAGCTTCCTTAAGTTCTGAGAATTTGAGATGAGTTTTCTGAAGATTTCAACTAAATTAGTAGAACAGGTTTTTTGCAACTTTTATGGTTTTTGACAGGGAGGAACGACGATACAAAACCTCCTGTTCGAAGCTTCTTCAAGTTCTGAGAATCTGATATAAGTTTTCTAAAGATTTCAGCTAAGTCATTAGAGCAGGTTTTTCGCAACTTTTAGTGTTTTTGACAGGGAAGAACGACGGTACAAAACCTCCTGTTCGAAGCTTCTTCAAGTTCTGATAATCTGATATAAGTTTTCTGAAGATTTCAAACTAAGTCATTAGAGAAGGTTTTATCCATTCTTTTAGGAGAGAACCGACGACTTAGCAATTGTGTTCTTCAGTTCAACAAGGAGAATAACTCTAAGAGAGTTATTTCTGTAATTGGTTACACAGATAAATATAGATCCAACGAGTTCAAAATCAAGTTTTTTGAGTACTCTACAAATATTTTAGCAAAGATGAAAAATTTATACAATGCAAGAAGTACTCTTAAAACCGAAGAAATTTTTTTTGTCATGTTCGGTATACCAAAGATACCTAAAAGATGATCAGGGTGACTAGAGAAGTCGATATACCCATGTCCGTCTATCCGTCCTTATGAACGCCTAGATCTCAGAGTTGGTAAGACTAGAGGAACCAAACTTCTACATTTGATCCCTTATTATTACATAGGAGACAAATTTACTTTACTTTTTTGATATCGGGGTTAAATTATATAGTTCCCATAGGGATGTTTCAGAAGACCTCGAAAAAAAGAAAAAGTTGCAGTTGGATAATTCGTTTGTTTGCAAAGATATCGGTACCAAATTTGGGACTCAACATTTTTTGAAAGTTCCCAAAAACTGTAACAAATTTGACCAAACTCGGTCTTATAGCAGCGATCGGCCAAATAAATTTTAGTGCAAAATTCTGTATATTTTACTTTTTTATGAAGATATCGTAACCAGATATAGCACTCGGAAGTTTTTTAAAAATTGTAAGCATAATATTAAATTTAATCAAAATCGGTTGCCTGTATCATATAGCTTTTATAAGACGGATCGGTCAAAAAAAAAACATTTTTGATTAAAAATTCGCCTGTTTTTGGTTGCTTATGAAGGAACCTCATTCGGCAATAAAATGGCCTTTGCTGGTTTTAAGCAATGTACCGAATTTTATTGCAAGCTAGTAGTAAAGGGTATCCCAAAGTCGTCCGCGTTCGACTTTTCTTTTTTCCTAGGGAAAGACAACTTAAACCCGTCTCACGCTTGCCTTATGAGTAATAATATTGTCCCAAAATTAGTTGCTGTTTTTGCTTGTTACAGGCATATGTAAAACTTGCTGGCGCCATCTAGCGGTCACACTGAACAACAAAATAAATGATGACGATGACAAAGTCAATCATATTTTTTTATATAAAAGAGCCCCATAATGCTTTTAACCATTAAACTACACTGGAATATACAACACTTGCTGGCGCCATCTAGCTTTCACACTGAACAATAAAATAAATGATGACGAGGACGACGGCAAAGCCAATAAATTTGTTTTTCCATATAAAAGAGCCCTTTAATGCTTTAAATTTAAGCATAAAAAAATGAGACTCAAAATGTAAAGCTTTGTCATGCCTTTGGAATGTTTATTTCCCAGAGCAGGCAGGGAGGGGATTACAGCATGTAGGTCACCTTCACATGCACACAAGCATATACTTGCATATATGCTATATATATATGTACAAAATATTTAATTGAATTTACATAACAAAACGACAAAAAAAAATATATCATACTTGTGTGTGTTTGTTATATCTCTTTATTATGTGCATTGTACACTGCGCCAGAAGGCAGAGAAAAATAATGCAGAAAAGTTGGATATCTCTTGAAGTTAAATGTTCAGCATAACTTTATATATTAAAATATTTTGTAATTTTCCTGAATGTTATGAAAAGATACATTTAATAAAATGTATAATTTTGTAAGTCATATTGTATATAAAATACACAAAAAAATTTATGACACGCTGCGAAAAATACTAGATATTATAGTATTTGTGGAATTTAAGAAACTGTAGCACATTTTAATTGAAATGTTTTCATTTCTACAAAAGAACAAAAATGTTATCTAAGGATTTAATTGAAAATTCTCTATTGAGGTTTTAGCCACAGGACTTAGTTGCTCTGGTCATAAATTCTTGTATAACTTAGACGTCATTTCTACTTAATAGAAATTCCTCAAATGCAGAAATGCTCAACGACAAATTGCTTTAAAAAAAAAGATGGTGGGCGTTAAAGTCGAACGACGTTGGGATACCTTGTAACACCAGCATGCAATAAAATACGTTAGAAGACATTTGATTGCCAAATTAGGTTACGATACCTTCACCAACAACCAAAAACAGACAAATTTTTAAGTAAAAATGTTTTTTTGACCGACCGTTCTTAATTTTAATCAAATTAGATCGGAATGCCGAATTATGTTCAAATATCTTAACAAACAAAAGGAACATAATACTTTTGTATAAAAACCGTTTTTTCGGACCGATCGGTCCTATGGTAGCTAAATGATATAGTAAGCCGATTTTGATCAAATTTGGCAGTGCTTTGGTACCGACCGACCGTTTCTATTGAGCTATATAATATAGTGAACCGATTTTGATAAAATTTAGTACAGTGCTTCGGAACTATAAAAAACTTACAAATACCAAATTTGGTTACAATATTTTTACAAACAAACGAAACACAACAAATTTTGTTCAAAAATCGAATTTTTGGAAGATCTGCCCTATGGGAGCTATGTGATATAGTCAACTGATTTTGATGAAATTTGGTACAGTACTTGGGAACCATCAAATACTTTTAAATACCATAAATGTTATCTTCTTGAACAAACGAATTATCCATCTAAAACTTCAAACACTCATATGGGAGCTATATAATTTAACTTTTTATGATTATTTAAATATTATACTTGAAGTATCATTTAACAACCAAGGTTTTTGCATATCAACTTTTTTCAATCATCATTAAAATTAGAGATGCGTCTAACGCCATATAAAATCTTACTTGCGAAAAACCCTTAAACAAATCTACTTATTTTGAAAACAAAAAAAAACATTGAAGCGAAAGCGAATTTTAAAAAATTAAATGTGCATCTGCTTTTTGTATACTTTTAAAGACGCTCAATAAAAAATACTATTTTGTCGTTTTTAAAATGCAGGTGCAAACAATTGGCACAATTTCAGAAAAAAAGAACCCGAAACTCATGATGAAAATAACAAACACCACTATTAGATTTAATTCTATATTTATAATAATATTTAAATCAAATAAAGCTGGGATTGCTTAAACACACTGTGAATTATAAGCAGCAATGACGAAAAAACTGACTGTCGTGCTCCGCCTCGACTGTATTCAATTTTCTTTTACTATTACTGTGAATTCTGTACTCCTAAGTGCCCTTTTTTTTAATATGTTCTTATTAAAAGCAGCTTATCTATCTATCTTCTATCTATATAAATAAAAATGAGCTTCCGTTCGTTAGTATCGCTAAAACTCAAAAACGGCTGAACCGATTTGGCTAATTTTGGTCTTGAAATGTTCGTGGAAGTCTAGGGAAGGTTTAAACGATAAGAAAATATAACAAAATTGCGAGGAAAATACTAAAAACGACAATTTGATTTTCCCATACAGTCACTTAAAGTATGCAGCACTTTTTTTAATTTTAAGATATGAAATTAATGTAGCATACTTTTAGTTGCTAATTATAGGAGCTTTCTGCATTTTATGCATTTCTGTTCGCCTGTTAGTGTCAGCTACTTGAAGACCCTTTTCAATAGAAAAATTTCAAAAAATCCTTTTTTAGTTCTTTATGCATTGGTCGACAAAATATACATACAATTTTTTTTTATCGTTTGTATTGAATATAAAAGTTTTCATGTTAATTTATTATTTTAAATTCGGTTTTATATATTCCAAAAATTAATAATTTTTTTTTAATCCAAAAGTTCGGCTAATACTTTTTTAAAGGAAACAAATAATTTAAGCATTATTTATTCATGGCAAATAAGATGCAAAATGTTAACAAAAAATAGTACATACATAAATATATCATTAAATTATCTAATATCTTCTAATATATAAAATTCCCGTGTCACAATGTTGGTTCCCATACTCCTCTGAAACGGCTGGACCGATTCTCATGAAATTTTGTGTGCCTATTGGGTAGGTCCGAGAATAATAATAATAATAAACTTATGTTTTACGTGTTAAGGGTGTTCTCATGAACGAGTTGATGAATTTCAAATCTTATTTTTGCGTATGTTAGAGATTGTCAATACGGAGGTTTTAAGCCTATTGCAATGTGTTTGTGTGAATTGGTTCGTAAGATATACGCATTTTTATGAATATCGGTTTATGTGTGTATATTGCCATATATACAAAAACTGGTAATGTTCGAGATCCAACATCGTTTCAATCACTAAAAACAGTGAATGGCGTATTGTGTGCAACATATCGAG
This sequence comes from Chymomyza amoena, assembly GCA_037043745.1. Classification (NCBI taxonomy): domain Eukaryota; kingdom Metazoa; phylum Arthropoda; class Insecta; order Diptera; family Drosophilidae; genus Chymomyza; species Chymomyza amoena. Next base: position 153,333 of record JBAMAX010004688.1, on the reverse strand, counting down.
AGATATGTCAAAAATAGAATTTGTTGGAAAATGATTTGCACTGGGATCAAACTTTGATGTTGCTATTACTGCTCATCCATATCAAATACGTGTTCTATTTGCAATTATTTTGGCAACATTTTTTCAACCAAATCCAGCTGAATTGTGTACAAAATATAAAATTATTTATCAGAAGATATTTTGTTTCGAGTACGTCAAGCAAAACGTAATCCATTGATGGAATTTACGCCGAAAGTTTACAATGAAGCTTTGACTCATATTGACGATCTATGCTTGGCGATGGCTAGTAAAGCATAAGGACAATTGGGAATGCCGTCTCCTAATCGATTAATGCATGATGTATTTCAATTGGAAGAGGTTAAACTAATCAAATTAATTATCAATCTAATCGTACTGCCCAGGAAAGTGAAGATCGCAATGAACGTGAAAGAATTCGGTTAAGACAGACCCGTGAAGCGCGTCATTCGACTTATAATGGTGCAAGTTTGAATCGAGTAATTTCTTTACAGTGTAGGCCAATGTATGCATATTTTTCTCAGTTTATTCTATATTTTAGTACTTGTGTGGTACAAAGTAAAAGTGGTTTCCAAAATATGAAGTGAATTCTTTTTTTTTTTACAAAATAATTAAATAAATTTGTACAGTTTAGGCCCAGTGTGTACATATTCATGTTTTTCTATTTTTGGCAATTGTAAGTGCTTGCAGTGTGGTACAAAATAGCCCCTGTTTGGGAAAAACTGCTAAAAATATATGAACCCAAATTTTTTTATAAAATTATCAAAGAAATTTCTTAGCAGTGTGTACATATTATTTTTCTTTTGTTGCTGTTTTTGCTTGTTGTGTGGCATAAAGTGTTTAAAAACTGACAAAAGTATGTAAAATAAATTTTTTTGTTGACTTAATAATTGAAGCAAATTTTTCCCAGTGTGTACATATTTATTTTTTACTGTTTGTGGCATTTTGTAGCGCTTGTAGTGTGGTAAACCCAATTTTTGTTGATAAATAATTGAATTAATTTCTCTAAAATTTTGTATAAATAATGCTTTTTAATCTTTTAAAATAAGTGTTATTAAACACTGCATCAATAATGTATACCACAAAGTTTGATTAAAATTTTTATTCCCCAACTCACAGTTAAAGCGCTTAAAAGTTTGTTTTTGGAAAAAGCCCTAAGGGGTACGCTGTGACATTTTCCGAGTATTTTCAATTTGTTTACTGACTCTTTGCAGCTTTTGTGAGCAGACTTTTCCGAGAATCCTTTATTAACTGCAGCAGCGCACAGAATTCATGGAAATTTTTGTTGCATAATAAATTTGACAAAAGGCAATCAGGCATGGATTTTAAACCCCTACACAGGCAGCACGAACTTGTATATACGTAAATATATATATTATATACCTATGTATATATATAACTTGATGCAGCATAGTTGTTGGGCCAGGCTCCTTTGCTGACGCAAGAACTGCGGCTGCTATGTGCGTAATTGGGCATTGGGGGCGTTGGGTACGTTGGCAGGATGTTCATTTCATTTCAATAATATGCCACAGTCATCCCACACATAATGATATGAATATGGCCACAAATGAGGACCAAAATCAATTGCAGATTTTCCACGAAATGTTTCCCCTTAAAATAACATGGAATTCTATTTTTAGAGATGCGCTCGATTGTGTGCATAAGGACATGGAGAAAGGCAATAAGGGCGCAATTTTTAAGCTCCCCGAGCTTAAAACGCACTTCAGGCCGGCCTTATTTCTGTTACTTCCTGTTTTATAAGTACAGCTAATAAAAAACTATGTAGTCCTTTTAGTCCTTCTCCTTCTTCCTTTAGCTAACTACGCCCTTGCCTTTAGGGTATATTTAATTCTCAAGTGATGGGCGACAGCTAATATCTTAAGCTTAACTTGACTAAACTATTCGGATTTGTTTGTGGGTTGTATCCTTGTTGCTGTGTGGCAACAACAACAACAACAATAAATTATGCCAACCCAGCAGTGCAGGAGCCAGTGTTGAGCAACTCGACAAAAGTTCTTTGCACCTGTAAAACTGTTTAGTTATGCAAAGAGGAGCACTAAGCCAACAACAACAATAAGGACAACAGGTAAGCCTGAGAGCAGCTGTTGGTCATAGCAAGCAGTTCCTTAAAGGGACAACATTCATGAATATGCATGTGTGTGTGTGTGTTTGCGAGTGTGTTTGTGTGTGTGGGACAAGGCGACGCCCCAAGTTAAAGTACTTCCGTTTACGCATAAATTTTGCAACAGTAGTGTGTGTCAGTGTGTCTGCATGTGTGTGTGGTTGTGTTTGTGTAAGTTTGTAAGTACAGTAGATGCTCGAAAAAGCTGACCGGAAAGTGTCTGCGAGTGTTGCCATATCAATTATAAATTTACCTAATAGTAAAGTAAAAATAGGATTTGATCTTAAAGGGTTAAGGACCACCCAAAAAGTCTAAAACCAAAATGGTGACCTTCTCCCCCCGTAGGTTTTTCCGATTTTTTGACATATGTTTAAACCCATTTATCTGGAATTCAGTTAGTCGTACACAAAAATTTACAAAGCTAAAAATGTTCAAAATTGAATTAAAATTTTTTTTTGTAATGGAGGAAATACCCAGAAGTTCGTATTTTAGGTTGTAGATGTCGCCAAGGTTACTAAAGCGCCTTTTTTAGTTCTATTTTTAGCCACCTCCTTGCCATTTTTTGTTTTTGGTGTCTATATACAAATTGTAGATTTAAAAAAAATGGCGGACGTAAAGTCGGGCGCGGACGACTTTAGGATACCCTGTACCACTAGCTTGTAATAAAGTCCGATTTCTTCACAAAAAACCAAAAACAGAAGAATTTTTAAGCAAAAATTTTTGGGAGCTTTATGATATAGTCAACCGATTTCAATAAAATTTGACACAGTGCTTAAATACCTTGAAAAAGATCTGAATGCCGAATTTAGTTTAAATATCTTTACAAACAAACGAAACGAAGTGCTTATGAACTATATAATACTCACGAATGTCAAATTAAGTCCCAATATCTTAACAAACAAACGAAACACAACAAATTTTGTTAAAAAATCGATATTTTGGAAGATCGGACCTATGGGAGCTATATGATATAGTCAACCGATTTTGTTCAAATTTGGCACATTGCTTAAGTGCTCTAAAAAATTTTCAAACGCCAAATCTGGTTACGATATCTTTATTAAAAAAACGAAATATAGCGAACTTTTCTTTAAAAAAGTAATTTTGGCCGATCGGTCCTATGGGAGCTATATGATATAGTCAACCGATTTTGATCAAATTTGGTACAGTGATTGGGAACTATAAAAACTTTCGAATACCAAATTTGGTTACGATATCTTCATAAACAAATGAATTATTCATCTAAAACTTATTTTTTTTTGTCGAGGTCGTCTCAAACACCCCTATGGGAGCTATATAATTTATCTCCGATATAAAAAAAAAAAATAAACTTGCCTCCCATGGAATAATATGGGATCTAATGTGAAAGTTTGGGAACTCTAGCTCTTACCATCTCTGAGATCTAGGCGTTCACACGGACGGACAGACGGACATGGGTATATCGACTTCTCTATTCACCCTGATCATATTTTAGGTAACTTTGGGGTGTCTCCGACGTCTCCTTCTATATGTTACATACATTTTCGGCTTGCACAAACTTAATATTATATACCCTTGGTACCATACGGTACAGGGTATAAAAAGAAAAACTTGTTTAAAATTTATATGACAGCTATATGAAAAAATGCACCAATTTTGATAAAGCTTCTCACAAATATTTTGCCTAAAATACAACAGACCTAAACTTGGGCCATTTATTTTAAAACAAAATATCATATCAATTTATGAAAACAAAGAAAACTGATTAAATTTTTGCAAGGCAGCTATATAAAAAGTCTAAAACTGATATAAATTTAGTTCAAAATTCAGTTGTGTGAAATTTATTTAAAATTTAAATTTATGCAGCGAAACTCAAAAGAGCTTACATAAAAGATACAAACAGAAGTATTCGGAAAGAAAATAAACCATTTTTTGGTCCACCCTAAACGCGTAAAATGCATTTTTCGTAAGTATAGCGATTTTCATTGAAAATGACTATAAAATTATAATGTTCTTAGGTCTTTAAATTTAAAAGCCTGAAAGTATAATTTGTAGGCTTCACAAATATTTGCATCTCGGTCAGTACATCCAAATGAATATGTTCACTAAGACAATTAATAGATCGAAATAAGCTTAAACTATGTTTACAAAAAGAAAATGAGCTATTATATACACTTGGAAAAAAAACGAGCACATTTCAAGTTTGAATTTACTCAAAAGAAGATTGTTTCAGTCCAGATTTAATGAGAATTATTTTTTTCACTTATCCTTTAAGGAACAAAATTAATGGATTTGACTGTGATTACTTTTAAATACTGGCGACAAATCAGAGGTAGTGAGTGGTAGAGATGGTGCGTTTATAGTCAATATATAAAATATTTCAGCTAAGTTTGCTTATAATTCACAACAAGTTCAAACAGTGGATGCGCTTAGACGCAAGTTTTAGGAAATTTAATTATATATTTTTTTGCATATTTTATTATTTGTAGTACTATATACTCTCAATATCAGTTTTATGCTCTTTAAAAGTACAACTTAAAATTATTTAAAAAAAATTCTCAATTTTTCCAGTGTAATGAGAGTTTTTGACAATAAAAAAGAAAATATCGCAGGTATTTTCAATACCATTTTACAAATTTCATTAACGTTCATTAGATTTTGACTTGTTTCACGCAGCCTAGAGGCAAAAAAAAGCTGTTGTTACTGCTGGCGCCATCTAGCCGTTAATTGCACCAAAAAAATGGGCAGCACTGTTGGATCATAAATGTATGAAATTGATTCTGGTTACTTTTAAATACTAGCGACAAATCAGAGTTAGTGGTAATGAAGTGGCGATTATTGTCAATATATCGGGTTTTTCAATAGGGCCGTTACAAAAGTAGACCGATAGGGACAGCAAACGACGCCATTTTTTTTCCCGCTCTATTGACATTTCTCTTCAGTAAGGTTTGCCATTTCATAATGGAAAGATATACGATCCAACAACGAGTTGAAATTATTGAAATTTACTACCGAATTTCGGAGTCAGTGGCCTCAACTTTAAGAGCGCTACGTCCAATTTATGGTCGTCATAATTGTCCTGCCGGATCAACAATTGAGCGTCTACTGGAAAAATTTGAATCCACAGGCACAGTAGAAAATGTTCCCGTGCCAGTAAGACAAAAAAGTGCCCGTAGTGTCGAGAATATTGAGGAAGACCCAAATCAGTCTCTCACACGTCGTTCTCAAGCGTTGGGCATCTTTGTGACGTCGTTGTAGCGAATTTTGCGCAAAGATCTTGGCCTACGTCCTTACAAGACCAAATTGACGAAAGAACTGAAGCCGCTTGACTATTAAAAGCGTCGTATGTTCGTGAATTGGGCTGAGCAACAACCTGAAAATGATTCGGATTTTCATCGAAAAATCATCTTCAGCGTGGAGGCTCATTTCTGGCTGAATGGCTTCGTCATTCAAGCAAAATATGCGTTATTGGTCAGGCAGCAATCCATACGTAACTCCATGAGTCAACATTGCATCCCGAAAAAATTTGACGATTTGGTGCGGTTTATGGGCCGGCGGCGTCATTGGGCCGTACTTCTTCCGTAATGATCAAGACCAGCAGTTACTGTACATGGGAATCGCTACCGCTCAATGATAACCGAATATTTTTGGTCCGAATTGGATGATATGGACTTGGACAATATGTGGTTTCAACAGGACGGCGCCACAAGCCACACAGCGAATGTTACAATCGATTTATTGATAACCAAATTTGTCTTATCTCACGAAATGGCCCAGTCAATTGGCCGCCTCGACTATTTCCTGTGGGGCTACGTCAAGTCTATGGTCTATGCCAAGCAGCCAGCGACGTTTGCTGAACTCCGTACGAATATCGAACGTGAAATTTCAGCAGTATCGGCCGATTTATGCTTCAAAACCGTCGAAAATTGGGTTCAGCTCAGGTCTGGACTTCTGCAAGCGTTCCCGTGGTGGCCGTGCAAAAGAAATTGAGTTCCATACATAATGGCATCGACTGTACTTTCACAGGAATAAAGAATTTCATTGATATCCAAAACCGTTTTTGTTTTATTTAAAAAAACTTATTGAAAAATCCTTTATAAAATATTTTATTTCAGTTTGCTTATAATTCACAACAAGTTTTACGAAATTTAATTATATATTTCTTTGCATATTGATTTTATTTCTTATTGAATTATTTGTAGATAAAATTTGTCAGTGGTTTGATAGTAGTATTCCTTTGCAGTTGGTGTTTTTTTTTGTCACATTTGACTTCACTTCTTTTTTTACTTAAAAAAAAAATAAGAATTATAAAAATAAAGCAAACTAACTTATTGTTCAATTAAGTACTCTCAACCGTCGAAAATTGGGTTCAGCGTTCACAAGAGGACGACCCAATAGAAGTCAAACAAGCAACCGGAAATTTAAATAAAATTTTAAACCAAATTGATATTTAAGACTCAGATTAACTTTTTTACTAAGTTTATATGTATTACAGTGAAATTCCGTATAAGAAACATTCCTGTTACAAACTGCAGTACATTAAATTTTTCCATATAAAGTGTTTTATTTAAGGACACCACTTATTTCGTTTCCTTAAACAAATACTGAATGCGGATCGATTTTGAACAACTTTCGCAAACAGAAAAGCGATGAGATGGACAAAATTGACGCATTTACTGGATGGCATGGTTGTTGGCACTTGAAATTTTTGGACAAACATGTCATCTGGCTCTTCTGCTGGTCTTGGCACGATACTGTTGTGATTGTTGTTTTTGTAGGTGTTGTTGTCCTGCTCTTATAGCACAGAAAGTACAGAAAGTGCATTCGCTCTAAAAGGTTTCTTCTTTCGTTGCTCTATAAAGTATGGCATTAAATTTGTCCAAGTTCAATGAGAAGTAATCTGCGACTGATAGTTTTTTTTCTTTGTATTCCATTCTGGATTTATTGCAAGAAAGATGATGATTGCATTGTTGGCTGAAACGTCAAACACATTGCAAACGAGAGCCATTAGCGAAAGATTAACCTTCCTTTTGCAACCTACTGAATCCTTGTTCTTATTGTAAAATTCTACAATTTCAGGCTTTTTTTGAGAGTCGGTTGAGTCGATGTGACCATTCGAATGGTAAGTGGAGAATAAAGTAATCAATCGTTGAAAATTATGTTCAAAACTGGCTTTTTCATCATGTCGAGCAATATTGGTGGAATTTCTTTTCGGTTCTTTCGAATCGTACCCATTATTGTTATTTTCCGCTTCAGTAACTTTTTGGAAAGGTGACGAAATTGTCGCAAGTAACGTTCTTTTCATTCAAACCTTCTTTTATATCCAACGCGGCACAGTTCCCTTTGAGCTTCAACTGCAACCCATATTTTGATTCCATACCTCGCTGGTCTCGTGGGAATATATTGAGTAAAAGGCGTTTTACCACGAAACGAAAGAATTTTCTCGTCTACAATGATAAAATCTCCTGGATAATAAGATTAATTTCCATCTTTGAACCCATTTATCGAAAACCGAGCGAATAGGTGCCAGTTTGTCTCTTGTACTCTCTCTTTGATCCTAATCGTCGAAACGGAAACATCGATTGATTGGTTTGAACCGTTGGAGAGACATAGTTGTCCCGAAAATTGATCTTCAGTGTTTGTCGTCCCGTAATTCTAGCAAACTTTGGTAATTCGAACGATAGACATCTGCCAAAAGTAGAAAACCATAATATGCTCGCATCGTTATTTCGCCGACAAATTCCCATTTATTCTTGATCTGCCGGACACCGTACAAATTGGTCATTTGTATAACTATTTTCTCAATTGGCTCGATGAATAAAAGAAACGATGAAACCGATCAACAGATTGTGAAGCAGCGAACAGTCGGTTCTTGTCGTGAGCGAAATGATTGACTTTCGCGATAAGGGCATCAGTTCTTATAGGGCTCCGGCCTTTTCCGGTAAAAACGGGAGTTAAAAAAGGAGATGCTCTGTCAACAGTTATATTTAACCTGATGTTACACTTCGCCGTAAGAGAAGTAAATAAAGGCGGAACACCTCTCTATAAATCGCCAATACGCTGATGATATTGCGATTCTTGCCAGAAACGAACCTGCCTAAACGAACTCAAGAACGTATTTGTATCGATCCATGAACTAGTCAACAGACTCGTGCTGCAGATAAATGAAACGAAAACAAAATATATGCTTAGATCCTTACGGTAACGTCAGCCTCAAGACCTGAGGATAGGTCCCTTTAGCTTTCAATCAGTCACCTTTTTGAAATACTTCGTAGTTTTGTTCTCAAGCTCTGGTGACTCTCATGCGCAATTAAAGAGAGAGCAATCGCAGCAAATAGATGTTATTTTTCATACATCAAAATATTTTAATCTAAACTAATCTCTCGAGATACAAAACTACAGATGTATAAAACGCTCGTTCAACCCGCTTCGACTAAGGCTGCGAGTTATGGGTTCTCTATAAAGCTGACTTTAAGCACTTAGCAGCATTTGAGAGAAAGATTTTACGGAGAATTTACGGACCGGTGAAATAACTCAGAGCTCGAAGAATTAATGCACAATGAAATGATCGTGCGCTTTATCAAGTCCCAGCGCCTACGGTGGATTGGGCATGGACTACTCATGGATGTTATCTCCACACTAAAGTTAATCCTGAAAGGCCGACAATATGGAACGCGAACAAGAGGGAAACCAAAAAAACCGTTGGCTGCATACGGTGTTAGCAGATTTGGGTAAAATTAATGTCCAAAACTACGAAGTCCTAGCAATAGATCGAGTGATATGGAAGGGCGTCGTGAGAAAAGCTTTGACCCATCTAGGTTGTAAAGCTATGAATGATGACTTCGTTTAAACACAAACTTATTAAAGTTATATGAAAAAGCCTAAAAATTAGCACCAAACATACAGAAGCTCTTAGAAAGGGTTTACTTGTTAATTTAGGTTTAAGGGCCAACCTATTTATCATAATAAAATGGTCAACAAGAGAATTCACAATTCGTCTTTCAGCTTGGACAATAAATGAGTTTTTTTTTATTTTGAACGCACCAGTTTACAAAAACAATTCACGTAAAATGCATTATGTCCAAGTTTATTTAAAACTCAACAAAAACTTTTATATCTTATAACCATCTATATTTAACTTCTTTTAATTCGGTTAAGAATCTTGGTAGTTGTATCCAGCATTGAACATTGAATCTCACTGATCCAGAACCACGAGCTGACCAAAAACCAATTTATTGCTTAAATATTAGTAATCCTTTTTAGACAACTATTACCGACGATTAATCTTTAAAGCATTTTTTACTGATCCAATTTTTTTTAAATAAATTTAAATACTTCGCATATTTCCTTGTGTACCCTTCTAACTCCTTTGACTAAACTCTTTAAATACGCTTTAACTGGCGTTTACTGTACCTTCATACATAATAAATGCAATAGTTATGTTTGTATTTGTTTGCTGTGTGCCTTTTATGCTCCACACTTTGACACACATATACACACAAGAAATAGACTCGCACACACACACACACATGGACCCGCTGTTTGTTTATTTTTCATTTTTATGCAAAATTTTCTCCCTACCCCCACCGCATGTTGATAGACATTTGTCACCAAACTGTCGCAGAGCACAAGAGAGCCAGAGACAGACAAACAGACAGACAAACAAACACACATATACACACACATATACACAAATAGCTGTCTTTAGAGCGACTGAGACAAAAGATAGCAGCAAAAATGCATAAAAGGACTGCCAACTTGATGCGTACATAAAAAAAAAAAAAGAAAAACAAAAATGGCGCACGTGTTTGTCATGCATTTTACATGAGCCAGCAGTATGACACACACACACGCACACACGCATACGCTCACATATGCATATTCATTTTTATATTCAACATAACCCAGCAAGCAATTTTAAGAGCTTTTAAAGTTTTTATTAATCAATAGAATAAAATAAGAATTAAATTCAGGTTGCAGTTGTTAGAGGAAGACAATTTTTTTTGAACTAAGATTTACAATATTAAAAACTGCGACGATTATTATTTTTCTCGTTTTCCTAGCCATAATTCTGAAGTGGATTGAAGCATAATTTTATTGAGTTTGTGTTTATAAAACCTTTTTTTTCAAATAAGTATTATTTTTTTTTTAATGTCCACCGAAGAGCATCATAATATAACAATACCAGCAAACCCTCTTCAAGAGCAAAGGTTTTTTTTTAAATTTGTGTATAACCTGCAGTACAAATTCATACACCCCATGATCAAAAAAGCAGATGAGCATGAATTTGAATCTTGTCTTGCTTATTTGAGAGATGTTGAGAACTTAAGGAAACGTAGCCATACTACAAGGCGCGTTTAGGGGGAGGTACCTCTTGGTCAGAGGAGCGGGGGCGTAGGGTCGTTAGGGATCATATCATCTAGAAAAAACTTGCGGTATTTATTTAACATTATTGAAAATCACATTTACGAATGACTGAAAGGCAGGGAGGGATATAGGCTGGGTTTTCTGAGGGGCAAGGATATATAAGTCCGGCATGAGCAGTATCACTTGCTAAGAGACCAGATGTGATCTGGATAAAAAGTAGACTCTGCATGGCTAACTTTTGGATGAAAATTTGCAGTGGTGTGAGTCTAGACAGAGAGAGATCCTAGAATAAGGCTGCGATAAGCTGTTGGAAATTAGATAATCCGACGATTTCACGAAATTAAATGAAATGTTAGGTATAGTTTTAAAGTTCAAGAACATAGAGTAGGACATTGGAATTATTTTTGATCATGTCCCTCTACTTGACTTGGCTTTTAAAGCTATCAAAAAATTACGGTGAAGGATGTACAAAATTGGGTCACTTAGTATGGGTACGATCCCCAATGGATTGCACCGCTCAAAATTGTACTCTATCTTGAATTCCTGCGATACTTCTCAACAGAGGTTCATGAAAATAGATGTATTTAGTCTTCCCTAGTATGCTACTAACTGAACTCGGTCTTGAACGCAGGTTCTCACTTTACCGCTCTGATCGCGCTACTAGCCCTTGATCCTATCCAGTATATGCAAGAAGGCAAGTTTCGAATGATCTGTCTGTATAAACATCTAGAGACCAAAAATTACTAGACTTAGGGATATCAAATTTTGCAAGTTTTCTTCCCGTACGAAAAGTTCTAGTTTCATATTAAGACTTTGCTGGATTTCTGGATTTCTCTCGGCAAATACAAAATTTTTATTTTTTTTAACGAAAATTAATAAAAAAAGAAATCTTTTTGTATCGACCCTGACAAGAACGTACGAGTATTATTTGCTGATTTGTCTGCTTGAAAACTCCTGCCTTTTTTTTTTTTGTTTTTTTGACCAATGTGCCCTGTCAACGATTTTATTTGAATGTTCTTCCAATATTTTGATATAATTCATTCCATTCTTTCCAAAATATATCCCATTTCCAAGACGTCGATAGTTCCCCATGTTTATTGTTTCTTTTCGCCACAAATTTCAACTTTTTTTCATATTTGCAAGGATTTGTGTGCAAGCTTGACAAAATTTTATATGACTCTGATGGGTAATATGACAAAAGGTAAAAATTTTCATACAAATTTCAACACTGCAGCTTTCTTGAATTCAACCAAATTCCATAAAATATCTAAAATATCAAAAATCTTACAAAATCTTCAAAATTTTCTTAGCTCTTGTAGGCTAGCACACAACTTGATGCAAAATTTGTTTGCTGGGTTTTCCAAGTACTATATGCAACTTTGTTGCAGACAGCGTTATGAAGCTGGCTGTCAGCCATCTTCTCTAACTGGTTCATCATGATTAACATGTGTTTCCGCCCAAAGCCGCCGACAACGCCCCGCTCTCATCCATTATCTCGCTTATCATGCGACACAAATTAAAAATGTAAAAGACATTATCCATGTTGTTGTTCTTGTTGTTGCTGCTGCATGGTGCTGCAATTAATGGTTATGCCGCAAAGTATGCAACGCAGTGACGTTTACAAGCAACATTTCTTGCTCTCTCGATTTCTTTTTTTTTCGTTTTGGCTTAATGAAAACTGTCGTTTTAGCTATGACCCAATTCAAAGGGACTGAACCCAGACACTCATCTCATCTCCATCTCCACTCAGCTTTCAACTCAACTCAACTCGAGTCGAGTCGACTCGCCACGACTCTCAACTATTAACTAACAAAGTGGAGCGCTGTCGCCGCCGAGAACTTAAAAAACATTTTCCGCAACATAAACATGTTGAAATATGACAGGGAAGCGTATCGAAAGGGACGTTACGACTACAGGATACACAGTAAATATCCTTATTGGCAGAGTTTCTAACTGTTCGTATGTCGTAATTGGAGCTTGAAGTTTTTAGTGCGAAATGTGACCCACCTTTGAATATAAACAGAGAAAGCCAAAAAACGGGAGAGAACTGGACTCTTCTTGGTATTCTGCATTACTGCGCTTTCCTAAAATTGGGGGTAGAGATAATTGGCAGTGGTACGAAAAAGGCAGTGACGTGAAAATGTACCATAAGCCTAACAGACAGGCGAATCCAGAAGAAGAACAGGATTAGGATAACGATGGGGTTCCTATAATACAATATGATGCAAATTCTCCACCACGAAGAATAGAACTGGTATAACAAAAGGGATTGACAGGACAGCGTATTGTAAGGGACTTTCCGACTTTAGTATGCCTAGTAAACATCCGTATTTGCAGAATTTTTAAGTGTTCGTATGATGTGCTTGGAGTTGAAACTATTAATGCGAAATGTGACCTACCTTTAAATATAAAAATCAGAGGAAGCCCAAAAAGGGGAGAGAACTGGACTCTACTTGGTATTCTGCATTTCAGCGCTTTTGCAAAAATAGGGGTAGCGATAATTGGGAGTAGTATGAAAAAGGCAGTAACCTGAAAATGTACCACAAGCCTAACAAACAGGATAATCCATGTTCCTACGACGAACAACCGGACAGATAGGGGTCATCATTGGCCTAACACACAACAGGTAGCATGTTCACCACCACGAAGAACAACAGTAGGATAAAGATAGGGTTCTTAAGAGGTGCGGATCTAGGATTTGATTATGGGAGTTCTTCACTTGGGCCCGGACACGAAATCCACCGCTGTGCATCCGCTACTGCTTCTTATAATAAAAAGCCTAAGGAAAAATAGGATACATGTTCCCCATCACGAGGTATGGAACTGGGCTAGTAATAGGGACTCCCAACACGACACGGGCTGTAGCTGGGAATGGGAGATAGTGAGTACCAAAGCCCTATTTTATGCCTGACCTGTGCTTCCATGAAAAGCACCTTAAGAGGCATTCTAGGTGAAGCGAATCAGAAGTCTGTGATGACATCCTACCCAACTGGATCGCACTACTCCTATCCACAGCGAATTTTATTTCCACTCCCTCTTCCAGACGCACTACTATGAGACGAAAGAGCTCTCTCTCTCTCTCTCTTCCCGTCGAGCAAACAATATTTACGCCAAACTTACTAGTAGTTAAAAAAAAGATTTTTATCGGACCAGGAATTGGTGTCCCTACTACAAAGAATTCGTTCTTAAGTTCCAAGGGCAGACAAATAAGATACATACATATACAAGAAGTGGTGCCCCTACTAAAAAGAACCAGTTCTTAAGATCCAAGGGCTTAAGGGCTTGACGATAGTCACCCCCGGGTGCAACTTCTCTCTCAGGAGACATAAGATACATATACAGGAAGTGGAGCCCCTACTAAAAAGAACCAGTTCCTATATTCCAAGGGCTTCAGCGCTTGACGATAGTCACGCCCGACAGAGACATAAGATACATATTCTTACAAAATTCCTCGAACCTGTCTAGATCCTAGTCAGACGTTTACGCCTTTATCGATTTACTTTATCATTCCTATCATATTACACCTTTTCAATATGCCCTAGCAAAATTTTTCGCTTACAGGGTAGTCAAAGAAAAAGCGATAGAGCAAAGTTAAGCGGCAAAAAAAGCAGAGGGATAAAAAAAACGCAAAATTAAGTGAAAACATTTTAAGCGAAAAGTAAAAAAAAAGGAACCAGTAATGAGAAATAGACTAAGAGTCCTGTCCTGGCCATAGAAACCGGTTGCTAAGTGCCTCTTACTGCTCATTATGGATGCACAAATGCACGATGATGAGGCAGGAAGACGCCCAACTTTGAATGTAATTAACAACCGTCAATGGAAATGTGCCAAAAGGCGCTACTTAAGTCAAAGTCCTTGATTAAATTTAATTGAATTAAGCGGGTTGCTTAATGGTTAACTAATACCATGTCCATGCGGGTGGTGTCCCACTTTCAGTACTCAAAGAACTTCCAAAAACGGAAATGGAAGTACTTTGAATTAACTACAATAAACGCCTGACCTTGTCCATAAATCGATAAACCACAAAAACCAGCAATAACAACAAAATCAACAACTTTGGAAATATTTGAAGCTCCTGCTGCGTTTGGAAGGTTCAAGTGCCAATTATTTCTGGCACATACTTTAGTAATTATATACAAATAGAACTTTCTTATGTAACTAACAGCCAAAGAAAACTTCCAAAACTCTGTAATTTTCCTTATGCAGCAGGGTTTAGTGTTAGTTTAGTGTTACTATAATAATATTTATGGAGCGACGTCTGGTTCCAAGCGGAATCGAAATGTTTTTTGAATTAATTTGACAGTTGGTTTAAGTATTACAAATTTGTTGCGATGAACGACTTCCTTAGGCGCATTTTTGTTGTTTAATTTTTGCTCAGTGACGTCACTGAAGCTCATGTTTAAACATAAGACCCTCTTAGGGAGCATTGTAGCAGTGTACACTAAGGCTTAGTTGTTCACTAAGTTCATGTTAGAACATAGGACTCCTTAAGATTCATATATGTAGAGCCCTGCTACGAAAAACGAAAAAACCCAACCTAATAGTATTATTCGTAATCGTTTTACTTGCTCTAGAAAAGGGCTTTTTTTTTGTTGATATAGGCAAGTGAATGCTTCTTTTTTTTTTGGATTGAGTCCGAAAAAAAATATATATATTTCAAAATATTTGGCTTGGAACTTATCGTCCCAACTCACTTGGGCCAAAATCAGGCCCTTGGTAAGTAAGTGGGTATTGCATAGACAGGAAAAATTAGGAAAAGAGGAAAAGTACGCATGGGATTCGAACCTACTAACTTTGGGATGATACTCTAGTGCACTGTCGCTAGGCTATCGAGGCTGCTGGCATATATAATTTAATCAATCAAAAAATATTTTAAATATTATATCGGTATAAAATGCGTACTTTTTTAAACCTATTTTGCCGTTTTAATCCTCTTGAAACAAAACATTCGGTTTGAAACCATATGAAAAATTAGGTTTCAACGACGTATTAGAAATCTTCACCGTAATTTTTTGATAGCTTTAAAAGCCTCGTATCCAAGTCAGTAGAAAGACATGATCAAAAATAATTCCAATGTCCTACTCCATGTTCTTGAACTTTAAAACTATACCTAACATTTCTTTCTAGCTTTAAAGCACTATTTTATTGCACTTCGAGAAATCGTCGGATTATCTAATTTCCAACAGTCTATCAATGCCCTATTCTAGGATCTCTCTCTGCCTGGACTCACACCACATCCAATTTTCATCCAAAAGTCAACCATGCAGAGTCTACTACGTATCCAGATCACATCTGGACTCTTAGCAAGAGACACTGGTCATGCCGCACTTATATATTCCCTTCCTGAAGTATCGATCTGATCTAGATCAGATTTTATGATCACGGAGTTATTTCATAACAAGAAATTTAAATATCTGCCCCTGGCAGCCCCTGTGGAAGCCACCAGTGGCAACAATGGTTCTCGGATGGGTCCAAAACTAAGCAGGGCGTAGGTGTTGAAATCGTTGGACCCAACACCAGAATCTCTACTGTAATGGGCATCTGGCCCAGCGTCTTTCAAGCGGAGTTTCATGCCATAGAGATCTGCGCCCTTAGTATCTTTCACGAGGGAACTAGCGAAGCAAACATTTGTATTTATTCAGATAGCCAAGCTGCTATTAGGGCATTATCATCTTAGAGCATCTCCTCCAGGATGGTTAAAGAATGCCATAATCACCTCCAAACCCTGTCCTCCCGGAACAATGTCGTGCTATGTTGGGTACCTGGACACTCAGGAGTGGATGATGACGATCTTACACGACAGGGTGCCTCCACCCGGTCCACAATCACAACCATGATAAACAAATGGGCTGCAGGAGAACATAGTAGTTACTGGTTCTCCTTACCGGGGCTACGTCAAGCAAAAGTTCTTGTCAAATCTCTGGATATGATTAAGACAAAAGGTCTTGGCAGGGCGGACCTGAAACTCCTGGTAGCATACCTATCTGGATACCACACTGTTCGATACCATCTGCAGAAAATTGGCCTATCGGACTCTGCAGACTCTGTCTCGAAGACGATGAAACTACCAGAGATATTCTCTGTGACTGCCCAGCGCTGGTATAGGACAGAGCCTGTCACATGGGAAAGGAACGGATTAGTCCCTTCCATCTTAGGTCAATACCAACAAAAGACCTACTGCTATTCATGCGGAAAGCGGAAATTCGTGTCCCGTAGTTTATGGGTACTGTAAAAAAGATCATTTGATCGCAGTGTCCCACTTCTTTGTGAGGAACCCTTACGGGGGATAAAAAAATATCTCTCCATAAAAAAAGTTTAATCTGTTAAGCACATGTTGAATAGTTTTAGTTTACTTAAAGTCAATATGACCTTTGTTATGATATAAATAGAAATTTGTTCAGGATTTTTATATTTAAAAAAAAAAACTATTAAGGCAATGCCAATCTCAGCCCACTGTGCAGCAGTACTCGCTATCAGAATCCAGATGAAACTTTAACCGGAGAGGGAGATTTCATGATTTTTATTAAAATAAACTTTTTTTCTTCATATCGCCTTGGATTATCTATTCATTCAAAAAAAAAACAAAATCTGTTGAGGCTTAATCTTTGCAGAAAAAAAGTTCAATCTGTTAAGCATATGTTGGATAATTTTAGCTTTCCAAAAGTAAATTTGGCTTTTATTAATGATATAATCTTTCAGGTTTCTTATCTTTAAAAATTATTATGGCAATGCCTGAATTTTTGTCAAAAACATGACAATTTCAGGCCTCGCTTGCAAAATTTCGATCCAACTTTAATATCTCGCCACCATTAGATCTTATTTGCCGCAAACTTTACCCAAGAGTTTAAAAATAAATAAAGTTGATATACAAAATTTGCTAAATAAATTTCCTACCCAAAGGTATATCTTCCCATCTCTTAAAATCTGTTGTGCTCTTAAGCATTTCTACAGATTTCACATAAAAATTACCACAAAACCATTGTTTAAATTTATTTTTAAGCAACTAAATAAAAAATAAATCTTAAACTAAATTTCCGATTCGTTAGTTTTATTTCGTGTTCCAAGCAAACTGGAACTGAACTGATTACAGGGTTCAATGTCGAATTCGAATACGCCCTTAACCAACACTCACTCGCACCCTCCCACCCAGTCCCAGTCCAAGTTCTTTCCTTCCATGGCGTGCTCAAGTTGAAAATTGTTGCCAATGATAATAAACAACAACAAAAACAACAACAACAACAATACTGAGACGACGGCAAGAAAAACTTTCGCATGGCAATGATTAAGTACGTAAGTGTTGGAAAATTTTCTTTTGAAATTTTTGTTGTTTTTTGTGCGCCTAAAAGTAGGCAGAGGCAAATTGCATGCATTTTAACACTTCCGTTTTGTATTGACCCAGTTGCATCATCAAAACTACAACAACAACAACAACAACGACAACATGTTGCAGGTTGCATGTGTTTGTTGTTGTTGTTGCCAAAAGGAAAAAGGCAAATTCATAAATTTTTAAGCAAATTAAGGTTACGCTCTGCTTGGGGGGAGGCGGTCTGCTCTCCTCTCCTCACTCTCCGCTGTGAGGCACCGCCGCCACCTCTTCTCCACGCTCTGCGTGTGACGCGGCCAATTAGTTGACTCAAATGGAAAAAAGGCTTGAAAATTGTTTTAGAAGCCAGACGTTCCATGACTGTGAAATACCCTGCACTTTTTCTTTGGTGGGATTTTTTAATGAAAACTCAGTTATAAAATTTGTTCATTTTTCTTAGACCTGTCCGCAACTAGTTATTTTTGGTGTACTTGAGGACTGCAGCCAATACGCATTTTTTATTCCCTGTACCGTATGATACAAAGGGTATATAAAGGTTTGTGCAAGCCTAAAATGGATGTAACATATCGAAGGAGTCGTCGGAGACACCCCAAAGTTACCTAAAATATGATCAGCGTGACTAGAGAAGTCGATATACCCATCTCCGTCTGTCCGTTTGAACGCCTTGATCTCAGAGATGGTAAGAGCTAGAGTAACCAAACTTTTACATTAGATCCCATATTATTTCATAGGAGACAAGTTTATTTTTTTTTAAATCGGGGTTAATTTATATAGCTCCCAATTGGGGTGTTTCAGACGACCTTGAAAAAAATTAAAGGTTTTAGATGAATAATTCGTTTGTTTATGAAGATATCGTAACCAAATTTGGCAATCGTAAGTTTTTTATAGTTCCCAAGCACTATACCAAATTCAATCAAAATCGGTTGACTATATCATAGCTATATTAAGCTATGGTCCCATAGGATCAATCGGCCAAAATAATTTTTTTTATACAAAATTCGCTATATTTAATTTTTTAATAAAGATATCGTAACCAGATTTAGCATTCAGAAGTTTTTTATACCCAAGTACCCAAGCAGTGTACCAAATTTGAACAAATTCGGTTGACTATATCAAAAAATCGATTTTTGAACAAAATTTGTTGTGTTTCGATTGTTTGTGAAGATATTAATATTAAATTTGGTATTCGTAAGTTTTTTATAGGTGTTAAGCTGTTGTGTTGTACTAAACTTAATCAAAATCGGTTGACTATATCATACAGCCATATAGCTCCCATAGGAGGAATCGGTTCAAAAAAAAAGTTTTTTATACAAAATTCATTGTGTTTCGTTTGTTTGTAAAGATATTTGAACTAAATTCGGCATTCAGATCTTCTTTAAAGTATTAAGTATATTATTTGATCGAAATCGGTTGACAATATCATAGGAACGAACGGTCAAAAAAAACTGTTTGCTTAATAATTCTTCTGTTTTTGGTTTTTTATGAAGGAACCGGATTTTATTGCAAGCTAGTGGTACAGGGTATCAAAAGTCGTCCGCGCCCGAAAAAATTCTCAAGCAAGAAGATGGTGGTAAAGTCGGATGCGGACGACGTCAGAAATAACGTTGTTTTTCTTGGTCAGGATTCCGGATACTTATCGATCCAACCTCGTATAACTGGATAATATCGATCATGACTTTTATATATATATTTTTGATAAATCTTTATATGTTTATTTTAAATTTTTTCAATAAGATATTGACTCGAGATTGTTTGAACGATAACAGATAAAATAACTCAATAAGCGCTTGGGTCTTATATTTATATTTTAAAAAATATTTATTTCATATTATTTTTTTATTTTTATTTTATATAAATTTTAATGTTTTTTATTATTTTTATATTTTATATCATTTTTATATTTTATATAATTTTTATATTTTACATAATTTTATATATTATATCAGTTTTTAATACTTTATATAATTTTTATATTTGTATGTTTATACATTAAAATATTTTTTATTATTTTATAATCTTTTATAACCTTCTTCGATTTTAATGACAATTATATATTTGGTAGAGCGGTACTATCCAATATTAACCACGCCAATTTTTATACATAGCAAAATTCCGGTTATTTATCGAGCTATCGATAACTGAATATATCGATTTTGACTTTTAAACAATTTTTTGATAAGCCATATCTTCTAAAGATAAAGATATTGACGCGAAATTGTTTTACCATGACAGATAAAATATTCAATTAAAATGAAAGGATTTTTTTTTTAATATTTTATCATTTTTGGTTCTTAATTTTATAATTCAAAAAAGATCTCCTACTTAAAAATAAAGTGTTAATGTAATTTTATGAGGAAATTCACTTGAGAATAAACGAAAATATATAAAAAGTTTTCAACTCCTTTTTGTGACGTCACCTCGCATGCTCTTGCTTCAGCATAACTCTTCCGGAATCGAAAGATAATAAGTTCCAACTTGACATTTAAAAGTATCAATGAATATCATGACCTTAACTAATTTTTCCTGTCTATTCAATATCCTTATTACTTACTCCCATTATCGGTATCACATAGAGCCTGTTCTTTGTCTTAGTGAGTTGGGACGCTTAGTTCCAACTGCCGCCTTAGCCTACCTATCATATTATTTTATATTATATTACATTTAAATACTTTATATTATTCTTACTTTTTTACTTTTGGAAGCGCATGTTGAAAAATTTTAATTCCAAAGAATCGCCCATTTCGGCATTTTATGGCAGGTAATAAATTTGAAATTGAAATAAGTTCTGAAATTAGTACGTTTTGTATGCCTATTCTAAAATTTCGCTTTAAATTCATCGATTTATTAAATAGCTGTGTAGTTTTTTTTAAAAGCCTATTAAAATATGTGCTAAATTTAATAGAATTTAACGAGATCCAAAAATGTTTATTTTTCAAACGCAGATGCATCAAAACCCAACGTATAACTTTTCATTTCTGCAGAACAAATTTAAAGACTCTAGTTCTTGGAATCTTTGAGATCTAGGTAGTTCAGACGTACAGAACGACGTGTGGACATGACTTAAGGACTATCATATAGGTTAAGTTAGGTTACACAGGTTGACCCCTGGAAGGAGTCACACATAGACTGTATAGTCCTTAGAGGAACCGGAGACTATCATAAAGGTCCTCTTAGCTTTGACAGATTCTACAGAATCTACAATACCCGTTTACGATAGTTTATAAAAATATATATTTTTTTTATAACCTGCCAAGTCCACTTGGACACGTGAGAGAGCAACCCACACACACACACACACACTTAAGCACATTAGTGCCGATTATAACGGCATTTGCATTTACATAGAAATTTACATGACATAAAACAAACGCAGCGAACGTTTAAATAGTATATTATATACCATATACTATATAGATATGCACACATGGCGTATGCGTAATATCTATCAGCAAAAAATAAAATATATCTATAGCTTAATTTTAAAACAATTTTACCTAACAAAGTAATAAAATCAACATTTGGTAATTAACATTGAACAGAGCCAAAAAGTGGGCCAAAGTGGAAGATTTCGTACACAGCGAGAAATTAAAGAGTATTTTGCAGTCAAATCATTCTAAGAAATTTCAAATAAACAAAATGCAAAATATTTTCATTTATAAACACAAATTCGCGAAATCGAAATTTTGACAAAATTTCTATAAAATTATTTTAACAATTTATAGAATTTTTAAGATTTTCTGTAAGTTCTGGCAAGCAAAATAAACTTATCTACAAAGTATTTAAGCAGTTTTTCGAGTGCAAACGGATTTGCGCAAGGCCCCCGAAGCTAAAATAAACAAATTTGTAAAGCCCATAATTATGGTAACACCTGAAAACACTTCAGTAGTTTTTTTTTTCTTTCTACATTGCAACCATGGTAAATAAGCTTAAATTAGGTTGCTGCAGCTGCTGCCCCATAAAGTCCATAAAACCATGCAAGCAACTTTTCTGTTGCCAGAACAACGCCTTGTTCCATAATATAGCAAAATATATAATACTTTTCAAACAAAAACTTATAGAGGGTGTTTCCAGAAGTTATCTGTGAACTTTTTAAAAAAACTTATCAAAATTATCTGAACTGATAAGAAGGTGCAATGCTAACATTTGAGAGATGGTTGGGAATTTTTTCCTTTGATTTCCAAATTCCCGGAATTGATAACGCGTCATGAAGCTATCAAAATATTCGTAGGGGGGCACAAAATAGATAAGAAGACAGCATGGAACATCCCAAAATTATCAGCAATGTGCGTACGGATAGATCGAGGACGACTTTATATGGAATATCCGATGTAGCGCACTAGATCTTTGTAGGTTATAAGTCCGATGTTGGCTTCACAAAATCGACCAAACAACAGAGATGACATTTTTAAGCACCTTAAAATTTCGTTCTATATTGACCGATCGTTCCTATGGGAGCTATATGATATAGTCAACCGATTTCAATAAAATTTGACACAGTGCTTAAATACCTTGAAAAAGATATGAATGCCAAATTTATCTTCAAATATGACTTTACAAACAAACAAAACACATCGAATTTTTGTATAACAAAACGTGTTTTTGGACCGATTGGTCCTATGAGAGCTATATGATCTAGTCAAACGATTTGGATTAAAGTTTAGTACAGTGTTTAGGAACTATAAAATACTCACGAATGTCAAATTTGGTCCCAATATCTTAACAAACCTATGGGAGCTATATGATATAGTCAACCGATTTCGATCAAATTTGGTACAGTGATTGGGAACTATGAAAAACTTTCGAATACCAAATTTGGTTACGATATCTTCATAAACAAACGAATTATTCGTCTAAAACGCTTTGTTTTATCGAGGTCGTCAATCAAACGACCCCCATCTGGCGAAGCTATATAATCTTATCTCATCACGATAATGCAAAAACACACAAGTTAAACTTGTCTGCGTATGGATTAATATCGGCGATCTAAGTGTGAAAGTTGATGCCGTAACCTCCCTAGCTCTTCAGACCTAGTCTCTGAGTGATCTAGTGTCTGTTTCCTAACTCACGGACGGACGGACGGTACGAGACATGCGGTATAATCGAAGTATCTATTCGACGCTGATCATATTTTAGGTAACTTTGAGGTGTCTCCGACGTCTCCTTCTATATGTTACATAGCATTTTCGGCTATGCACAAACTTGATATACGCTATGAGTACCATACGGTATCAGTGTATAGTTACCAGCAATATGGTCGAGGAGTGACAGAGGAATTCTTATATGCGAATGTTCGTCAGAGTCAGGCCTGAGATCTTATGAGGTTACAATCAGATGGATTCTGTATATATTCAGCCAGATCTAAACGCCTTAAAATCCAACCAAACTATCGAGAGGATAGAGGAGATTTGATATGGAAAGTTCGTAGAACGCCTAGATCTTTGAGGTTATAATCGATGGATTCTTTATATGTTCAGCCTGAACTAATCGCCTTAAAATCCATCGAAACTATCGAGAGGATAGAGAAATTTGATATGGAACGTTCGATGGAGCGCCTAGATCTTTGAGGTTATAATAGATGGATTCTTAATATATTCAGCCAGAACTAAACGCCTTAAAATCCATCGAAACTATCGGGAGAATAGAGAAATTTGATATGGAACGTTCAATGGAGTGCCTAGATCTTTGAGGTTATAATAGATGGATTCTTTATATGTTCAGCCAGAACTCAACGCCTTAAAATCCATTCAAACTTATCGGGAGAATAGAGAAATTTGATATGGAACTTTCGATGGAGCGCCTAGATCTTTGATGTTAAAATAGATGGATTCTCTATATCTGAGCTGAACATATCTATAACACCTTAAAATCCATCCAAGCTGTCGGGAGGATAGACGAATTTTATATGGAACGTTCGATAGAGCGCCTATATCTTTGAGGTTATAATAGATGGAATTCTTAATATGTTCAGCAAGAACTAAACGTTCGATGAAGCGCCTAGACCTTTGAGGTTATAATAGATGGATGCTTATATGTTCAGCAAGAACTAATCGCCTTAAAGTCCATCCAAACTATCGGAAGGATAGAGGACTTAGAGGTTATAACAGATGGATTCTCTATATATTCAGGTAGATCTCAACGCCTTAAAATCCATCCAAACTATTTGCTACGTATACGAACTTCGATTTATTATTATAATTGCTTATAAAAACCGAAAAATTAAATAAAAGTATCCGATACAACTCTTTTTACTATTAAAACTAAAAGCGCGCCTTAAAAAATGACCCTGTATATATAGAAACATGAATTATATATAGTTTATGCAAGCAAGTTTTCTGCCTTCAGTTGCCATGTAAAAAGTATCACACACACACACACAAAGGTGTATTTGCATGCATATGTATGTGTGTGTGTTCGCGCACATATTTTCTACTTAAATGCGTACCACATTGCGTATACGCGATTTTTCGCTATTTATAAAAATCAATTTCTGGCTTGGCAGCAGCAATGAAAACAAACAACAAAAACTCAAGACCCCTAAAAAGAAAAGAAAACGAAAAACAGAACAAAAATCATAAATAAATAATGTATATATTTGGATGTGTGTGTGTGTGTGTGTGTTGTGTATGTAATGTAGTTTTAAAGTACAGCAAGTAAAATCAAACAAACAAACAAGCCGATAAAAATGGACACGAAACAAGGGCGAAACTTTTTGTTAAATGCTCTTTTAAGAATTAATTATTCTTATCAAAATAATATGAATTTTAAATTTTATACCAGAATTTGAAAAATAATTCATTTCTCAAATTAGGGATACTATTCAAATATTTAAAGAAATACTTTATCAAAAATTATTTCAGATCGAATATTTATTTTTTAATTCAAATCTTATGACTTCATTTGAAGTTATAAGAAAAATTAATCCAATTTGAAAATTGTAGGGTATGTTCTGTTAAAATTGTCAGTCCCAGTTTTTGATCTATAGCCATCTTTTCAAAATATTTGTTTCTTATAAGAATAATTATAAATAATTTCCTTTATCTCCTGTTGAAGCATGGGCCATCCAATTTTAGATATAATTTTATTTCGAATTTAAATCCTATTCTAGAACTTGAAAGATATTTCAAATCCGAAATTTGGGATCCTTTACGAAATTATTAGGAAATACTTTCTCTAAAAATTATTTTATTCTTATAGCACTCGACTTTTTTTTTAATTAAAATTTTATGTCTTTGACTAAAAGTTAAGAGTATGAGAATTAATTCAATTTACAAATTTGTAGGGTAGCTTCTGTTAAAGTAGTTCTCTCAGTTTTTGATCTCTAGGTATAATCTTTTAAAAATATTTTATTCTTGGAACAATCAATTTTTTATGCCTTTATCTCTAAAAAGAAGGGCACAACTTTTTGTTAAATCTTATTTCAAAACTATTTTATTTTCATATTTCTAAAATATGAAAAATATTTTAAGTCCGGAACTTGGAATTCTGTCATCATTTTTTTAAGAAGTTCTTTTTCTAAAATTATAATATTTTTTTAACACTCGACCTTTTTTATTAAATTGAAATCTTATTATGTGACTAAAAGTTGTAATTTGAGTATGAAAAATTAATCCAATTAGAATATTGTAAGATAGTCTCTGTTTTTGAACTCTACACTGAGAAAAAAATCAAGTATTTCATACTTAAAACTGGGAAATCTCTGCTTTATATAATATGAGTGGAAGAATAAAAATTCCGAAATTTAGAAATTCTATCTCACATCAAGTATTTTGATATTATGTCCGAAATTTTTGAATTAAGAACGTAATTTCTTAAAAAATAAGAACGAAATGTTCTTGAAATAAGTAAAAAAAAACTATATTTCAAGTATATTTTTAACTTCAATTGAGATAACTTAAATTGAGAAAACAATTCTTAGAACAAGTTCTCAAGATTTTAGTCCAGAATATTTCAATCTTCAATTAAGTCAATATTTACTC
The DNA here is from genome assembly GCA_037043745.1 of Chymomyza amoena. NCBI lineage: Eukaryota > Metazoa > Arthropoda > Insecta > Diptera > Drosophilidae > Chymomyza > Chymomyza amoena. The sequence continues at coordinate 127,553 of JBAMAX010004688.1, read as the reverse complement.
TTAAAGTAAGTACGTAATGTGCTGGAATCAAATCAATAAAATCTTGATTAGAGCACATTCTGAAAATTAAAATAAGAAATCCTAAATCAAGATTTCAAGATTTTGATCCAAAATAATTGCATTTTGAATCAAGTTCATAATCAAATCAAAAAAAATCTGGATTAGAGCAATTTTTAGACCGACTCAGGGTAGCTATATTGTTTCAAAAATATTTTATTCTGATAAGACTAAATTTTTTCTACTTTTAATCTCTAGACGAGTTTTGCAGTACTGATCAGAGGAAATCAATTTAAAAAAAATGGCGGACGTAAAGTCGGGCGCGGACGACTTTAGGATACCCTGTACCACTAGCTTGTAATAAAGTCCGATTTCTTCCCAAAAAACCAAACACAGAAGAATTTTTCAGCAAACATTTTTTTTGACCGATCGTTCCTATGGGAGCTATATGATATAGTCAACCGATTTCAATAAAATTTGACACAGTGCTTAAATACCTTAAAAAAGATATGAATGCCAAATTTATTTCAAATATCTTTACAAACAAACAAAACACATCGAATTTTGTATAAAAAACGTGTTTTTGGACCGATTGGTCCTATGGGAGCTATATGATCTAGTCAAACGATTTGGATTAAATTTGGTACAGTGCTTAGGAACTATAAAATACTCATGAATGTCAAATTTGGTCCCAATATCTTAACAAACAAACGAAACACAACAAATTTTGTTAAAAAATCGATTTTTTGGAAGATCGGACCTATGGGAGCTATATGATATAGTCAACCGAATTTGTTCAAATTTGGCACATTGCTTAAGTGGTCTAAAAAATTTCCAAACGCCAAATCTGGTTACGATATCTTTATTAAAAAACGAAATATAGCGAACTTTTCTTTAAAAAAGTTATTTTGGCCGATCGGTCCTATGGGAGCTATATTATATAGTCAACCGATTTCGATCAAATTTGGTACAGTGATTGCGAACTATAAAAAACTTTCGAATACCAAATTTCGTTACGTTATCTTCATAAACAAACGAATTATTCATCTAAAACGCTTTTTTTTTGTCGAGGTCGTCTCAAACACCCCCATGGGAGCTATATAATTTATCCCCGATATCAAAAAAATAAAATAAACTTGCCTCCTATGGAATAATATGGGATCTAATGTGAAAGTTTGGTAACTCTAGCTCTTACCATCTCTGAGATCTAGGCGTTCACACGGACGGATAGACGGACAGACGGACGGACGGACAGACGGACATGGCTATATCGACTTCTCTATTCACCCTGATCATATTTTAGGTAACTTTGGGGTGTCTCCGACGTCTCCTTCTATATGTTACATACATTTTCGGCTTGCACAAACTTAATATACCCTTGTTACCATACGGTGCAGGGTATAATTAGCGTTCCACAAAATTCGAAGTTGAAAGAAATATATAATTTATCGACGTAAGGCATGATAATAGCCAAAAATAATTCGGAATTGTCCTGAAATAGACGTTAATATTATAATCTCAGCTCATACCGATGATTTTTGAAAAAAACAAGATGGAGCTCTTTGAAAGTAGCTTCTAAAATCTACGATACGTAAGGAAAAGTTGTCGATTTCGAAAATTATTCAGAGTCTTCTAATATTTCGCATAAATTCTAGTTCAAATCAGTTTCGCGTTCTGCAAAATTCCGGTGAAAAAATTCGAAGTTGACGTAAGGCTTGATATTGGAAAAGCGAATTCGTAAATGTCTTAAAAGAGGGATCAAAACAATGATTCCAGCTCATACCGATGATTTTTAAAAGAAAAATATGGAGCTCTTTGAAAGTAGCTTCTAAAATCTACGATACATAAAGAAAAGTCTTCGATTTCCAATATTATTAAAAGTCTTCTAATATTTTGCCTTAATTTTAGTTTAAAAAATTAGTTTCGCGTTCTTGAAAATTCCGGTGAAAAAATTCGAAGTTGAAAGTAATATATAAAACATATCAACGTAAGGCTTGTTATTGGAAAAGCGAATTCGGAATTTTTCTGAAACAGACGTTAAGAATTTAATTCCAGTTCATACTAATGATTTTAGAAAGAAAAAGATCTAGCTCTTTGAAAGTAGCTTCTTAAGTCTATGATACATAAAGAAAAGTCGTCGATTTAGAAAATTATTCTAGTTTAAATGAGTTTCACATTCTTTAAAATTCCTCTGAAAAATTCGAAGTTGAAAGAAATATACAACACATCGCTTAATATTGGGGAAGCGAATTCGGAAATGTCCTGAAACAAGCGTTAAGAATATAATTCCAGCTCATACCGATGATCTTTTAAGGAAAAAGATAGAGATCTTTGAAAGTACCATCTAATATCTATGATACATAAAGGAAAGTCGTCGATTTGGAAAATTAAATTAAATTAATTTCAATTTAATTAGCCCTAGTTGGCCCTATGTTCCATTTTGGAACTCTAGGAAATATACATATATAAGAAGTTATCTAAAAGTGTTTTGAAACTTTCATTTCATAATTATACAATGGTAACAAAATAACTTTGGTACGCAGCAGTAATTTCGGGATCTGCCATTAATTTCGGAACCTTCGGCTAGTTTCGAGATCATGAAGAAACCGCACATTATAAGAACCTTTGCCAAACCGCTGATTTTTGTAAGAAGCCGTCCCGATTTCTTTCTATTAGCGATCCACCTAGCTCGTTAGAAAAAGTTTTTTGATTACTTTCCTTAACAAGCTCCCAACAACATTTACTTAATCCTCAAAACATGCTATCCAACTTTTATTTGATTTTCATGAATATTCCCATAATATTTATACAAACATATGTACTATACATATATGTTTATATGATTATGTCAGTTTCAAAATGAAAAAAAAAACGAATCGCAAAAAATTCAACCCAATTCCAAATGGAACTTCCTTTATTGCTGCTATGAAATCGAAATAAGCAATTTCAATTACTCATACGACCCGTTGGTCAGCTCTGCTTGGCAGCTGCCAACGATAAATGACACATGGTTCGTATACGAAAGGCCAAATAGTTGTTGTCGTTGTTGTTGTTGTAGTTCGCTGGGTATCTTCTTTTTTTGTTGTTGATAAGATAAGACACAAAAAACAATAAAGAAACCTCTAAAGAAAATGCCAAAAAAAAAAGAAAAAATTATACAATACAATAAAAATAAATCGAAATAAAAATAAAATTTTGTATTACATTATTTTGCCTTGTCTTCTTGTCTTGATATAAATCAGCGTGCACTCAATGTCGAGCACCAAAGAAAGGGTAAGATATATAGCGAGTGCGGCGAGAAAGAGATGCATATAGTGTTTAGCTTCCGCGTCGGCGTTGTTTCATCGAAAGACGCAGAAAACAACAACAATACAACAACAATAGGAAGAGCGCTAATTAAACAAAACTAAAGACTAAATTAAATGGAATTTGCACTTACAAATGTGCCAGATACACACATGTATAGATACGGATAGGGATACAGATACACAGATACAGATACACAACTAAAGATACAGATACACAGTTACAGATACACACACTTACATATGCCGCTCGCTAAAAGACCGGCAGCAGGCATTAAGCTCAAGCCAAAAGAGTGCTCGAAAAAAAAAGAAGAAAAATCCATAATACAAGTGTCGGGATATGCCGACTTTTTTATGCCTTATAGATGTACAATGTTAATATTCCTTGAGATATAAATAATATATTTTTGACATCTGAGTATCCCAAACGGTCTTCGTACTGGTTCTCCGAAACCAAAGCTAGAATCGTTTTCTTTTTAAAAGAGTTTCATTAAAGTAAAAGATATCTGAAAATCAAAAAATTTTAAAGTCAATAACGTAAGTTTTTCAATCTCTTAGCGATTCACAAAGGCTTTCGAGCTGGTTTCGGAGATAATTTAGAAACGTTTTATTATTAAAAGTGCTTCTTGAAACTAAAAGGTGTTTCAAATAATACAAATTTTTTAAGTTTTTCGATCTCATAGCAATATTCCTAGTGTTAAAAAAGACTGTTTTTGATTTTTGAATTCCTAAAGGCTTTCGAACTGGTTTCGGAGATAAGTTAAACAAGTTTTTTAAGTGCTTCTTCAAACTAAAAGGCGTTTGAAGTTAAAAAAAAGTCAAACCCTATAAAGTTAAAGTTTTTTGATCTCTCAGCGATATTCTGGAGCTAAAAAATTTGTTTTTGACTTTTGAATTCCTAAGGGCGTCCTTACCGATTTCTGAGATAAATTAGAAACGTTTTCTTTTTAAAAGGATGTCTTCAAACTAAGAGGTTTTTGAAATTTAAAAAATTGTAAGCTTTATAAGGTTGAAGTTTTTTGACCTCTTAGCGATCCCGAAAAAAATCGTCAAATTATTAAATCTATAGATGTGTCGGAATATAACCTCGAAAAATCCCAACGAAATTATAACAAAAGAAGAACCATGATTACAAGGGATGTACCGACTTTTGTATACCAGATAGATATACAACGGAGATATTCCTAGAGTTAATTAAAAAAATGTTTTTGATATCTGAATCCCAAACGCTGTCCGTATTGGTTTCAGAAATAAGCTAGAAACGTTTTTTTAAAGGGTTTCTTCAAATTAAAATGTGATGGAAATTCAAACAATTTTAAACGCTATAACATTGAAGTTTTTCAATCTCTCAGCATTCCCATAAGTATTTTGAAAATAGAGTTTTAGATTTGCTGTAGTTGTGCTGGGCATAACCTCGAAAAATCCCAACAAAATTGAAGCAAAATAGAAAAACCAGGAATGGAAGTGTCGGGATATTGCGACTTTTGTAAATAGATACGTAAGGGTGATATCCCTAAACATAAAAAATTTTTTTTTTATATCTGAATTTCCAAAGACATTCGAACTGATTTCGGAGATAAGCTAGAAACGTTTTCTTTAAACTTAAAGATATATACTATAAAATTTAAAAAATTGTCAGTCCTATAATGTTGAAGTTTTTTGATCTCTCAGCAATCCCAAAAATAATCTTAAAATATTTCTTTTTGGTTTTGCTATAGATATGTCCGGAAGTAACCTCGATAAATAAAAAAAAAAAAAGTTAATTTCTTGAGTTCGTTTGGCCAACAATGATTATTATAAATCCAAGTTCAAATATCATCCGCACGACAGGGCTCCGAAATAATCTAGAAAAATACCTCGGTGATAGTAAAAAAAAGTATATACCATAAAAACTAGAAAACTTTTTTGAAAAAACAAAAATTAATAACAGCTGGACTCTGTGACGGCTTTAACTTTCTAAAGGATTCAAACCTGTTAAAAGGAACCATTTTTTAGTTTTTTTTTTTGTAGGTAGGAGATTGGTACCAAATTTTGACATGTTTAAGAATAACTTTTATTACCTTTATTAGGCTGATCATGATCTAAGATCACCACATTTTGACATTTCTAAGAAGACTTTTTAATGTTTCAAAGAATATTAAAGAAATAAAAAAAAATCAGTGGTTGTGGTCAGTTTTGGCAACTGTACCTTTAATTTCTTTTATATTTTAGATTTTTATTACAGCTTCTAAGTAAAACGGTTTCAAATTTGATGATTCGAAGTTTTCTTTTTCGATTTTAAAAACTTTATAAGCTGTTTGGTTTCTTTCTTGATAAAATAAAAAAGGTTTTCTTTCTCAAATCGGATTTGCTTTTTTCGACAAAAAATGTAATTTTTTTATATTCTCTAATAAAGTAATAAAAAATACATATTTTTTATGAATTGTTATTTTTAAATTTTTGTTCGCCTATTCAGTCTGATTAGCTGGATATATCATAAAAGGGTCTCCAAGAAATGGTTTTTCATAAAAAATATTTTTTTTCTTAAATTCGATTTACTTTTCTTACAATAAATAAATAATGAATATAATTTATTTATATTCTATAATAATATAATGAAAAATACATATATTCTTATGAATTGCAATTTGGGTATATCATAAAAGGCGCCCCAAATGATCAGCATTGCCGGGTAGAGATTTGGATCATACCTTGTTGAATCAGATTTTTTGAACTACTTTGTTAGCGTTTTTTTTTCTTTAATCTCATGTACTTCCAGTGCCCAGACTGCTATATATTTTGGACCAAATTATAAAATTTCCATAACAATTTTTATTAGGAAGAATTTTTATTTGAATTTCCGCCGACTCAATTTTTAGGTATAAACAAACTAGTCCAAAATTGGGGAAAAAACTTTTTTTGTTTAGTTTAAAAAACAAATATTCAAAGAATTAGTTGGGATACAATCTCGAGCTACAGCTGCAGCTTTTTTATGCAGTTCGATAGTCCTCCTTACTTTTGGCCATAGTGTATATGTATAAAGCCGAAACGCACATAATCGATCGTCCAGCGGGCAAAGGGCCAAGGCAATTTGCTAGAAACATGCACCAGGGCCGGAGCGGGGTTTGCTCCGGAATCAGCAAAAAAAAAAATGGTGGCATGGGGCATAGGGCGGGGGGGCACTACCTAACAGCAGCAATTATTGCCACTCAGAGGGCAAAGGCAATTCGCTTGGCTGATTCGTTGATGCGATTCGCTCAATACTTTTTTTTTGTCGCTCGTTTGCGTTTTTCTTCTGCTTTACTTTTGCGTGCTCTTTGCGCTCTGCTTCTTCTTTTTGCCATTATTCCGTTTTCAATTCGCTTAAGTGTTCTTTCATTCGCATTGAAAATTTTAAAATGAAAAAACAAAAACAACAAGAAAAAAACACGTTCCACGGAATATAAACGCGAAAGCTAAAAATAAATATTTATTTTATAAAGATTTTTCATTTTTTTTTTGTTTTTCATGCCGAACGCAGCTACGCGGAAAAACAGAAGAACGCGTGGGGCGGAGGGAGAGCAGAAAATGAGAAAATTTTCATAGCACCTACAAAGTTACAGAAAGTTACTGCCATATTGAAAACTTTTCATTATAGCTAAATGTTTGACATCTGTAAAGTCTTGTAATTCAGAAGTTTATCGATGGCGCTCAAAACGCCATTTTGATTATTAAGTAATGATTTCAACACTACACTGAGCGAAAAAGGGAGGTTTAAAATAAGAACTGCCTCTGCATCGCCTAAAGTGTCCTTGGAAGTAAATAAAAATGTTATTTTCCGAATTTTATTTCCAGCTGTGTTTAGATCTTCAACTTGACCTTAACAGTAATTACTTTCCAAATTAAAATGCAAAAAAAAAGAAAATAAAAATAAAATACACAAATAAATAAATAACAGGCTTGCTTTCGCAACCGCAAATAAAAAAATATATATAAAAAAACAGAAAAAAAAACAAAAACCAACTTCAAGGTTGTAAAATGTAAATACATAATAAATTAAAAAAAAACAAAATTCTACGTCAATGAAAGCACCGTTAGACAGGTTGACATCGAGATATTATTAAGTAAATTTGCATATATAAAGATGGCGTGCGTAAAAGTTGAGCAAAGACGACTTCGGGATACCCTATACCAACTCATTGCAATTAAATAAAGTACATTGCTTCAGAACTCTAAAAGATATTTAATAATATCTTTATAAATATTTATATATGTACGGCGCTTCGATCGGCTGACCAAGGGTGGCGCTTTCCAGGCGCAAGCACTAAGTACGGCAGCGAAAAAGAAGGAGGAGAACCAAGAAGGAGCATCGGCGGCCTCAGTGAAGAAGGAGCTCCCTTCCACATCGATGCAAGCCAAAGTCCATAGTAAGGTTCCTGAGAAAAAGAAGCGTAAGGGACCCCCCTTGACGTCGACCACACTCTCCCGTAAAGAAAGATCGGATGATAAAAAAGGTGATATCTCCGCGCCAAACATCTGATGACTCGACGAAGGCCGCGGAGAACAAGCAAGCTAGACCAGATAATGGTTTGGCGAGCCTATGCTCCAAGCCGGAACTTCAAAGAGCCATTATCAACCGAAATAAAACATACCCGGGAGTAAAAATTTCACCCGATAAATGGCTCAATTTGGAGGGAGTCATCCTGCATGGCCACCCATGACCCGCAGCGATGATCCTTTCACCGCTGTATTTTATGGCATAAATTGGTTCAAAGTCGTTGCCTGTGACAACAAGAAATCTCTAAGGTTCCTCACAGACACTGTCAATGGCATTTGCGACCCCTGGCCTAATGCTAGGATCGAGGTCGTAACCATAGACCAAATATCGGCCCGCTCGATCATGAAGTTATGGATGCCACCAACAATTATGGAGCAACGAACCATCCTTAACACGATAAAGGATCAAAACAAAGACTGTAGTTCCGATGACTAGACGATGGTGAGAGAACTGGCTCGCGACGTTGGAAACGGCAAGGATTTTTGGATCAGCATTAGTCCAGAATCCAAACGCCGCATCATAGCGAAGCAGGGTCAGCTGAAGCTAGGAATGGGTTGCCTCAGGGCAATCCTTTTAAGCTAGATGTTAGATCAGGTCTCTGTTATTTCAGAACTATTCGAGGATTCAACAAACGCAGTCAGATCCGTTACAGACACATTTGCCAGACTGCCTACGGCATCGACGAATGGTTTTCCCATAAATTTTCCCAGCTGCTTTCTGTCACCTACTCTTTGTCGTGATGGGAAACTTGGAATCTCTCAGTTATTTGGCCTATGGTGCAGTGCCCCGTTGGCACTCAGAACACCATTCATGTCCTATTTTTGTGAAAACGTAAGAGCTCGGACGTGCGCTTTGAATTGTAGAGTGACCGGTGACCGGTCGGCAAATGCGACAACCGGACACAGAATCCCATTCGCTTTCCGCCTGAGCTCTGACCGTCCCAATAAGTTGCAAACGACATCCTGCCAGGGTGACCAGAGCGCTCGGCAAATGCGACAACCGGACACAGAATCCCATTCGCTTTCCACCTGAGCTCTGACCGTCCCAATAAGTTGCAAACGACGTCCTGCCAGGGTCTTCCTATTTCCGCAACCGCAAGGTCAATGCTGAATTGGTCCTGGCACACTCATCCGCCTCCTCGTTAACAGGAATACTGGAGTGCCCCGGTATACAAGAGAGGGTGATTGAGTGGTGGTGGATATGGTTTAGACCGCTTACCGTGTTACGGACAAGTTTGCTTTTATTGGTGTGCAATATTAGCACTATAATTGGCAATCGATAACGTTCCTTGAACTTTCATTGAGGGTGTCAATAAGTCTTGCCGCTTGCCAGATTGCTATGGGAGCTACTATATATAATGTACCCCGATATCAAAAAAAAATAAATAAGCTTGTCTCCTATAGAATAATAAAGGATCTAATCTGAAAGCTTGGTTGCACTAGTTCGTACCATCCCTGAGATCTAGGCTTTCGTATTGACGGACATCGACATAGTCACCCTGCTCATACTTTAGGTAGCTTTGGAGGTTCTTCGATGACTCCTTCCTATGTTACATACATAAGATACAGGGTTTAAAAATACAAGATGGACCAGCTAAGTGTTTGTTAATACATTAACACTTTGATATTTTGTGTAAACTGAAAATTTAGAAACATTTTGAGAACGTCATGTCAAGGGACCTCTCTATGACTAAAGATTATCATATGTTCCGATGTTTCTGAAAAGCATGTGATGGGTATTAATATTTCGTCGAGGATTCTTGGAGCGCTTACCGTCAACAATGAGCTTTATCGAGACATGATTATCGTATCCTAGATATCGATTTTGAGTAGAAAATGCAGCTTCAAGAAGTTCTTACGCAATGCGAAATGATATATGAGAATGAGCTCTCTATGACAAAAGATGATCTTCTGTTCCGATATTTCTGAGAAGATTGTTTTGGTATTAATATTTCGTCGAGGATTCTTTGAACGCTAACCGTCAACAATGAGCGTTATCGAGACATGATTATCGTATCCTAGATATCGATTTTGAGTAGAAAATGCAGCTTCAAGAAGTTCTTACGCAATGCGAAATGATATATGAGAATGAGCTCTCTATGACAAAAGATGATCTTCTGTTCCGATATTTCTGAGAAGATTGTTTTGGTATTAATATTTCGTCGTGGATTCTTTGAACTTTAACCGTCAACAGTGAGCCTTATCGAGACATGATTATCGTATCCTAGATATCGATTTTGAGTAGAAAATGCAGCTTCAAAAACTTCTTACGCAATGCGATATGAGATATGCTCTATTAATATTATAATTTTGACTAGCTACCACGGTTACCGCATTTAACGCCGACAGACTTGTATTTGTGGATATATTTAAGGTCAATATGGATCTCTCTAATTAGCATTATCACACTTAGGGTAACTTTGGAAAGTCCCCGATGACAACTACTGCATGTTACATACGCGTTCGACGCACAAATTTGAACCTTATGTTTGCAGAGTATAAAAATCGAACGTTGTTTTTCTTTAGAACTAATTGGAGCACATTGAGCTGACCCAAGCTGTATATAAAGCAAATTTATATGCATAAATATTCGTTTATGTGCAGTTTGTTTAAACAAATGAGAGCACACTTTGCACAGCTGTTTAAACAAAAGAAAAGAAAAATAAGAAAATGGAGCAAAAATAGCTTGGTCATAAATATGGGGAGAAAGAACGTTTAAGTACTCAACGTACTAAGGAAGCGCATCTGGAAATATAGTAACTTGCACTTAAGACTTCAAAATTACTAGGTGTTGTTAAGATTCATCCTCGCATCATGTCTTCCAAGGAAGCATTACACCTTTCGCTACTTTTTAGAGTTCAACCCGATACTCTAAAACTAATTCTCTAAATTGCTCAAATTTTCCAACTGCTAAGACTAAGGCGCTTTAAATTTAAAGAAAAGCTTCAAACCGTGTTTCCACTTCGACCTTTCAAGCACTTTAGTTGATAATAATGGGCTAACATTGCCCCTGCCAGGGCCAATATCCATATCCACTAGAAGCATCTGCAGCAACTACTTTTAGAGCAAGACCCGCTCAAATGCGCGTCCATATTGCTTTTTGCCTTTCGTTTTTGTATCACTTTCTTGCTTTTTTTCTTTTCGTTACATTTTTTTCCTTAAAATTTTTGTATACCCTTTAGTTGCAGTACAAGAGCATATTGGGTTTCTCGGAAATTTTGTGTGCAGCACTTAAAAGAAAACTCTTTTTTCAAGCTATATCAGCTCAGACTACCTTCATGGAAATTGATTTCCCATGTGTGGGTTCTAATTATATGAAAATTGGCAACTCCTGAAAAACCTCTCAGAGGCGCCACTAAAATAAGCTTTTGTAAAACTCTTCAGAATCTGCATATAGACTATGTATAGGTAGGTATAGGTATACTGACAAAATTTTGTTTTTTTTGTGAATACTCTCTCGCGTAACAACTTTTAGGCTTTAGTAGAGCATTTTATAGTCGTCATGTCCCGACTATTACCATTCCACGTGTATTTTTTTTTTTCTTTCTATTTATTGTTGTTGTTCTAACAATGGCCACGTGAAGCATTGCCGGGGCGGAGTCAAGAGAGAGGAAGAAAGTGGGTAAGGCAATCTTTAAATAGCAACCAACGAACGGTACTGCAATTTAAGGCAAAAAGGAAGTGCCAAGGAAGCCATTAGCCAGCCCATAGCTAGCAAAACCCCATTTATACAAGGTAGACCCTCCTCCGACCCTTCGCGGTTCACACATTAAACAAACTGCACCTTAGACTATATATTCATGGTAGCCAAAAGGTCAAGGTGTTTGTGTGAGTTTTGACCCTATTGTGGCGGGGTTTTGTTTTCGCAACAATTTTAAAAATAAGCCAAGAAGTACCTCACTTTTGTTATGGCAGTTCCAGATATAGATGGCGCAGCAGTGTAAAGTTACTCAATGATATGGTAGTTGATTTTGGTGCAACATATTTTTGGGTCTGCTCTAAGACTTAGTTGTGCCCATGTAAACGATTTCGTTTGCTTGAAGATCAAGGGTTATTAAAAGTTCCCTATCAAGTTCTTAGGAAGGAATGCAGACTCTCTTTCGACGCTAGTCATCGGTACGCATTAGATAAGCAGATTAGATTACAATTAAATCTCATCATCTCTGCTCATAAAGAATTCTACAATATTTTCTGCTCCTTTTCATCGGCTAATTAAGCAAAAGCGATCGACATAAAATCTTTCGCTAGATTTGCTTCACGACTTCTGAGCATTATAATAGTCAACCCTTTCACACCCAGCAAATATTTCACAGTACCTAAAAGCCATCTAAAAGTGGAGTCAAGTACTTCTAACCGAAATTTATTAGAATTAGAATATTGGGACTAAGATGTGCAGAAGCAGGAATAATGTTCCAAAGAGTCAAGCGTCCCCATCAAGCATTTACTGGTACACCATCTTTTTATAGAGATGAATGGAAGTTCTAAGCTTTTTTTTTCGACAATGGGAGTGTTGGAATAAAGCTTTCGAGCCCCCCATCAGAGATGATGTTGAAAATATACTGTCGCCCGTGTATCAGCTTACTAGTAAGCGGCTTAAGAACTACAAAGCTTCCAATCGCATTGGTCAGCTCTTTGAGGTCCACATCTGCCTAAAGTCTTGAAGAAGACAAAATGGAGCAGCTCGTACAGTTCCAAATTATCTAAGTTCGGTAAGCCTGTAAGTTGATGACAGGAAAGTAATTCTCGAAAACGTTTAATACCGAAAGTGCTTTTGAATAAAGCAATGCTCCCCCTCTAGCTAAACTTTCAAACAGATAGTATGTTGAGGAAGTTGACGATAAATTCAAGTGATACGACGATATCGTTCAATCCTTTTTCGACTTGTATTAATAGATAGCCAAGAATGTCTGCTGAGGTCTTGACAAATGTCTGGGAGTGATGTATCTAGCGGTTAGTATCTAGAATATAAGTTTGTGCAATGTTTATAGATATACTTCAAGCTTGATCTTGCAGTTCTTATCAGACTTGTATCGAAGGTTACCCATGACCTCATTGATGCCGGCATGGCTGCTCCTTTGAGCCGTCTTTAGAGTTCTTGAGAACATCTAAAAGCTAAGTTCGTGCACTGTTAATGAATCTGGGCGTTCGTATAAGACTTGCATCAACGGACACCCAGGAATTCACCGATACCGACATGGCTGCTCCTTCGGACCGTCTTCAGAGATCTTGACAAGTGTCTGGTAGTGGTGTATATTGCGTTAGAAGCTAGCTGGTGCACTGTTTATGAATCGTGGAGTTCTTATTATACTTGTATCGACGGATACCCAAGAGTTTATTGATACCGTCATAGCTGCTCCTTTGGGCCGTCTTCAGAGGACTTGACAGGGTTCTGGGAGGTATGATGTGGCTAGCAAGCGAAAACATCTGGAAACTAAGTTCATTCTCTTGTGATGAATCTTGGAGTTCTTTTTAGACTTGTATCGATTGATACTCAAGAATCCATTGATACCGGCAGGGCTGCTTCATTGGGCCGTCTTGAATGGTCTTGACAGATGTCTAGGAGTGTTGTATCCTGCGGTTAGCAAGCGACATCTATAAGCTAAGATTCAGCACTGTTGATGAATCTTGGAGATCTTATTGGACTTGTATCGACAGATCTCCAAGAATTCACTGATGCCAGCCAAGCCGGTCTGAGCCGTCGTCAAAGATCTTGACAGGATTCTGGGAGTGGCGTATCAAGCTGTTAGCATCCGACAACATCTGGAAACTAAGTTCATGCACTTTTGATGAATCTTTAAGTTCTTTTAAGCCTTGTGTCGATGGATACCCAAGAATTTATCGGTACTGGCAGGGCTGCTTCTTTGGGTCGTCTTCAGAGGTCTTGTTAGGTGTCGTGCGGTTACCAAGCAACAACATCCTGCACTTTTGATGGAAAAGGTTCTAGCATCTGGACTTGATCTTGGAGTTCTTATTAGATTGATACCAGCAGTGGCCTCTATTAAACTTTTAATTTGAATCATAACAGTACGATAGTAATTTCACCGTGCCCGGGGAGAATGCTCCCTCCCTCATGGCTGCTCGTTTGGACCATCTTCAGAGGTCTTGACAATTACGCAGTTAAGGATGATTGTGACTTTGGCCTGTTTATTATTTTCTCATTTTAGAAACAGCTTTGTTCGCTGACCGGAAAAGAAATCAAAGAGTTGTGAGTAAACTGATGGGTACGGATTAAGTAGAGGAGCACATAGAAGGCTGGGAGGGCTAACCGGAAAATACACTGAAGAGACAGGCGGCCCACTGTAAATACGTTCATTGTGCTGTAGAAGTGTTGGTCAAATATCTAAACTTTGTCCAAAAAGCACTGCAAGCGAATGATAAGAATAGCATGAACGTAGCCTCATCCACAAACTGTCCACAGGTGTTAAGCGTACTTAAAAACTTTTCTGACAATTTTCCTCTTTTAGAAAGCCAATTACACTAAAGGCCAAACAAGTACTAAACAAAAACAAGTTACAACTCGTCGTGTTGTCGTATGTGGAACAGAGGCACAATTTAATTCCAACTTGTTGTTAGGGTTGCCCCAATAAGCTCCTTAAAAAAAAAGCAGAAAGTGAAAACTGTGACAAGTAGGCATGGCAGCAAAGTCGTTACTTCCATGGTTGTCATGTATTATGCAGCAGTGAAAGTGCGGCAAAGAGTTGAACTGACCCCCAGTGCAACTTGGAGACCCAAGAAGATTGCTTAAATAATGCCAATGCAGCTGCCGCGACGTTACGTACGTAAAGCTTTTGACCTGAGCAACTTTGTTGATTTATATTTTGTGCGCGGCTCATGAAAATTGCACTAAGAGATGGGGATGGGGGCAAGAAGTGTATTAAGTAGGGAACGGTAGCTAAGGAGGGGGGTAGCTGTAAGTAGACCCCGTTGTCAACGTACTAGTTTAATGGCAATGCGGGCATTAAAATTGCATGCGCACAAAAGTATGCAATGCCAAAGAGCGGCAGGGATTTAAGCAATTAGGGCAAAGCTGGGCGCCGGACCCGGACCGGAGCTTATATACTATGTATATAGTGTAGTATATAAAGCGGTTGCTTTAAGTGAAATTCTACGTCATGCCAAATGCATTGCATGCGTGTGAAAGTTGCTCGCTCTCTTGCCCGCTCTCAATCTCTTCGTGTGTAGGTGTGTGTGTTTGTGTGTAGGATGATTTATGATGCACAAACACCAACCCACACACACACACGGACACTAGCTCAAACTAACACACTCAAAGGCACATTTGGCTGTGACGTCAAAGCAATTGCTGCTGTCGGTTTATTCTTGTTTTTGCTGCTGCTGCTGTTTTTTTTTTCATTTTATTTCGAAGGTGCGAATTGCATACATAGCAAACACACACACACTCACAAACGCCTACACTTGTATATGTTATATACAAAAACAACAACAACAACAGCAAAAAGAGATAGCTAAGGAGCTAGAGAGAGAGCAAGCATTAACAGCCTATTGTTATCGTCTTAGTTGGCAAATTGACTTTGGCGCTGACCTTTGAACTTAACGACACACCTTATTCCAATTTTTTTTGGGCAAGTCCTGGACACAAAATCGAAAACCTTAAATTTAAATTACAGTGGGCCGTACACCAAAATGTAAGGGTATTTGCTAAATTGATGGAGGGTTGTGCCAAAAGTCAATTATAGCGGAATTCTTACGTTGGTTTGGCAGTTGCTCTCAAATTAGAAATTCAAAGCAGAATCTGTCTTTGGACGTAAGGAAAAGGCTAGCGAGACACCGAGTTCTAAATAAAAGGAATACTTTTTATTTCCAGAACATATTTTATTCAATTAGATATAACAGGTGGGCCAAAAAGTCTTTGGCCAACAACGAATGGAAACTTCCCAGTGCTGGAGAAAATCAACGAATTGGGCTTCGAATTGCTTCCCCACCCACCGTAGAGTCCAGATCTGGCACCAGCGATTACCACCTTTTCGCCCATCTCAAAAAGATGCTCCGTGGGAAGAGATTTCGCTCTAATGAGGAGGTGATCGCCGCCTCGACAAATCTGCCTACAAGACCGGTATTGAAAACTCGGTATAACTCGTAAACTAAGCGTCCTAGAGCGAAAAGGAGCTAAATTTGTGATCACTCGAAAAATTTGTTTCCATAACTTTGTTTCCAAAACTTCAAATGGCTATAACTCGTAAACTAAGCGTCCTAGGGCGAAAGGAGCTAAATTTGTGATCACTCGCAAAATTTGCTTGCAAAACTTTAAATGGCTATAACTCGTAAACTAAGCGTCCTAGAGCGAAAAGGAGCTAAATTTGTGATCACTCGCAAAATTTGTTTCCATAACTTTAAATGGCTATAACTCGTAAACTAAGCGTCCTAGAGCGAAAAGGAGCTAAATTTGTGATCACTCGAAAAATTTGATCCCATAACTTTGTTTCCAAAACTTCAAATGGCTATAACTCGTAAACTAAGCGTCCCAGAGCGAAAGGAGCTAAATTTGTGATCACTCGCAAAATTTGCTTGCAAAACTATAAATGGCTATAACTCGTAAACTAAGCGTCCTAGAGCGAAAAGGAGCTAAATTTGTGATCACTCGCAAAATTTGTTTCCATAACTTTGTTTCCAAAATTTCAAATGGCTATAACTCATAAACTAAGCGTTCTAGAGCGAAAGGAGCTATATTTGTGATCACTCGCAAAATTTGCTTGCAAAACTTTAAATGGCTATAATTGCCCCCTTGTGGGGCAATAATGCAAAAATGCAGAAATGCCCAACCACAAAGCAGTAGAGAATATAACAAAATTTTGAGAATTTTTTAGATATTGTTAAACTTTTCTACCTAAAACTCCATTAGAATATTTAAATTTTAAGATTTTGTTAGTCTGCGGCTCTTAATAAGTCAAATTTAGGAAATATGTTCCATTAGAATGTTAGCCTTGAGGGGCAGAAATGCAAAAAAGTAGAAATGCCCAACCACAAAGCTCTGTACTGCTTTGTGGTTGGGCATTTCTACTTTTGCATTTCTCCTCAAGGCTAACATTCTAATGGAACATATTTCCTAAATTTGACTTATTAAGAGCCGCAGACTAACAAAATCTTAAAATTTAAATATTCTAATAACAATATTTATTAGTTAATATCTCCTTTAGCCCTTAATAAGTAAAATGTTACAAGAAATGCTTCGTAGGCTTTATATAATTCTTCAAATTTCATTAGAATGTTCACCTTGTGGGGCCGAAATGCAAAAGTGCCTAACCAATCACAAAGCAGTATAGAATATAAAAATATTTATTAGATAAAAATTTCAAGCCTTTAGCGCTTAATTAGTAAAATATAACAAAACTGTTCGTAGCCCTTATATAATTCTAAAAATTCCATAAGAATGTTCACCATGTGGGGCAGAAATGCAAAAATGCCCAACCACCAAGCAGCACAGAATATAACAATATTTATAGTTAAATTTTTAAGCCTTTAGCTCTTAATAAGTAATTTCAATTTTAGTTTTTAATTGAACTTAATTTAAGGGCATCCCACATTCGGTTCTTCGCCTTGGCTATCTCACATTTTCTAGCTTACTTTAAGCGAGTTACCTCGTTGATCCCATGCAATTTCTTTTCTACTCTAAGAGCATACAATTACTGGGCAAAACGTAAAACAACGTACGACGTAATACATTTGACCTTTTGACTTACTTTTTATAGAGCTGCGTTTTAAGCTTTACTTATATAAACATTTCGAAAAATGTTGCTGCATACTTTGCGGCAAACAAATGCTAAATAGCACACAAAATAAAGGCCAATAAGAAATGGAAAGTTGGGTCAGGCCAAAAGAAAACCAAAAAAACGAGAAAAAAACGCCAAAAAATAATAAAAAGTATAAAAGTTAAGACGGTTTCTCATTTTTTCGGAATGAGTCAATAAAATCTGGGATTACGGCAAACTTTATGGTAACTCAAGCTAGAGAAAATGCCAAAAAGCAGAAGGAACGTAAAAGTGTTGGCATGAATGTTAGTTTTTTGAAAAGGGCGAAGATAAAAGTTTGGGACCTAAGGGCTTTGAATGCCAGCGCTGTTTAAAAGGATTCTACGTAAGTGACATTTGTCTGTGTTGGTAGTTTTTAGAAAAGGTCAGGAAAGAGATTAAAGACAGGCTAATTTCAAAAGCTCTACACTTTTTTATGTGACGCATTAAAAGATATAGACTTAGATACAATGTGGCTATTTCATCATCCCATATATTCTACCTCTAATTAATAAATATTTCCCTTACCCTTAATACACCAAAACAATTAGCAAGCATGTGCCATTTAAAGCCAGAGAGACTTACAAGCTTTGCACCCGGAAGGCGTCACCTTATTTTCTTCACTTCACGGTTCACTTGAGCCGGCTCTCTCTCTTTACAAATTTCTTCTTTTGACAAGATGACCTTCAAAATTATTCACTAAGCTGCCAAATCCTTTAGGCACACTCACACATACACACACTCACACACACACACACTCACACACACACACACACTATGTCACCCACACTCACACTCATTAGCTACATTTTTGGCTTGCCGCAAGCTCTTTTACGTTACGCTCTTAGTTTTTTTTTCGCTCTTCCTCTTTGTTTATTGCCAAGTGCACGCAAAAGTTAGCAAGTGGTTTGTGTGGATGACAGCGGGGGACGCGCAGGGGTTTATTCGCAGTTGTCGTTCACTTAAGAGCTGTGAAAATTATAGTGTCATATCGTGTGACATATATATAACCATATACGAGGGGTGCTGCAAAAGTCAACCAAAGTTAAGTAAACATCGCAAAAATACTCTTTAAATCGGGATGGTCGAGAGCACATTCATTATTATGAATTGTAGGATGAAATATGAGAAAATCAATCAAAGGAATATTAAGAATAAAATATTATTTTTTAAAATATATGAGACATTTTTTGTATAACTGCAAGGGCAATTTAAGAATAAAATATTAGGTGTACAAATAGAAAACCGCCGTTTTCCCATAGGTGGCGCCAGCATTGCAAGACACAATAAGGTCATACTTCAACATGACAACGCTCGGCCACATGTTTCCAAGATAGTGAAAGCATACCTGGAAACTTTGAAATGGAACATCCTACCCCACCCGCCGTACTCTCCTGGCATCACCCCTTCTGATTTTTACTTATTCCGATTGATGACGCTTGACCTGACAGAACAGCATTTTCGTTCTTTCGAAGAAGCCAAAAGTAAGATCGATTCGTGGATTGCGTCAAAAGAAGAATTTTTCTGACGAGGAATTTAGAAGCTGCCAAAAAGATGGGTAAAAGTTGTGGCTAACATTGGAAATTATTTTGAAGAATGAGTGTTATTTCAAAATTTCTCTTGCCCTTTAGCGACAGTGCAAGATACTTGGGACTTGTACTAGACAAGAAACTTATTTGGCAATATCGCAGACAGAGTACAGAAAGCTAATACAGGTAACCCTCCTACAACGGGGGTTTCTATAACGCGTTTTCGCTACAGCGGTTCCCAAAATGCGCACATTTTTTTTCAACGCGATTTTTACGAACCGGGCAATTCTCACAGTGAATTTTTGTTGCTGGCTTGCATGTTAAATTTTTATACATTAATTTAAAAATACAAATTTTGGACCGACTTCCAAATCAAGAGAGGATAATTGATATTGTTAGATATTTAACTTAAATGAGTCAACAATAAGAACTATTAAAAAAAAATGAAGGAAAAATTAGAAGTTCGGTAGCATCTGGATCCTCTGCAGTCGCAAAAATAACTGCTCGTCCTAGACCCAAGACAATGGAGAAAATGGAACAATCGCTTACGGTGTGGATAGAAGATATGACGAAAAAACGATGATGGGAATGTAATTAAGCATAAAGCACTAAAAATATTTAATTATTTAAAGGAAATAGTACAATCGTCAATCGATGAAGACAACTATCATTTTGTAGCTAGTAAATCTAGTCTTTCCGATGGAGAAAATAAAAACTTTTCACTAAAAAGTATCGAGAAAATCTTAAATATGGCAAAGCAGTTGGAATAAGGGATAGAGCAGAAATATTTAAACGAAATATTTAAACGCAATCTTTACAACAGCCTAACTTCCTATCAAGAAATTTACAAAGATTTACGAAATAAGAGCAAACAAACTTCATTAGAAGATTTTTTCAAACCCATAATCGCTGAAAGAATGCCCGAATCTGATAGTGGATCAAGGTCAGATTTTGAACTAGTACGAACAGTACTTTGAGGAACTAATAATTCGGATAAGGAAAATATTCGCATGCCTATGGAAAGGGCTAGAAAATAGATAAATATAGAACTGCGGTATCACAACGAGCCGGTTTAGGCCTAGATGTGCTGCTTTTTCAAGTCAGCAGCCGCCCTTACCTAACAGAACCTAAGAGAACCTCGATCACTCAGGCTCTACTTTCCCATCCTTTCTCAATAGCTCTGCCAGCAAAAATATTTCTCAAAGTGACGTTATACTTTTTAAAGCAACCTCGCACTGTACAAACAACTCAGAACCCCTTGGGCGGCTCTCTCGCTCTCTTCCACTCTCTCTCTCTGAGAGTCATATGCCAGCTAGACCCAAGTACTTGACTTTTGTTAGAGAAATCATAATTAAAACACTTTCAGCTGATATTTTTGCAGCTTTTTTTTTTGTTTTTTCTTTTTGTTGTAGTCTTCGTTGTCGTTGTTGTTGTTGTTGTCCATGTTTTGAACGTCATTCGTGTGTCTAAGCATGCATGAAGCGTGCCATTCATATAATGAATGAACAAACTTTTTGCCACTTTTATTTATACTCTACACACACACAGACACTCACACTCACTCACATACATTTATGTACATATATGTTTAAGCATATAGTACTTATATACAATATAATTAAGGTTTCGTTTTATTGTTGTAGCATGTTTGCACAGCAGATAACGTTGAAAAACTAGCGCAAAGAGAGAGAGACACAAAGAGAGATGAAAACGCAATTTAAACCTTATATTTAAGTCAAAGCAAGTTGTAGGAATAAGGTTGAAAAAGTCCGACTTTTAAATGCACTATATCCTGTATACTATAACTATACCTACATGTATAATCTCAAAAATAAAAAAATCTTTTGAAGTTCGATAACGATTAATGATGGCGCGGCTTACCGTGAAGTAGTATGACGTCAGAGTTGTATCTTACTCGACCATTAACAAGGAGACGTGCATCCGATTTTAGTTCAGCGAGCTCATATGCAGTTGCAAGGATTTAAATCTGGGTTGTGCGTAGGGACACATCATATAGAAGCGTCTCCTACTGATTGTCATAAAAATAACAGTCGTATATGAAACTCATGGGGCCTTCACGGCCCCCTAAACGACCTGTACTACGCTGACGATATTTTCATGTTGACGCGCAAATACGATGCAATGGCACGAAAACTCGAATCAATATCGACGGTGGCTTCTTAAGAAGGACTTAGCATCAATGTCTCTAAAACTAAGGCCATGCGCATAAACACAGGCAATACGCATCCTTTTCTTCTAAACTCAACACCATTAGAGGATGTCGTACAATTTTGCTACCTAGGATGTTTCATCTCGATCTCTGGCGGCTGTCCCAAAGACATCGAAAACAGGCTCAAGAAATCGCAGCAAACCTTTGGACAGCTCAAAAACATCTGGTACTGCTCATCTCTATCAAGCGGCATCAAACTGAGAATCTTTAATTCCAATAAAGTATCTGTCCTACTATACGGGTGCGAAACCTGGAATGCAGTACAAAGTCCCATCAAAACAAAGTCCCATCAAAACAAAGTCCCAACAAAACAAATATAACAAGGAGAAAATGAAACTGGATAGCTCATACGCTACGAGAAGAACCGCAAGACATCACAAGGGTGTCCATCGGCAATTGTCGAGAAAGAGCGAAGGAGGTGGTTTACTCCTCGTCCTCGGCATTGACGACAGTTCTTGCACCGAGATTATTCGGGCTGACCACAACATTAAATTATGGTTTGGAAGTATACCCGTCAAGGTTTTAAGAAAAGAAATATCCGAATACGCCGGCCCCACTTCCCCAATCTGCTGCGGAAGAGGAGGGACTTAACACCTTCGACTCCCTAAGGATGAAGAGGAGTTGAATGTAACCGTGATCGAGGCGGAACCTTCAAGGATCACGCAGAAGGGGCCGTCCAACACATGGAGAAAGCAGTTAGAGAAAGAAGTTGAAGCGAGTGAGACGAATTGGAGTAGTGTTCAAGAAAGAATTTCGTTGCGTAGGGCTGCTTCACTCTGAAGAAAAAGGAAAAATATATACGAAACTCCCATAAGTAAAAAGAACTATGAATTAAAAAAAAAAACAACCTGAATATGCGGACTTTCAATAGGGATTGTGTAAATCGAATTTTTTCAATGTTTTTGCCAAAATGAGAAATGAAACGGGGCATTATTTTATATCATACAAGCTACTTCCATTGCTTTATTTTCTTTAACCTAGATAAAGTCAAAATGCTAGCCGGAACCTGTTTCCCAATAAAAGTCAAAAAGCAGCTTTAATGGGAGGTTCTTTGAAAATTTGGTCGAGAAAATCGAGTATTCATTCGTAGAATATGTGTACGAAAGGATTTTTCGATGCGATCGATATTTATAAAAATAAAGGGACTTTCTGAAACTTAAAACTTGTTTTTCTCGGAATCAACATCAATTGTTTTGATAGGCTTGTACTAACAATATTCCTGAAAAATTTTTAAATTGTTCAGATCATAAAATAAGTTATAGATTTCGAACGTCCACATTTTACTTAATTTATAACTTCGCCTTTGGATGGAAGCTGCCGTTTATAATTTTTTTTATTTCAGCTTTTTTAAGATAAAGAAAGAATTCTTCCAAGTCATAGAAACTCCAAGAACGATGTCAACCTATTAAAACTATTCCAATTAATGAAGTTTGTTTCCGGAGCTCTTGGGCTTTGATGCTCCTTAAATATGGTCAGAACCATCACCCGTAAGATAAAGAAAGAATTCTACCGAAACATAAGTTATAGAAACTCAAAGAACGATGTCACTCAATTAAAACTCTTGCAATTAATGAAGTTTGTTTTCGGAATTGGATTAGCAGTAGAGCTCTTGGGCTAGGATGCTCCCAAAAGATGCTTAGAATCACTATCAGTCTCCTAATGCCTAAAATTTTCGTATCCGTATCAAACTATTACGAGTTCCTTAAAAGCTTCCAAAAAAAAAACAAATTCGCAACAAAAATATATTTTCATGACGGAAGTGCATGATTAAAATTATCGCAAAAACTATTTCTTTTGACATTGCTTTGTTTCGTGATGTTATCTCATTAGGTCCCAATCAAGAACACATATACTAAAGTTAAGGCAATGACTATTTTCCCAAATGCGAATTCTTACAATCCAATCACAGCGCCCAATATGATGGCATGCAATGGAACTAAGCTAGAGCAGAGCAGAACCCAATGCTATAATGGTTCGCTTATTATTACATATTATTATTGTATGATTGACTCAATTGAAGGTTGTGACATTCAAATTCTATTTTCAATCACGGTGACAAAACAAACAAACTTGAGAAAATTTCACGCTTATGACCTCAACCTTAGCCACCAACATCTAATATCCAATCCAACCAACATCCAACCAACCAACCAACATCCAGACCAACTCAATTATATTTATATTAGAAATGCATTAAAATAATGAAAGATGTTTATGGCGCACGGAACGAAAAGCAAACAAAGGTTCCACCAAATCAAACAAAACGATACCCAGAGTAATGAAATGTGGCAATGTCGTCGTCGTCATTATTGCAGATTGCTAGCAATTTACTATTTCGAGTTCGAGGGTGGGGGTGCTCGGAGCTGCTCGGAGCTACTCCGAGGTGTTCTAGGTGCGCTGTAAATGGTACAAAAACTTGGGCTCTGTAACACTCTTACTAGTTTTACTCGCAAATGGTCGAGTGCAAATCAATAATGATAATATCGAGACGTTTTGCTGTGTGCAATGTGGCGTATACGTTATATACGTAACCTTGCCTTAGTTTTCCATTTCTTTACTCTGATTAGCTATGTAAATGTTTGCATGAGGCACCAACATACTCTGCCATGTGATACCCATGGCAGCCATGGGGGGTACACGATGGGTTTTTGGGCTTTGAGCTTTGGGTTTGGGTTTGGAGGTTCTATTGCCATTGTCGACGACTCACGTGAATGAACTTGTTTGTGCAACAACAACAACAACAACTACAACTAGTATAATAGAATGGCCAATCTCTTTGTGGATATTTCCGCTTTCATGTTTGTGGCAAATTTTTATACTCTGCACTAAATCAAGTCAATCAGGGTATATTTAGTTGATGCAAAAAAATGATATATAGAAACCCCTTAAAAGAGAACCAGCTGACGAGGTATACTGATGGTTCGAAGATGGATGAGGGCACAGAAGCAGGCATCTTCTCTGAAGAGCTTTCGACGAAGCTTTCATTCCGCCTCCCCGAAGGGAAGATATACGCAGTCTGACCAGCGGCTAGACTTATTGACACCTTGGACGGAAGTCCAAGGAACATTGTAATTCTTGCGGAACCTCTGTCATCGCATACCATAAAGGGTAAACTGATTCGGCTAGAGGCGCAGCAAGCCTCCGGGCGTTAAATCTATTCACGCCATCACGTACCTGTGCAGATCGGGGATAGTGATTACTGCTCCACGGTTCAGAAATGGAACGATAACTTTGTCGCAGATTGGATGCAAAAAACTCCCTTGAAAGGGAGAGAGCTGACGATCTATACTGATGGTTTGAAGATGGATGAGGGCACAGAAGCAGGCATCTTCTCTAAAGAGCTTTCGACGAAGCTTTTATTCCGCCTCCCCGGCTTAAAATTCTGATAAGTTTTAAAGTGAAAAAGTCTTGTTTATAGCCAATTCGAGCTTAAATCGTTCTGCTCTTTTTCTTATTGAAACAAAGCAGTCTTTTGCTTCCAACTCTTACTTTGCCTTCAAGCTAATCTAAGACGCGTGATTAAAAGAAAAAAGGTGGCGCTTTTGTGCATGCTGCGTTTGACTCTCTCTGCTCATTTATAGCGCGTCAAAGAAATGCAACTATTGAGGATAAACAACTTTTTATCAGCTGGGACTATCTTTAAGTAATAGGCAAATATAAACAGCTGCAGTGCATCAAACTCGCGTTCTTTATGCTTTGGACTGAGTAAATTATTTCTATTATGCAAATAAATAAGAGTTTTGCTTTGTCTTTCTGAGAAAAATAACTTTTTGCTTTCGCAAAGAAATTAATTCCTTATAAGATACAATTGACACCATGTGACGTCATAGCAACAAAGCTACACAAAGCGTCTTCTCTTTTGCTTTACCTAAACGGCATAAGGAAGAGCATAAGGAAGAGCACCAGCTTAAGACAGCTTTATTAACGTGACGTCACAGGCTTAAATTGCATCGTTTATAACCATGGAGACAATGGGGCTAGTTCTCTTTGAGGCTTTTGTAAGTCTGCCTGCCCAATCTGGTAGCCTTTGGCTCTTATATAAGTCAAAGGAAAGTGAAATATTGTTGAGGATCCGTGAGTGCGATATTTAAGCTATAAACTCAGGTGGTTTTATTTAATAATGAAGATTTTTGAAGCATAGTACTTTATAATTTTTTGAGGCCAGGCTGACGACTTTATTGACCATAAAATCAAGCCAATGAGCAAAATAATAGTATCGAGCACAAATCCGTAATTCAATAATTCCAGCCAACTAATAGTGCAATTACCAAGCTAATCAACTGGTTATATTCTATTCCTATAAGTTTATCTGGTCCTATTAAAGGTTGGGTTAGGTTGTATAGGCTGCTCAGACCTCAAACACTATCTGAGCTGCCTATATAACCTAACCTAGCACATCTCTTTCAGAACTGTTGTTCAACCGCCGAAAAGCTTAATCAGTCTTCACCAGAGAGCTAAGCCGGCGGTTCAGTTGCTTCGCTTGAATTAGGGTCTACAGCTCTTAAAGATTGAGCAGACGCTTTCGGCTAAAAACATATTGCAAGTAAAGTTAGATATCCCGACCAGCTCCAAACCAGTTCGCCAAGGGAAGCATTAAAGCAAGTATCACATTTCTTCCGCAAGATGGCGCCAGATATATGATGGATGGAGAATAGTTTTTCCTTTTTATTTTTCGTCACATCTTTAAAGCCGCAGTAGAGCATTACAGAGCATGCAATTTGTGGCTATTAAAAACCAACTACTAACCAACTATACCTAACCGATGTTTGATTAAACCCCCACAGCAGGCAACCCCCCAACCCCTCACTTTGCTGCGCCACTCAACGTCAATCAATTTGTATATTTTTGATTGTTTTTACTAGAGAGCTTTGTGAGAGCAGCAAGTACCGCCGTCAGTCGCGTGTCAAATTTAGCTATTTCTCTAGAAGAACAACCCAACCCAACCCCAATCCGAATACGAATCCCAATCCAAAATCATTATAAAACAGTTAGTTTAGAATGTGAGTGTGCATTGTATATAATATGTGGGCGTGTGTGTGGGTGGTTGGGGGTACTTGGATAGTTGGTATGATGACTGCGATTTTGGCGTGTGAAAACAATTAGAGAGGAGGCCTGAGGGTTGCGGCACAACTACTAGAGGAAACCACGTTTAAAATTGGATTTAGAATGGGAAGCATATGCGCTGGCTGACATTGCATAATGAATTACATAAAGTGGGCGGTAGGGGGGCGTTGTAGGTAGGTATGATGATTTAAACTAAACCACAATTTTCAATACAATAATTCCAGTGCGAAAATTTTTCAAGTGAAAATTTAATCAAACGCTATGACGACTGTGACTGTGTGTGTGTGCTAAGACTAATACACACTAATAATACACACACACACACACATACGCGCACGTGGTGCTCTTAAGAGACGCGACAAGGAACGGAACTAGCGAGTACGTATATATATATATATATATATATAGAACTATATATATATATATATAGAACTATATATACTATATATATAGAGACAGAGAGACAGAAAAAGTGTTGGGTGGTAGTAGTAGTAACTAGAGAAAATTCCAAATACCAAATTCAGCCACGAAGAAATCACGCAATTTCAATCTGGATTTCTTGGGCTCCTCACGTGGATGATGCACAGTTATTTGATCCCCATCCGCCGATATAAGCGTCTCACTTGGCGGCGATATAGAATATTGTTGCAATAGTAGACGCTGTTGTTCGGTCAAATCATCCAATGGATCATGCGACGTGGTTGAGGAGGAGCCGCCGCCGCTAGCACCTGATGTACCGGCGGCGCCACTAACGGCGGCCATATTTAAACCACTCGATGAGGGAGGAACACCACCAGCAGCGGCCAATTGCTGGGCAATGAGCAGCTTCTGGGCATGCTCTTCGGCTTCTTTTTGTTTTTTAAAATCTTGTGTAACACAATTCGGTTGTATAGTAATTATATAATAATAGTAAAACTTGTTAAATATATGTAAGGCACAAAATTTTCTTATATAAAAATGTAAACAATAAAAAATAAACAAGGAATGGGAATGGTGTGGGTTGATGTATAGGTGACGCAAAAGCAGAGCACAAGCAACGTTTAAATTGCACACTGCAATTAAAAACGTATCTATTTTTGTCTCTCTCACCTCTCTCACACTCTCTCTCTCAATCATTTAAACACACTCACACACACATACACACACCCATGCACTTTCCAACGTTTGAGTTTTCTGGAAAACCCGCTCGTGTGTGGGCGTTTAGCGTTAATTGCAATAACTTAATAAATATTGATTGCAATTTCGTAGCTAAAATGTAAATTTTCAGAAAACGTTTGGGAAAACGTTCTCCTCAGTTTCTCTACACTGCCCTTGAAAATTTTTCAAGCACTTAAATCAAATATTTTGCAAAAACAAATTGGATGGTGGTCAGTCTTGCTGGAAGTAACATCGATGCTATATCGATGCACCGATATCTTTTTATATTTTTCAGAACACCGATGTTTTTATTTCAATTGTCGATTATTGAAGAATACCTCTGTATTCCTGCAGGAGCCCCTTGTCGCCTTTCGGCTGTTGACCCGACGTGCAAAAAAACCCGAACCAATAGTTCTTAGATAATATTCAGTATTATTCCGCTAACGACAGGTTGCCAAGTCGTCAATTGTTGATGGCTTGTCTAAATAATCCAATAACTTGACGTGTCCCCAAATAAAATAATCTGAAGTGGGCTCATTTCTTAAAATAAATTTCTCACCGAATAAAGTTTTCAGTAAATCAATCTTTGCGGTCGTCGTATGACCATCCTTTTGAAACAAGAACTCTTCGATATCGGTGTCACGAAAATTTGAAAATTTATCGATCTGTATCGATCACAATTCTGTAGAAGCTTTATTGATGTTGCTTTACTTTTGTTGTTGACGGAATCTAGCAATGGTTACAGGCCCATAGCGAGAGCTTAGTGTGTTCCATCGGCCGTTTGTGTGACTAAGCGCAATGGTGAATCACGTGGTGATCTATGGGTGCCACCGTTGACCTAACTGGTAAAATTCGCTGCCTACCCTATTTCACAACCCCATCCTGAGTGTGCAAACTCCATGCTTAGTCCAAGAACCAGAATATGTCTAGGAGGCCAAAAACAGGTACCTTTGGGCAAGTTTAGCTCACGAGTCGACGTGATTACCAAGGCCTGGCACTAGAAGCCAAAGGAGAAGAGTTGGGTTTCGGGTGAGAACCAGACTCCTTCAGGGATTATACACATTGCATAGCCCGACTGCCTCTATCTCTCCTTACCTAACTGGTAAGGTTCAACCGCTTTCTACCCTATTGCACAACCCTCTCCTGACCGTACAAACTCTCTGTTCAAGTCCAAGAACCCTAATATGTCTAGTAGGCCAAAAACAAGTAACTTCGCAAAGTTTAGCTCACGAGTCGAGCACTAGAAGGGTGTGGCACTAGAAGCGAAAGGCAAAGAGTTGGGTTTCGAGTGAGAACCAGACTCCTTCAGCGACTATGCACATTGCCTTTAGACTACGGAGCTATCTCTCCCCTACACCCGCAGCTATGCCAACCGATGCCTTTATAAGATCTTGCAGATATTTTGACCAAACCGAATATCTAATGAAGAACTGTGATCACGATCTGGCATGTAGGATGTCACAATTAATTGGTAAGGCTCAAAAGCTGCCCACCCTATAGCACAACCCCATACTGACCGTGCAAACTCCCTGTTCAAGTCCAAGAACCCGAATATGTCTAGTAGGCCAAAAACAGGTACCCTTCGCCAAGTTTAGCTCACGAAACGACGTGATTACCAGGGTGTGGCACTAGAAGCCAAAGGAGAAGAGTTGGGTTTCGAGTGAGAACCAGACTCCTTCAGCGATTATACACATTGCATAGCCCGACTGCTTCTAGAAAAAGGAGCTATCTCTCCTTACCTAACTGGTAAGGTTCAACCGCTGCCTGCCCTATTGCACAACCCTATCCTGACCGTGCCAACTCCCTGTTTAGTTCAAGAACCAGAATATGTCTAGGTGGCCAAAATCAGGTACCCATCGCCAAGTTTCGCTCACGAGTCGACGTTATTACCAGGGTATGGCACTAGGAGCCAAAGCGAAGAGTTGGAGTTCGGGTGAGAACCAAACTCCTTCTCGACTGCCTCTAGAAAAAGGCGTTATCTCTCTCCCACACCTTACACCCGCAGCTATGTCAACCGATGTCTTCGTAAGAATTCGTGAAGAACTGTGGTCAAGATCTACCATGTTGGATGTTAACATTGAAATTCGAAGAAGGAACCTCAGCTGGATCGGTCACACATTACGCAAGCCTTCGATCATCTATATATTTTCGCTATACAACCCGCAAGTTAATAGATGCAGTGGCCGCCCGAAAATTGCCTGAAGACGATCAGTTTTAAGCGAGATCAACGTCAGCGTAGAAGGTGGCAGCAGGCAATATGCTAAGATCATGAAGCTTAGGGAGACAGCTCTACGAAGCAGACAATGGAAACTACTTGTAGATAACTTATGGCTAACATAGAGACAGTTCGAAATCTTTAATGCCGAACAAAGCTTAAGAATAATAATAATCGATCACCTTTGACGATAACATGATGCGAATCGATGAATCTGGATTTCCCTCTAAACAGAGATATTTTTCGCGGACTGTTCCATTCTCATTCTGATTGTTGGTCAGACATCGTGGAATGTCATGGAATTAAGTTTGAGCAGGGTCTAGAACACTACGATAGCACTTGCTGATGGGAGATTATTCGATCCATTAATTGTACGGAGAGGATTTCCCTCTAAACAGAGAAATTTTCTGCGGACTGTTCCATTCTCAACCTGAATGTTTGTCAGACATCGTGGAATGTCATGGAAATGAGATCGAACATGGTCTAAAACACGTCGAATAGCACTTTCTGACAAGATGATTATTCGATCAACTAATTGTACGAAGAGCTCTAAAAGCTTATACAACAGAAAACTGATTTTGACTAAAAACTCAAAGATTTGAAGACGTTGTTATGGTGTAAATCTTTCAAAGATTGACTTACTGCATAAAATGACATTGAAATGTGTCAAAAGTGACATCAACAAGTGATTCCGTATTGTCGTATTAAAAAAAAGCACCCTTAATTTGCAAAACTAACGAAGAACATTAGTTTTTAAGTCGTAGTATTTTTAAAACGTTTTTTAAGATTCATCTAGAAGTGTTCGAAAACTTTTTACAGCAGTGTAGTTTTAATAATTACAAATTTTCATTTCGATTTTGTGTTCATTTAATGAGTATTTATGACTACGTAAAGCTTTGTCATGCAATAAAAAATACTACGTGCCAAGCATTAACTATTTTTACTGGGTATCTCGTAAATCTTACGCTCCTCAGCTCTAAATCTTATGTAAGTTACAGCTTCATTTGAGTTAGACACAAATTTCCAGTACATCTTTGCAGCTTTTTATAAAGTTATCGTAGCTCCATGATCAAGACTGGGAATTTTTTATTTAGCTCGAACGTGTTTACCCAGCTTTAGAGAATACTTAAATATTTGACACATCAATATTCCCCATCATGACAATTTAATAAAAATATTTCTTATATAATGTCAACGACTCTCTTGGCATGTTTCTTATTTTTTCCATATCAAGCTTTACCCTGAGGATTGGAACCTTCAAATGCAATCAATTACAGTTATTGCCTCATAAACGAAAACTGCAACAAAATCGCAAAAAAAAAAAAAACGACAAAATGAAACTTGTTAAAATGATGACAAGGATGAGCTCCAGATGTAAAAATCGTTGATGATGATGCAGAGCTCTTGAGATTGAGGGTGACGACTCGACTAATGTGCTGTAAAATTCTATTTCAATTTGCAATTTGAAAAATTACAATTCTTACGCCTCTGTAGCTGCTGATGATGGTAATGATGATAATGTGACGTCACTTGGCGTAGCACACAAAAAATTAATGACAATTTTTGCGTAAGCTACGAAATAAAATGTCATCAACGTTAAAATACACAAACGACAATGGAACAAAAACAAAAAACAAAAAAATGACGAGGGTAAAGTGCATGACCTAGCCCAAATTAACCTTGAATTTGGGTGTATATTATATATATAGTATATATAGTATGTACTACAACGTGGGGGCGTCACTTAGTAATGTTTTGAGTAATGTTTTTAGAGGCGTCGTAGCCGTTGTAGCCGTCGTGCATAATCATTAATTTGCCTGTCTATTCCGACGACGCCCAGAGAGACAGACCCAGAAAGACGCCTTGAAGTATGCCCTGAAATTGGACAACAAACCACAAACCACTCGGGGGGGGTCGGTCCAGTCCACCCTTAGCACTAGTTTTTCTTTTTTACCTGCTGACATTTTTAAAACGACAACAAAACGCTAAGCAGCTTAAGAGGTCTGCCCTCCTATTTCTAGAATCTAGATGCTTGAAGGTTGTGGCATGGTATGGTAAACTATTTAGCGCCCAGCGCTTTGAGGAAATGAAAAACGACCAAAGAGTGAACAAAGTGGTTTAAGAACGAGTCAGCTGATGACACAAGAACCACAAATGCATTATGAAAAGACCGATAAATGGATGGCTGGTCTTGGCTGGATGGTTGTTAGCTAGACCATAATAATCGACAATGTTTCGTAAACGGTCACAAAGTCAAGCCAAAACCTTCAAGCGCATGTAAGAGATAGGAGGGGGGAAGGGAATGCTTCACGTGCCGAAAAGTTCTCAAAAGAGACACAAGCAAGATGTCCCTCGAGGCGAAGTTCTCTCTACGATCCCCTTCAACTATTACCTCTCCAAAATGTCAAGAGATAGAACTAGTTCCGCATGCCTTGGCTGGATTGATGTTAGCTAGACCATAATAATTGACAATGGCACAAAGTCAAGCCAAAGACTCAAGCGCATGTAAAAGACATGCCAGGGAACAGCGGAGCAGAAACTCGGGAATTCTGCACGTGCCAAAATGTTCTCCAAAGAGACACAAGCAAGGAGTCCCTCAAGGCACAGACCTCTCTCCGATCCTCTTCAACTACTATCTCTCCAAAATGTCAAGAGATAGAACTAGTTCCGATGAGTGTTGTATAATAGCCTTTATATAATATATATAGCAAAAACCTCAAGGCGAAGTCCTCTCTCTCTCTTAGTGTTCTAGCAGAAACCCGGGAATTCTGCATGTGCCGAAAAGTTCTCAAAAGAGACACAAGCAAGGTGTCCCTCAAGGCGGGGACCTCTCTCCGAACCTCTTGAACTACTACCTCTTCAAAATGTCAAGAGATAAGACTAGTTCCGATGAGTGTTCTATAACCTCTCTTCAGTTTATACATCAAAAGCCTCAAGGCGAAGTCCTCTCTTCGAACCTCTTCAATATGTCAAGAGATAGAAATAGTTCCTTATGCCAATGAGTGTTCTATAGATTCCAGATTCTACATATATGATGGCCCAACCGTATTAGTAATGTAGATCTCTGGAACGTAACTCATCAGAAACCTCCGACAGTAGAAGTATGCGAGTGTGGATGGATCGGGCATACCCTTCGGAGATCCAACGAGAACATCGCTCGACAGGCACTTCGTTGGAACCCCCAGGGGAGAGGTCGTCGCGTTAGTGAGCCAGCAAAAACATGGAGAAGATCTATTGATCATGAACTACAAGCCGCCCGCTACTCATGGAATGACATCTGCCGTGAATCCGGTAATAGAGTTTGCTACAAGAGGATAATCGAGGCCCTATGCTCCACTGGGAGTCGAGGATGACAGAAGAATATACAGCATTCCATTAAAATTTGTCAAATTCACACGTAAATTCATGAACTTAAAAATCATGAGGCCCAAACCTCATGATAAAGCATATCAAATAGCTAATTTGCGAGCTTGTAAAAAGGCTAATTGGTTAAAATTTATTTGCTTCCTAAAGAAGTTCGGTACGATAGAGTTGAAGAGTTTCCTCAATTTTTACCACGAAATGCTAAAGAATCCGATGTAAGTCAGCATCATATGTGATTGCTCACTGGCAATTTTGCATTTGTCCAACGTTTTCAGGGTCGTTCACGTCGTAAAATGTGGACTTCTGCATTGTGGCCCAACACCCTAAAAAACCACAAAAAAACCTTATAAAAAGTTTCATAAATGCTAGACCATGTAAAACTTAACGCTCTAATGCCCATTGCATTCAAAATGTATTTCTTATCAGTACTGAGCTCATGTGATATACAATTGTTTGTCCATTTGAATCTTTTTTTTTCGTATTTCACTATCAGTAGAGTAAGCATGTCGCAAAGGCGTACCCAATGACGTCATATGCAGATAGTAAAACAGAAATAAATTATAAACAAACAGAAATGCAACTAAAGTATATTTTTTACTGGTGGTACGATTGCGAAATTACAAACAAAAAATTTTGTTTATAGAAATTGGTCCCAGAACTTTGATATCAAAAAAAAAGAACTTCAACAGATCTTCAAAAATGTGTAAAGAGTAGCAAATAATTTGTTGGGGGACTTTATTTAGCTTATTGGAATATGTAGAAAAATGAGTTAATCAATCAACAGATAATAGCTAAAAAGAGTTACCTCTAAAAAAAGCTAAAAGGTTACCAGATTTTCCGAGTGAAAAAAGCAGACATTCCACAACCGATCGACATTTTTAAAATGAGTAGATCCATTTATCCAAGTATGTGAGTGCTTGATCAGAAACTTTGAAAGTTCAAAAGGTTCCTAAATCCTGTTGGATTATTGTTCTAACGCCAACAATTTGTCAAGAACAATTGATAGAAAAGAGAGAACAAAATACAAAAAACATTCAGAAAAATAGCTTACACTTTTCATGACGGTTGAGGATGGTTCTCTTGGATCGGAAAAATGATTTTAATCCTTTAAAAAATTTCAAAATGCGCTCAACTGCGTGTTTTTTTTCGTACTCTGATCCACTTTTGTGGAAAATATACTTAAATACCTTATAAAAGATATGAAAATATGTGTGATAAAACTTGATCGGTCTATTCGAGCGAAAAGAGTGAACACAAGACAGAAAAAGTGAACATTTTCGCGTAAAAGCGTTCAAATAGTAATCCTAAAAATAGACCATGTTCAAATTTAAGATATTTCTTAAGCTAGTTCATTAGTTACATGAACAAAAAATTAAGAAAATTATAATTGAAATTTCAATAGCGGCTTTTTAAGATTTTTTATAGTTAAAAAAGAGATCTTGAGAACGTTGCACTAAATTTAATGAAAAAGAAGATATGATTAAAAAGAAATTAATTAAAAACAAAAACCACTTGACTGTATCTCGATTAGGAAGAACTAAATAAGCGACCATTGAAGTAAACAACTTCTAATAATAAATAGAAGAAGAAGAACAAAAATAAACGTTCTTTTGAATCAGTAGAGCACTACATAAGAAACCAAGACTAAATTTTACATATTGCCAGCATTTAATGACTGTAATACTGAAGTAGAAGAACTTGAGTAAAAATAGTCGTTCTTTTGAACCAGTAGCTGGTTAATACAAAGTGAATTAGAAGAAAGAGAGCTAGAGAAACATAGGCGTTCTTTTAAACTAGTAAATTCACCAGTTTTAAATGGCAGTATCGACAAAAAGAACTAAAAGGGAAATAGGCGTTCTTGTGAACTAGTAGAGTCTACAACTAGGTAAAGAATCGTTCCTTTGAACTAGTTAATGGCAGTATCTCGAAAAAGAACTAGAGCAATATAAACGATTTTTTTAATCAATGGAGTACTACAAAAGAAACCAACACTATATTTTCGATTTTGCCAGTATAAATTGATAGTAGTACTGAAGTAGAAGAGCTTGAGTTCTTTTGAACCAGTAGTCGATTATTATAAAGCTCATAAAATGCGCATCTTAGGGAATTTTGCATGACTGTAATTAGAAAGAGAGCTACGCAACCATAAGCCTTCTTTAGAACTAGTTATTTCGCCAGCTTCCAATGGTTGTATCTATGTAGATTCTAGTAAAAGAACTAGAGCAAAAATAAGTGTATTTTTGAACTAGTACAGTCGCCAACAATCTAAGAAGCGCTCTATTGAATTAGTAATTTCGCCAGCTTTAAGTGGTAATATCCATATAAAGATCTACATTGGATATAAGAAATAAGTGTTCATTTGAACTTGTACAATAGAATCACAAAATATGTAAGAAACCAATATGCAGTAAACTTAAAAATGCTTAGCTTTGCGATCTTTACATAAATGTAACTGGAAAAAGAACCAAAGTCAAACATAAGTGATTTTTGGAACTAGTAATTTTGCAAGCTTTAAATGGCAGTATCTACAAAAAGAAGTAAAACAGAAATAAGCGTTCTTTTGAATTAGTAGCGTCGCCAACTACGTAAGGAAGCGTTCTTTTGAATTAGTAATTTCGACAGCTTTTAGTGGCAATACTCAGAAAAGAACTAAAGCAGATATAAGAAATAAGTGTTCTTTTGAGCTAGTAAAGTCGCAAACTACGTAAGAAACCTATATGAAGCTTTTCCAAAAAATTTTCAGCTTTGCGATCTTTACATAAACGTAACTGGAACTAGAATTAAACATTAGCTTTCTTTTGAATCAGTAATTTCGTGAGCTTTAAACAGCTGTATCTAGAAAAAGAAATGAAGACACCGCCTTTCGGATTCAGGGACAGAAGCGGCCTGTTTTCTAACAGGTCTAACAGTTATTAATAGGGATCCCTATGCTTCGCCCATGGGCAACTGACAAAGGCCCGTCAAGAAAAATTATATGAAGAAAAAGAACTAAAGCGGATATAAGTGGTCTTTTGAACTAGAAGAGTCCACAACTGCATAAGGAATCAGTAAAAAGCTAATTAAAAAAAAGCTCAGCTTTGCGATCTTTATGAATGTAAATGGAAAAAGAACCAGTGGCGTACTAGCTTTTTTTTGAACCAGTAATTTTTTGAGCTTTAAATTGCTGTATCTAGGAAAAGAAATGAAGACACCGCTTTTCGGATTCAGGGACAGAAGGTCCCTGTTTTCTTCTAACAGTTATTAATAGGGATACCCATGCTTCGCCCATGGGCAACTGACAAAGGCCCGTCAAGGAAAATTATATGAAGAAAAGAACTAGAGCGGATATAAGTGGTCTTTTGAACTAGTAGAACCCACAACTGCGTAAGGAACCAGTAAAAAGCCAATTAGAAAAAGCTCAGCTTTGCGATCTTTATGAATGTAAATGGAAAAAGAACCAGTGGCAAACTAGCTTCTTTTTTTTGAACCAGTAATTTCGTGAGCTTTAAATAGCTGTATCCAGCAAAAGATTAACTGCAGCAAAACTAAGTTTACTTCTGAATCAATCGTTCTTTGGTTCCAATAGTGGCGCCAACTTTATATGTAAGAAATATGAAAAATATTAGAAAATTAGAACTAGAAAAAGAACTAGAGTGAACATAAGTGTTTTCCTAAAGTTTTCGACAGCTAGAAATTTATTGTTGTGCGCCACAAAAAGCTATTTGGAATAGATTAATTTTTAACATTTTCTAACTCATTTTCTCACCAATTTTTATGCCGAATTTTATAGTTTTAAAATAATTCATTTCACAATTGGGCAATAAACCCAAATCGGTTCATGTTCTCACATTTTTTTAACGAATTGAAAGCAGCTTTTACTAAAAAAAACGACTGTTTCAATCTAGAGACCTGTTTGACAGATACGACTGATAATTATCTAAACAAAAAACTGGAAAAAAAGAGATACTAAAACAGCTGTTAAAACAAAATACAAATGCAGTTTTCTAGGGTTAATAACAATAATAATAAAAATAATAATAATAATAATGACATGCAACAGAGTAAACTGAAATGTTATTGCACATTATGTAAAGACACGTAGCGTGTGCTCTTAATGTTATAATGAGTCGAGACGGGCGTAAATAGATAGCTAAGTATATAGATAGGTATGTATCTGTGTGTATCTGTATTTGAATGTATCTGTAAATAAGTGAGTGTATCTGTGTGAGTACTGTACACGCATATGCAATAAACAATAACTAAAGTTGACGAAACCGCAATGCATAGTTGTAATAATTGCAACAATAAGCAACAAAACAAACAACAACAGCGAAAACACGAAAAGAGACGACAGAAAATCGAAAAGCGCTTAAAGTGTAACGACTTTGAGATACGCTGCAAAAAGAGCATTCCAAAGAGAAGTGAGATCTTTGGAAACTTTATAATTAGTCATCAATTTAGACAAAGCTCCAAGCAACATTTTATCTCTTTTTGAGAGCAGTCCGGAGAGCCATAATCTCGCATAACATAAAGAATTTTAAAGTTTAGCTGCGCAGAAAACTGGTTCAATTTTTGTATGACAGCTATATGAAATAGTGGAACAATTTTGATCAAACTACACACAATGATCATTCTACTGAGATCATACTGAGCTACTTTATGAGTGTATCTAGAAAGCTCAGGGGATCTGACTCAGTGGGCAGTACAAATGTCCAAGCCACTTTCAATCGTCATTTAATTATTGGGAATTACAGCTGGTCAGAAGGCCTTTCTATCTATGACTGATCCGCCAGATGACAAGGCGACCCCTTATCATGCGACCTCTTCAACTTCGTCATGGAGAGCGTTCTGCGGAAGGCCGGCGTATATCACACTGGCACTATCTTCTACAAGAGTGTCCAGCTCCTTGCGTACGCCGACGACATCGACATCATTGGGCGTACCAAGCGAGATGTCACTGCGGCCTTCAGTGCTATCGAACGGGAGTCTGCGAAAATGGGTCTGGCGGTAAATGAGGACAAAACGAAGTATATGCTGTCGACAAGTAGGGACGTGCGGCGGCTTGGGTCCCAGATTACGACCGACAGCTATACTTTCGATGTTGTCAAGGAATTAATCTACCTTGGCACCGCCGTTACCACCGACAACGATGTCAGCCTGGAGATCAAGCACAGAATCACTCTTGCCAACAGGTGCTATTTCGGTCTCAATAGGCAATTGAGTAGTAGAGACCTCTCTCGCGCGACAAAATTAACACTCTACAAGACACTCATCCTTCCAGTGCTTCTTTACGGCGCGGAAGCCTTGACCGTGTCGCTAACTGATGCAGCTGCCTTGGGAGTTTTCGAGAGGAAAGTACTGCGCAAGATCTTTGGTCCTATTCGAGTTGGCGATGACTACCGCATCCGCACCAACCAGGAGCTGTATGAGCTCTTTAACGACATGGACGTTGCTCAGCGTATCAACATCCAGCGACTTCGCTGGCTCGGACATGTCGTTAGTATAGACGAGGATGCTCCAGCTAAACGTGTGTTCGATGCGGTAGTCAGCGGCCGTCGGCGAAGAGGACGACCGTGTTTGCGTTGGAAAGACCAAGTGGAAGGGGCCCCGTATTCGCTCGGTGTGATCAACTGGAGAAGGCGCGCGCAATGCAGAGGCGCCTGGAGAGATGTTTTAAGGCAGGCCGTAATCCGGTAATCGGGTTATTATGGCCACATAAGAAGAAGAATAGGCACTATTTCGAATTTACTTCCCAAAACCGATTCTTTAAACTTTCGCCTTGCTATAAAATAATTATTTCCAACTTATTTCTCAAAATGCTTCAAAAAAATACTAATATTAAAATGTACTGGTGTATTTGCCACTACTATAGCCAAACCACACATCATAACTCATGTACATCAGCTTTTGAGGCCTTGGTAGTGTAAAAACAACAACAATAAACATTACTTGTTAGTTGCAATGAAAATCAATTAAAATTAATTGATTCAAAAGTCAAATTAAAAGGGGGAGGTCGGCTTTTAAAGCGGTCGCCATAGTTCCCTCCCCTCCACATTTTTTGGCATGTGCCGCTTGCTCTGTTTGCTCTTGTTGTTGATCTGCCATATAAACATGACTCTATCTATCTATCTATCTATCAGTGATGTGCCAAAAGTCAGAAACTATACGAAATTTGAAAGCCCACAGCTATGCGACGATTTGTCGGATATGACATGGAACAGTAATTCTCAAAGTAGAAGATTCAAAGTTGGATATCTTCTGTAAGCTTTGGGTCACCAAATGCATTTGAATTTGGGAAACTGTCATGGGAAATATCGCTTGGACCTCCATTTTGTTGCTTTTAGTATCGAAATCTTTGGAATCTTCTCAAGTGTATCATATTTTTTCAAATTCAAATGGATTTGGTGACTCAATGGTTTCAGAACATAAGCAACGAAAAAGAAGTTGCAAATCTTCTGGAACCATTGCGTCATTGGATCACCAAATTTGGAAAAAAAATGTAAGTGCCTGTAGAAACACGAAAAATATGACCTTTTCGATTTCGGAAATAAAATCAACGCATTTTATATGCAATATAAGCTATATTTCTTTATTTAAAAAAATTCAAAATTTTTACAAAATTTTAAATATTGAAAAACAAAATATTTTTTAATAATTTTTCTTTTCCGAAAAATTTCCATTTTTTGGACACCCTTTAGAGTATCCTGTCTTAGTTCATTTTTTTCGTAACATTGGCTGTTTTGTGTTCATGGGAAATATTTCTTGGACCTCCACTTGGAAACTTTATTTTTTTCTGGAACTTTTGATGAACAGCAAAGCATCGAAATGTTTGGTTCCTCTCAACCAGTCGGTTAATATAAAGCCAAATCTTTGGAATTTCCTTAAATATATAGTTTTTT
Organism: Chymomyza amoena; assembly: GCA_037043745.1. Lineage (NCBI taxonomy): Eukaryota > Metazoa > Arthropoda > Insecta > Diptera > Drosophilidae > Chymomyza > Chymomyza amoena. Next base: position 87,574 of record JBAMAX010004688.1, on the reverse strand, counting down.
TTAACTTTAAAGAATTGTTCTTGAAAAACACTAAAAATGTTTGCGAAAATTTTAACACTAATTTCAGGAAAGAACAAAATCCGGAATAATATTAAATCATATACCAGTGAAAAAAATAACTAAATTCTTTCAAAGTCCCAATGGAAACTCCAATAACTATAGAGTTGTAAAAGAGTTATCTTAAAGATTCCAAAAAAAGACAAAGGTGGCGCTACGAAATTATAACGAAATTGATTGCAAATGCTTTGAGGGTTAAAAAGATGTTTTTCTATTAAACGTTTCCCCAAATTTGCAGTACAAAAAATCTTTTAGAGTACTTCTTTTCGAAAAAATTATCAAAGAATTTTAAAACGTCTTGATGTGCCTGTACAAGGCAAGTTTCGGGTTTTTATATCTCTGAGAGAATTTGAAATATAACAAACTTATCAAGAAATTATTTTATTCAAACCACAAAATCATGGGACCAGAAATATCTATGAGAGATTGTTAATATTGAAATCTTTTAAACGATAAACTTTTACAGGAATTTTATATAAAATTTACGGTCAAACTATTTAAAAATCTTTATTTAAATTTGCAGTCCAAAACGCGTTTCCGTCCAAAAAATCTTTTAGAGCACTTAAATCTTTTCGAAAAAATTATCAAAGAATTTTAAAATAAGCCAAGTTCCGGTTTTTATATCTCCGAGAGAATTGAAAATATGACAAACTTATCAAGAAATTAGTTTATTCAAATCGCTCAATCCTGATGCCAGAAATATCTATCAGAGATTGTAAATATTGAAATCTTTTAACAGATCTTTTCGAAAAAATTATCAAAGAATTTTAAAACGTCTTGAGATGCCTGTACAAGCCAAGTTCGGATATTTATATCTCCGAGAGAATTGAAAGTATGACAAACTTATCAAAAAATTAGTTTATTAAAATCGTAAAATCATGAGGCCACAAATATATATGAGAGATTGTAAATATTGAAATCTTTCAGCAGTTGAACTTTTTAAGAAATTTTAAATAAAATTTATGGTAAAGCTGTTTCAGAATTTTTGGCATCCTGGTTTTGAGAACGCTCTAATTAACTTTGTTAAGAAGCTTATTTAGTTAATCTTCTAATCTCATTTCAAAATATTTTTAGGCTACAAATATCTCGAAGATTATCAACCCTGATTATCAAAACAATTTAATTTTTGTTTTTTAGAAGCTTAGTCTTAAGTCAGAAATGTCTTGAATCTTATCGGATTCAAACGTTCTTGGCCTTAAAAATATTACAATCTTTTACACAACGATTTGGAGTAAAGTTTATTATTAACCAGTCTTGGCATTTATGTTCCAATTTTCCTTGGTAAAATGTTCTGATATTCGCAAATAAGAGTTGGGATCTTGAAAATGTATGGTGGGGACACGCTAAGTTCTCAAAAGACCGCACCACTACCCGAAGCTGGTCTCCTAGGTGAAGAGTCTTTAGTCTATAGAATAATGTAGGTAAGGGAAGGTGGCAAATTAGATTCGTAACTTCGGGATAAGGATTGACTCTCAAGATTGAGATTGTCGGGCTTGATTGGGAGACAATAACATGGTTTAAGTGACAGAAATAGTCAAGAGTCTTTAAATAAACCAATTTTGTCAAATTTTGTTCACAAAATCTACTACTCTCAATTTACTTTGTTAGGCAGTACATTTATTCCGTCGTTCTTCCAAAAACTTATAATCAATTCGCTTTGGGATTTCGGGCGCAACCCCCTAGTACGTGTTTGTGCGTCATTTGTTGCATTTGGTACTGACTACGAAAATGTTGCAAATTAAGCTATACATATTGAGCAATAGCTAAGCACATAAGCGCTGTATATATATGTACATATGCATGTATGTAACTGTATCTATGTGCGTATAATTAAAAAAACCGAAAAAAAAGAAGCTTAATCGAATTTGGTAAATAGCTAGCGGCAAACGTTTAACGCCACGACAACGCGAGCGCGCTCTCTTAAAAACGCCGCTCTTTTGAAGCTGCGGCTCTCTTAAACACACTCATACACACGCTTTCGCTCAGAGAACACACAGCTGCACGCATTCAGGCAAAGAGACACGCATACAATGCGCAAAATTAGGTTATAAATAAAAAATTGGGATTGTGTGATTTAAAGAAATAATACATAATTAATTAATATTTAATTAGTGGCACTTACTTTCCAGCAGCCGCTGTATGAGACTGTCCACATTTAAATCAAAGTCGCCCATTTTTGGTATTTTCTTTAGTTTTGTTGTTGTTTTTGTTGTTGTGGTTGTTCGTGATGCGCAACGTGTTGGTGTTGGTGTTTGGGCTTCTGTTGTTGTTGTTGTCTGCGCACAGCTGTTAACGCGGCTTTGCGAAGAAATTCCAATTGTTAATTTTTCGGCTCAAACAATTAATAAACAACAAAATGCACATACAATAATATTGACACACACGCACGCACACACACACACACGAAGACACGCGCGCGCGTTTTGCTTAAGTTTTTGTTGTTACTTGGCAGCACACAAAAAAATAACAACAAAAACGTTTTGTGTACTATTTGTTTTACTCTTTATATGCCGCAAAAAAGGAAATTTCACTTTGTAACACTTTTTTTATGCTGCTGCTGCTGCTTCTTCTCTCTTCTCTTTACTGCTCTCTACTTAGCGGCGTTTAACAGTTAGTTGCTGCTGTTGTTTTTTCTTTTTATATTTTTCTTTTTTAATGCTGAATTTGGGCTATTTTTAAGTTAGCCGTACAGTTCACGTGCGTACACTGCCTTACACAAGCAAAAAAAATAACATGTACATATATATATATGCTTAAATAAATATATGCTTTTAAGTTGTAAAAAAAAATTGTATAGCACTTTTAAAAACTTTTGAAATTTTATTCGCTATGTTTTTAAAACAAATAAAAATAACCAAACATGGCCGTCAGCACGAGAGCGTTTTAGAAGAGCGAAAAAATACGATTGACCAAAAAAAAACAGTGTTAAAACTGCGTAACATGTTGTTAGCAGACATTCAACAGCAAAATATTGCGTTACTGTTCGCACTTGCGTCAGCAGGCAATATATAACAGCAAGCTGTTATTAACAGCGCGAAATGTTATCGATGTGCGCTGCTAACTGCGCAGGTATGCAATGCAGCTGATTTTTATGCTACTGTTTAAAGTTATCGCTATCGCACAATGGCGCGGCTGAAATTTAAGAAAGATCAGTTTTTAGTTTTATATAAAAAAACACGCCCTAATTAATAACCCAAAGAGGAAGATATAACAAATATTGTGTTAAATCCATAATTTTATTTTGTTGTTTCATTAGAAAACGATTTTCCGAAGTGATTCACTTTTATGTCGAACACAGTCTGCCTTTCATTGCAATTTGTTCCGACAAAACAATTCTCGCAATGTTCATCACGCTGCAAAATGTCCGGCAATTGGAAACAGAGACTCTGGCAGTACGTACATCCAGTGCACACCATAAAGGGTCATTGCAATTTGAAGACAGCTGTAGAGCAGTCCCGGTCCTGACAAGGCAAACTCCGCAGCAATATGCCCGACAATTAGAGACTCTGGCAGTGCCTCCATTCAGTACACATCATAAAAGCAGAGAAACCGCTGTAAGAAGTTGCTTTGATGCGATGTTTTTGCACTAATGCTTAAGTTGGAGCTGCTGGCTGTTGCTGCATTATTTTCCTTATCTACAGAGCCCTTCGCTTTTGAAATCGATGGCACTGGCAACGTTTCCAATGCAGCGCCACCTTTTGGTGGGGCTACTTGCTTGGATTTACAATTTTCGGCTGCATCACTTTGTTTTCATTACTTGGCGTCGGGCTAATGCTTATTTGGCGATTGGTTTGAAAACAATCGTTGCGTTGTTTGACTCGCGCCTGCCGCTGATGTTGGCGATTTAACCCAATTTGATTACGTGGCCTTAAGACCAACATTGACTCTTTATACAGGTCTCTATGATGTTGCATGCTTTTTAGTTTTTATGTTGCACTAAATTCCCAATTGCAAAAATTAAACGGATTTTGGTATTGGCGCGCGTGCATGGCAAACAGCTGTTATTACATTATATCGATAGCACATCGATAATATTTTTAGCGAAATGTGGGCACACTCCGATTATTTCAGCGACTTTGTGAAATGCACTTTATTTTGCAAAGCGAAAATTTATAAAACTGCATATAATTTTCTTAGTTAGAGCTCATAATACTAGAAGCCTAACAAATATATTATATTACTATACAACAATATCAGACATTGGCAAGTGCTTACCTATACTGCGCCAAAACAAAAGCAATACACATTTTGGCGCGCAAAACATCTGTGCAGCAATTTTACAAAGACCAGTTTTGTTTACATTTTGTGATGAATTATTTTCCCAATTATTATTCCATTGAGGACATATTTGTAACACAGGAAAAGGTTGAATGCAAAGTCAATACACAGCTGCAGCGCATGGGTATGTTTATATTGTTAAACAATTTCAAATAATTATTTGGCCGCTTGCAGGATTTCTTGATGCTGGCGCTGACACTGAACACCTGGTACCAGGCCGCAGCGTGAATCTGCCGCTCTGGTACATCAAGGAACTGAAAGCAAACAATGCTTATTTTACTATATCCGTGCCGGAAGTCTATAAAAATGTGCACAAAGCCGTCTGTGAAGCGGAAACCACACACATTGAACTGGGTCGACTGCATCCGTATTTCTATGAATTTGGTCGTTATTTAACGCCTTATGATCGCAATCATATTATTGGACGCATTATATTCGAGACGCTGCGACAGCGTGTACGTCATCTGCTGGACATATCCAAGAATAACACGGAGAGCAACAAGCCGGAGCATAAACTGGACAACATAGAGTCAAAGCTGCACGAGGCGGGCGTGCACACAAATACGCTGGTGAGCACAGTATCCCTAGTAAGCCTGAAAACTGTGCCTTAAACATTTACAATCTTTTGCAGTACACAAATTGGCTGCAAATCAGCGCGAATAAAATATGCACCTCGGAGCTGGTGTTGGAGCATCAGAAAAAACGCAAACGTGCCGAGCGTTTTGAAGATGAGGTGCCGGACGAGGACGGCGACGGTTCACCGAGCAGTAAAAAACGTGCCACAATGTAAAAAAACAAACAATAGCAGCAAATAAATAGAGCTTTATAATAAGCAAACGTGGGAAACCCTTTTGGTCTTAGCTGTTAAGTGGCAACTGTTGATATCCACGGAATTTATATGGAATTGTACTACACTTTCGACTTTGTTGGAAAATTTGATGTTGGCTGACCACCATCTGGAATTTCTGACAATATTCGAGCTGCTTGAAGTGACGTAGTCATTACCGAAATCTTTATTTAATTCAAGACTTCGCCGTTCGAATTAGGCTATAAACTGTCAGGTCCCCGCTCTCTTCGAACAGTTATTGAGATAGCCATGCCCATCCTAGCGGCGACGGACAAAATAATCAGTCAGGGAATTATCCTTACTGAATTGCAGATGCTTGTACGGAGCTTACCCAAAATATTTATTGCAATATTTGAGCAAGCAGGCATGGATTCGACCCAGATAGCTTAGTTAAGCTAAGTTGCCGGTCAAAGGATGGATGAGCATTGCTCCAAACGCGAACCCCGTTCTCGTGTCATGATCATGTGTTTTATTGAGCAGGCCTACAGCCTATACATAACTCCCTAGTTAAATGTAATGTTATGTAAAATTCTGATATCACAGTTTCAATGATCCCTGCTTCAAACGCGAACCTCGATTTTCGTGTCATTCGAAAAAATAGCTATTACGGTTACACTTCATTAGAACAATAAAAAAATAGGCAGACAAAATTTTGTTTCAAAAAAAACCTGCTTTAGATACGATGATGCCGCACCGTTCTTATGCCGCAGAGCGCAATCAGTTGCAGCACTATGGTGCAAACTACGATGAGGCCATGGAAGCAAGTGGTGAATACGTATCACAGCAACCGCAGCGGCGTTTAGAGGGACCAGCAGCAGGCGCTTATGCAGATGGCCGCCAGCCACGCCAGTTTTCGCGACACGGCATGAGCCACATGCACCTCGGCGATGGACGCCACAATGTCGGCGGCTACGAACGCGGACAACAGGCGGCCATGGTGTACCAGCAACAGCAGCAATCTGCTTACTATACAAATTCACGTACGACGTCCCAGGGGCCTGGCTTTATGCGTCCAATGCCAAATGGAACGATGAACCAAAATGGGGCACAGGCCGCTGCGCGTCACCGCCTGATTGCGGAGCAGCGTGCTCAGTTCTATGCCGCTCGTGCACAGAATGCTGTGCGTCAGTCCAACCAAGCAGCGCGGCAGCAGCATGCACCTATGCGTCAGCAACAGCTGCAACAACAACAGTGGCAAGACCAGCAGCAACAACAACAGCTGCAAGAACAACAGTGGCAGGAGCAGCGCCAACAACAGTTGCAGCAGCAGCACCAAGAGCAGTTGCAGCAGCAGCAACAACAGCAGCCGCCAGCTGCACGTCTATCTAATCCAGGGACACGTCAGCCGCAGCAGCCCACTCCACGTCATCCGGACTATATGCACGCTGTCTTGGGCCTTGTACGGGATCTCAATCATCCTGTATCTTATCCCGAGATGATTTTCTTTCTGTCCAAGCGTTTGAAATGTCCAGAAATGGAATTGAAACGTCAAATACCGCATGTATTGCTCAAAGCTATGCATTATGGCTACTTGCGCAAGGACTCAAATCGTTATATCTTGGTGGCCGAGCATGAGCAGCAGGAAATCCGTGAACGCAACCGGCAGGCTGCCCTGCGTGCCAAGGAGCTGGAGAAGGTGCCATTGTCCTGGCGCCTACGTTAGAAAACCAAATTTTAGGATTTAGGATGTAGCAGCGTTGAATCGTTTTATTTTTTACCATAGCACCCCGTCTGAGAGAGTCTCCAACCTGCTATACATCCTATTAATATTTATTTCGTGTTATGTTATTTTTATGGCAATTTCTTGTTTTCTTTTGCCCGCAACCTTTGAAATAACACTAACAAGTCATTATTATAATATAAATTGATGCAGTATTGATATAATCCTTGAAGGATTTCAAATATCAAGTACACGAAAATTATTGAAAACGTAATAAGCGTGGTTTGATTCCATAGTGGGTTTGGTAGATCTTTGGTTGAGGCTAATGGTAAATATTATGGTAATGGTGGGACGAGCCTTGCTGGCAAGCAAACGAAATTGAGGGAACGTTGTGCTTCAAGCCATATCCCGGTAATGAGTTGTGTTCAGGCCAGGGGAAGAACCTTGAACCAACAGAGTAATTTTGGCAGCCCATTGTGCCACATGGAGCGACAGGGCAGCTGGATGACATTACTTGGACATGCAGGTAACACCAAAAGACCCTTAACCGGCTACTTTAATTCAGTCTATTCTTTAGTTCAACTTTAAAGGAAGTCTGAACAATGACAAAAAATTCACACTTGCTTGAATATTTATTGAGATGGCAAGGTGAACCAATTCTACGGTTTCTAATCAGACCTTCAGTATGGAAGATACGTCGGTCTACGTTCCAGAATAACGTCCCACACCAACCCGACTAAAGTTGAACGTACTCGCTGAGGCCAACATCGTCGTAAAGCTCAACACTTCGGCCTTCAATCAAGTTGCCATCAACTCGTCAAGCACCAAAGAGTACTTTAGGAGAACCTTCTTCTTAGTTAGTACTTTCTTCTCAAGAGATTCGTCCTCTTTTCTCAACACTTCGACGTTCCCTCAAGTTATCATCAACTTTCGTAGCACCAAAGAGTACTTAGGCAGTACTTTGGGAGTACCTTCTACCTCCTCCTTCTTTTAATTAGGCAACACAATGGACCTCATGGTCTCTGGGTGATCTCAGTCACTATCTGAGCTGCCTACACAACCTAATCTAACTTATACTCCATATGAAACTAGGGTACCCAACAGAAGCGGGCTCAGTAAACAGCTTGTCATTCATTTTTTCTTATGGATTCACTACAAAGCAAAAAGTTACAAGTCGATTGGACTAGAACAAGGTTCTATATACATAGCTGACTGACGGCAAGCCAAGCAACTCCTCGGCTACTTCATTTTAAATAGGTTCCCTTAGGATACTAACTAGATTACTGACGGGACATTTCAGACTCAAAAAACACCTGAATACCATTGGTATCGTGAACTCATGCAGGATTATGAAATTGAGGGGAAAATCTCCCTACATATACTTGCAAAGACCGCTGCAGCAACACAACTAATCGGTCCTGAACCACACTGTGGGATTTTTAACCACGTGGTACGGGACCTACTGAGAATGGTGGAGAATAACAAACGACTGCTTCACTGGGCACAGCTACCAGGGGTTAAACAGTCAAAAGCCCTTCTCTCTAACTACAACCGTGAGAGGTTCAAAGCTATGGTAACTCACGGGAAGAACACCGTGAGAATCCTGACGGGCCTTCTGATGGAACATTGTAGGCTTCACACCCACTTAAACAAAATTAGCATTGTGGATAGTGGACTATGTCGCTTCTATAGCATGTATTATGTGAATGTTTGGCACTCGCCGGTAAAAGAATCAAGCTCCTGGGCATGTACGCTCTCCCACCGTAGATCGTTGCTACCAAATAAAATACTGGAATACATGAAAGCTATAGAACTTTTGGGAGAGCTCTAAGCCATGTAGGGGGTATAATAGATCCACCTGGGTCGCAGTACATTTCTACACCCAATAATCTTATATATTAAATTCCCGTATCACAATGTTAGTTCCTCATACTCCTCCGAAACGAGCTAGTACCGATTCTCACTGAAATTGTGTGTACACTATTGGGTAGGTCTGAGAATCGGCCAAGCATCAATTGTTTCATTACTCCTAAGAGATAAGTGATTTTTGTTGTGTGGCATTGTGTAGATTGTCAGATTAACTAATTTTAATGTTTTACGTGTTACGGGTGTTCTCATGAACGCGTGGAAGAATTTCAAATATGATTTTTGCGTTTGTTAGAAGTTGTCAATACGGAGGTTTTAAGCCTATTGTATTGGGTCTCAAAGGGGTTGAAATATAGTTTCTGTGGGGCATGAATTTATTAGAGATGCGTGCTCTCTTAAGAATACCTAAGTTCGTGCATACGGCTTTTTAGAGAGTCATGAAAGTCAACTAATCCAAAAATCTTATGATTGTCTAGATAAGCTAACAAGAGAATCTTACGATTAAGAATATTCAACAAGTTTGAGCAGGACAACGTCTGCCGGGCCCACTAGTAATAATAAAACCGGGTTCTATTTAACAACTCCTCGGCTTCTATATCTTTAAAAGGTGCTCTTAGGATACTAACTGGATTACTGACGGGACATTTAAGACTTAGGAAACACCTGAATACCATCGGTATCGTGAACGCCCACACTTGCAGGTTTTATGAGGAAGAAACCTTCCTTGCTTAGCCCACTACTGTTCATCTTATTCATGGATAAAATACCTAAATCGTGTAAGAGGCAAACAGAAAAAACAAGAATTGGGAACTGGAGACTTCAACCCATCTACCTGCAATTCCTATTATATGCGAACGATATTGTTATCATAGCAAACAATCCGGAAAGGCTATGAATTGCATTAAAGAAGTGGTCCAACAATCAAAAAAGAAAGGGAATGGGTGTCAATATAACCAAGAGCAAAGTAATGTGGGTCTCTAAAGAGGATAGGTCGACAGAGAATCTGCATATAACATGCAACGGCAGAGAATTAGAGAGAGTTGAATCATATGAATACCTCGGAACCATTGTTAGCTGTAAGGGAAAAATATACCAAGAAGTGCTAAGCTGGACCAAGATGGCGGTCTCAGCGTACTTCAGGCAACAGAAATGAAGTACGTACGAAGGGTCGTAGGAAAAGCCAGGAGAGATGTGGTCAGAAATAAAAGAATACGTTCAGAAGTAGGGCAGAAGAAGTCGATTATACAAGAAATCGAGGAGAGATAGCTAAAATGGTTGGGGCATATACATCGGACGGACGAGTCAAGAAAAGCCAAACAGGTTCTGGAAATGAGAACGGAAGGCAATGCACCGAGAGGAAGACCCCGAAAAACTTGGGAAAAACGCACGGAAGGATGAGGGGCAGAACCCTGGCAGAGATGAGATGAGAGAGCCGGGACCGACGTAATTGGAGAAGATGGATATCCCAAGGCTACCACGACGTCTAATAGCAAATGGGGATTGAAGAAGGAGAAGAAGAAACCTCCCTTGCAGAGTTTGATAATTAAGATTGCGCTTGTTGGGTGATCTAGGGCTACATTGGAGCAAAATAGTTTCTACAGTTCGCAATACAGCATACTAAAATAATATTATTATTGTGCCGAAGGCCTTTGCAGCCAGTGCATAATAATTTAGTTAAGTTAGTTTTTAAATTTGCTTAACATTATTAAATAAATAAATAATATTATTATTATAGCCACTTTTACATAATACTTTTTTAGGTAGCCTCTAATTTGTTCCAGCCCTTTAAAAAACTACAAATTTTGTAATTTTGTTTTTCTTTTCGAGCACAACAAAAAAATGTTTATATATTTAAGCAAAACATTGAGGTCAGCTCTTCAGTAATTATACAATTATAAACATTTGACAAAAGTTATTCTTATATACACAGACTCCGTCCGGCTCACGGTACAGTTGAAACAAAAACAAAAATAACATTTTCAAGCTTGCTTTAAAATTAAGCAACAATTATTTAATTTTTAATTAGATTTCTTTTTTAGGCCTTTTCATTCGTTTTGTTCATCTTTCATTTTCTTTTTAGTTTTTAGTGTGTTCTGTAGTTCTTTTTTTTATATTTTTTTCTATCATTTATAATTAAGACTAAGCTGTTTACATACATATATATCTTTGTGTGTGTGTGGTTTACAGTTAGTTAGTGCTTGTTTTTTTTAGCCTTTTATTTTTGGAAACTTTTTTTTTAGGTGGGTTATTTGACCCCATCATTTGTGGTTTGATTGGCTGACATAGAGCAGTTTATGTGGCTGACAAAGATAATTTTTTTTTTTTGTTTTGTTTGTTTGTTACATATTTTGTACATATATAGAATGTATGTATAAAGTTAACAGCACATACAAATATATAATATGGTATGTACATAGTATGTATGTACTACAAGGTAGTCTGGACAGGCTTTAAGCATACCATATACATATACATATAAATATAGTTTATAGTTTAATGCATTTTAACAATTTTTAAGTCCATTCTGCAGGCCATTTCCAATAAAACATTTCTGGTCTACAAAAGCTTTCAAGCATATGTTTTTTTTAACATTATAATAAAATAAAGTTTATCTTAAAAAAAAAAAAATTAAAACCCCTTTTTGTTATTATTTTTATTTGCACTAGTTTTTGCCATTGATCGGACTGGGGGGCGTATCCTTTAACGTAGCCGGCGGTTTGCGCTTGGGCATAAAAACCTGCAAGTAAATTAAGTAATTAGTAAAGAAGTTAAAATAACAATAAAAATTAAGTAAATAAAGTTAATTTGAAAAAATGGCGTACGTAAAGTCAGGCGCAGACGACTTTAGGATACCCTTTACCACTAGCTTGCAATTAAATCCGGTCCCTTCATAAAAAACCAAAAACAGAAGAACTTTTAAGTACAAATTTTTTTTTTTAGACCGTTCCTATGGGAGCTATATGATATAGTTAACCGATTTCGATCAAATTTGACACAGTGCTTTAATACCTTAAAAAAAAGATCTAAATGCCGAATTTAGTTCAAATATCTTTACAAACAGACAGGGTAAAGGTGACGATGGAAGAAGACGGCTGGCGTAAAGGCCTAATACCCAGTCACAATACCTATAACTTATTTACTGACGGCTCAAAGATGGAAAATGGCGTTGGTGCTGGAGTATACTGTTCGGAGCTTAATGTAAGTCAAAGTTACAGGCTTCCGGACCACTGCAGCATCTTTCAAGCTGAGGTATTCGCCGCAATGAAGGCGGCTGAGCTGGCATGCACCGACACTTCAACTAGAGCAAAGGTAAACCTCTTTATAGATAATCAAGCCGCTATCAAGGCTATTGTATCGCACTGTACATCCTCCTACCACCTCCTTGAATGCCAGGCAGTCATCCAGAGATTAGCTGCGGCTCGTAAACTACATATCTACTGGGTGCCTGGACATAAAGCATAATGGGGAATGAAATGGTGGATGCAATTGACAAAAGCGGTGTTGAGCTTCCGGAGGGACAAATACACGACGTACGCCGACCGATCAAACATCTTAACGCTATGCTGGAGTGCAACATGAAGCGCAGAGCTGAAGCTAGATGAAAAAATCTAGACAGCGAAAATCATGCTGGCTCATTACGGCAGAAATCAAAGTAATTTTATAATCAAACTCTCACGCACTGAATGCAGAACCATCACGGGTGTGCTAACAGGACACTGTCTCTTAGCGAAGCATGCGCATAGGATGGGACTAACGGCAAGCGAAATATGCAGGATCTGCAGGGATCCGGAAGTCCCTGAGACCCTAGCACACGTACTTTGCGACTGCCCAGCCATCTCTAGACATCGTGTGGCTACCCTAGGAAAACCAGCGTTTGTCGGTCTAGAAGAGGTGGCCAGGCTGCAAGTTGGTCGTCTACTCCATTTCGCCAAAAAAGTAAAATTTTTAACCGACCATCACCTCGCGTAATAACCTCTAATCTGGCACAGCTAAGGACCAAAATTCTATGCTAGGCTGCACCCTCTTGTGTGTCCAGCCAGTGTTACCTAACCTAACCTTTACAAAGAGACGAAACACAACGAATTTTGTAAAAAAAAACGTTTTTTTTTTGGACTTATTCTCCGTATAGGAGCTATATGATATAGTCTACCGATTTTAATAAAATTTGGCGCAATGCTTAAGACCTATAAAAACCTTACAAGTGCCAAATTTAATTCAAATATCTTCACAAACAAACGAAACACAACAAAATGGATTTTTTGGAAGATCGGCCCTATGGGAACTATAAGATATAGTCAACCGAACTCGTTCAAATTTGGTACAATGCTTGGGTACTCTAAAAAACTTCTGAACTGGTTACGATATCTTTATTAAAAAGTTAAATATAGCGAATTTTGTATAAAAAAAGATATTTTGGCCGTTCGGTCCTATGGGAGCTATATTATATAGTCAACCGATTTTAATTAAATTTGTGCAGTGCTTGGAAACTATAAAAAACTTTGGAATGCCAATTTTGGTAAGGATATCTTCATAAACAAACGAGTTATTCAACTAGTTTTTATTTTTTGTCGAGTTCGTCTGAAACACCCCTATGGGAGCTATGTAGTTTAACCCTGATATCATAAAAATAAAATAAACTTGTCTCCTATGGAATAATAGGGGATCTAATGTGAAAGTCTGGTTACTCTATCTCTTACCATCTCTGAGATCTAGGCGTTCAAACGGACATGGGCATATCGACTTCTCTATTCACCCTGATCATATTTTAGGTAACTTTGGGGTGTCTCCAACGACTCCTTCTATATGTTACATACCTACATTTTCGGCTTGCACAAACTTAATATACTCTTTGTACCATACGGTACAGGGTATAAAGAGTTGAAAAAAAAAACCCAAAGACGTTGCAATTTGATATGATATCGATTAACGATAAGACGATAACATATCTCAAATATAGGACTCTAGAAAACTTCGACTTTGCTGTCAAATTGAATTGAATAGCAAATTAAACACAAAAAATTGAAAACTTTTGCCTTGGATTGTTTCCAGATTGACTAGCGTTCTATAATCCTGGACAAGAGGTCGTCCTTTTTGCGTCTAAGCGTTAGTAAGCATATTAAAACTTTTTCCAAGCTGCCTTATTATAATTGTTCATATGATTGTTAGATCTCGATGGAATTTACAATAGCGCGGTTCCCAGCTGTCAAGGCAATCCTGACGGGATTGCAGCCTTCGAAAATCGACTGATATTGAATGTGTTGCTATATCCTACGAGCCCGACGACGTATCCCGAGCTTTTGTATCAATACTATAAATAGCATAAAGACGTCATTCTTTTGGAATTGAGCTTGAAAAATGAATGCCGTTGGCAGACAAAGATAAACAGTTTGTGGAAATGTCTGCAACGTCTGAAGGACGCACATCAGCTCCAAGGGATTGAGCAGCAGCAGCAACCAATGTACAAGCAGAACTCAGCTAGCAAGTTCCAAAGTTAAATTGCTGTAACAATTTATGCTAACTTATAGCCATCTTATACAATATATAGCTCAATAAAAGGATACCAAAAGGAGTACATACTGAACAGTATACTCAAATCTCTTGTTGGCTCCCTGGGCGAGTGGAATAAAGCACAACATACGAAGTGTGTTCAAAAAGTATTGCGTATTTTGTTTTTTTTTAAAAATTATTTATTTATTCATGAATATCTATTTTGTCTCCTTCAAAGTAATTCCCATGAGAAATTATTTTTCCAATTTTCAAAGCACTTCAAAAAATCATTTTTTTTATCTTGTTCAGCTCCTCCTTCGATGCCGTCTTTATCTCGTCAATCGTAGCGTAGCGTCGTCCGTTTAGGGAACAAGAAAAAGTCACAGGAGGCCAGATCTGGGGAATACGTTGGCTGCGGCATCATTAGTGTGTTGTTTTTGGCCAAAAAGTCGCGCACAAGCAACGATATGTGAGCAGGGGCGTTATCGTGGTGCAAAAGCCAATTGTTGTTCTTCCCCAAATCCGGGAGTTTCTGGCGGATTGCTTCGCGCAACTTAACTTGCAGGCAATATTCCTTATTCCTCATGATGCACCACGCCCCTGCTATCGAAGAAAACTGTAAGCAAAACTTTCACATTCGACCGAACTTGGCGCGCTTTTTTCGGTCTTGGTTCGTGCCGCAGCTTCCATTGAGATGATTGAGCTTTGGTTTCAACGCCATAACGATAAACCCACGATTCGTCACCAGACCAACATCTCATTAGCAATGTTTATGCGATGCTGTTTTTGGTCGAAATTGAGCAATTTTGATACGAATTTCACAGCGACCCGTCTCTTGCCCAAATCATTGATCAAAATCGAATGGCACGAGCCAATAGATATGTCTAGGTCCTCAGCAACTTCTCTAACGGTGATTCGACGATTGGCCCATACCATTTTCTTCACTTCATCAATTTTTTCGTCTGTTGTTGAAGTGCTCGGGCGTCCGCCACGCTCTTCGTCGTTCATATCTTCTCGGCCTTCTGAGAACATTTTGTACCATCGATAAACGTTGCTTCGGTCCAAGATAGCTTCTCCGTATGCCACAGTCAACATTCGGAATGCATCCGCGTACTTAATTTCATTTTTCACACAAAATTTGATACAGGTTCTTTGATCCATTTTTTTGAATAGGTAAAAATCGAAGACGAGCCAAAACACGTGCAAGCAAAGCAGCTGTCAAAATGGCCGAGCTTGTCGACCACAAAAAATTCGAATATACGTATACCTCGAAAATTCAAAATTGGCGATACTTTTTGAACACACCTCGTACATACATACACACATTATTAATATTAATAAATAAGATTTATAACTAAGCCAAATGGTTTACATTGTTAGCAATCGATTTCTTGCAAGATTTAAACCCAACAAAAGCAAGAAATCGATTGCGTCAATGTACTACCAACAATAACTCTTAAAAATTTGAACAAAAACGGCCACAGCTGCAGTCGGGACTAGGAATGGGCACGCCCATGTCTATGTCTAATGTGTTGCGCAACTTCCAGATGCGTTTATTACCTTTAGCGCACCCTTAACCATCAGATAGAACCAATAGAGCTGCGGCAAAAACAATATGGCAATGCTGATAAGACAGCCGTTGGGTAGTCCAGACATGGCGGACCAAAAGCTCGTATCAATGGCCAAACTATAACGCCACATAACATAGGGCCACATGCAGACGCGGCATATAAAGAAAGTGGCCAACATAAGCAGCCCATTGATTATATAAGCGCGCGATTCCTTCAGATCCATGGTGCTCAATATGCTGCGCAGCGAAACAAATGGCGTCGAGAATTCCATCATAAACATGTAGCTATAGATGCAGTGTCCACCGCCGCGTATATACTGCAAATAAATCATTTTTAATTAAAGATACAAATTTAGATGTCTCGCCCACTTACGGTCACTACCAGCAAACCAAAGGTGCCTATGAAAACATGGTGAATCATCATAACCGGATGTGTCAGCACATATTTGAGAAAATCCCAACGTCCATCTTTGGGTATTTCCACATTTTCACCGTCATAGTCACAGATCTCATGTGGAGTATTCGGGGTGCTGCCATTATTGTTGGCACCGCGCGCAGCTGCCTTATCATAAAGCGGCGCCTGGTTATGTCCATTACCATTGCTTAGTGGCTTTGTCTTGGCAAGACGCATTATGCTCAACTTATCGGCTATCTTCTGTGTGTGCACCTTGTACATAGACCAAATATCGTACATGAAATAGGCGGTGCCAAACCAGCCGTAGGCCTCCATTAAAAAGTGCGAGGCATAGACAAAGGATTTGGTGCATGTGGACTTGCATACAATCAGTCCAACAAGGAATGAAAACGAAGCCTGTATGGCGGAAACGAATCTGCAATAGAAATTTTAGCATTAGTTACTGGTGGTAATAAAGTCTCTTTGGGGGGGGGCTCAGCAGCCGACATCTATGCTGGGCAGTTGGGGCTGGTGATGCGAATATATAGCCTATCCCTCCCAAATGTCAACCTCACCTTCACGTGGTACCCCCCGTTTAGAACGAACGAGGCTCTGACGACCGAGTAAAAGCGGTGACGACATTTAGCATTGCCCTATGCTCCACTTAGGAGCCAAGGGAAAATATATAAAATATATATAAAGTCTCTTTTGAAAAGGTTAATCCTATCATTTAGGAAGAGAAACGCCTTTTCAGATTGAAGAAACGGGAGCATGAAAAGCGCGATAGTGATGATCTCGAGGTGTTACGGGGCAGAAATGACGCTCGAAAATTCTACCAACAAGTCAACTGTCGATGCAAGGTTTTAAGCCCGGAGCATCAAACTGCCGAGACGGAGATGGGAATCTGGTTACAGATACGCAGTGCACGCTGAGATTACGAAGGGAACATTTCGCCATTATGCAAAATATGGCTAGCGTAAAGCATGCCTGACGGTTGGAAGCTTAGTGTCCTTTGTCCTATATTGAAGAAGGGTGACCCGACGATATGCGCCAACTACCGGGGAATCAGTCTTATTGCCATCTCATACAAGATCCTGTCGAGCGTATTATGTGAAAGACTAAAGCCATACGCCAACACACTGATCGGACCCTATCAGTGCGGCTTCAGACCTGGTAAGTTCACCACAGACCAGATCTTCACTATACGCCAAATCCTGGAAAAGACCCACGAAAAACAGATCGTAACCCATCAGCTCTTCATCGATTACAAAGCTGCATTCGATAGCCCGTTGAGGGATCGCCTATACAACACCATGTCTGAGTTCGGTATTCCTGCAAAGCTGATTCGTCTTTGCAGAATGACATTGAGCGGCAACATCAGCACTGTCAAGGTAGGAACGGACCTCTCCGACCCTTTCAATACTGTTCGAGGTTTCAGATAAGGCGACCCTCTATCCTGCGACCTCTTCAATTTCGTGATGGAAGGGGTAAACGAGGGCAAGACGAAGTATATGTAGTCTACGAACAGAGACGCTCGGCGTCTGGGCTCCCATGCTGTAGCGGACCGTTATACTTTTGACGTGGTCAAGGAATTCACGTACCTTGGCACCACCGTTAACACCGAAAATGACATCAGCCTGGAGATATAACACTTGCCAATAGGTGTTACTATGATCTCAGTAAGCAGATGTGCAGCAGAGACCTCTCTCGAACAACAAAAGTAACATTCTACAAGACGCTCATCTTGCCCGTGTTCTTATACGGCGCAGAAGCATGGGTTGTGTCGCGGACGGATGCAGCTGCTCTTAGGGTGTTTGGGAGGAAAATTCTTCGTAAAATTTTCGGTCCCGTACGTTTTGAGGACGACTATCGCGTACGGATGAACCACGAGCTGTACGACGACATATATGTTGTCCAGCGCATTACAATACAACGTCTACGCTGGCTCGGCAATGTGGTACGTATGGATAACGTTGCTCCAGCGAAAAAGGCATTCGAAGCGAAAGCCGACGAAGGAAGACGAAGGGCACGACCACGACTCCGATGGAAAGATCAAGTGAAGGAGAACCTACCCTCCCTTGGTATTTCTAATTGGAGAAGGCGCGCGCAAAGCAGAGGCGCCTGGCAATAGCTGCTGAGGTCGGCCGTAACCCGAGAACGGGTTGTCATGGCCACACGATGACGATGACGATAATCCTATCATTTAAGACAAATCTCTTGGCACTTAGCACCCAATCAAATCATTGAACTTTTGTAATACGGAATGCCTTTAAATTTTACTCCCAACTACGATGCGGCCCTTCTCTTTTCATATCCACATTAACGTATTCGCCATGACCATTTCTTAGCTCTAGCCAACTCTTCCCAAGTTTAACAGTGCACTTTGGCTCAGTGTCATTGCTACTCCGCAGAGCAGCTCCAGACTCTATTAAAATACACAAAAACACAACCTTTTACTTAACTTTCGAAATAAATTGTAATCAAAATTTTATGCGGCCCTTTTGAATTTTTCGGTTTAGCCAAATTGAGGAACCAAATTAGCCATCCCGAGGCGCAGGCCTTTCATGACAGTATTCCGAATATGCGCGTAAGCAGCCATCACTGGCCATAAGTTCCATTTTTAGCAACTATATCAAAGGCAAGTTCCTAGCAATGGCAGCCAAAGTGGTTCCAGCAAAATGCGAGGCACTTGCCATACGGATGTATCTGCAGCAACAGAAGGCACTTCAGCTTAATACCATGAGTCATACCGATCGCATTCTTAGTCGTAGGCTAATGAATTTTCCGCCGGAGCAACAAGGTGACGGTGCTAATAGCATAAACGAGAGCGAAGCTCTAAAAGCCTGTCTTAAACAGAAGGATAATGATCACGGTCTATTGGAGTTCGAAAAACTGCTTGGCCAGGAGCATAAACAAAAGCGGCTGCTGGTGCCAGATCTGGCTACGGATTGGTTTCGTAAGCAGAAACTTTTTTTAGACACCATTTCTAATAGAGACACTGCCGCGCTGAAGCTGGCTGCAACCAACAAACCCGCAGCGGATTTTTATTCCAGACTTATGCAGACTTTTCAGCAGTGTGGCAAATGCTGTAGATGCCAGCGTTGTCGGGATTACGTAATAAGTCTGAAGCGACAGCGTACTAAAGAGTTGGAGGAAGAGCAGAGGCGTGAGGAGCGGCCGTTCAAGAGGCCACCGCGACTGTCCAGGCGTGATCCACTTAGAAAAAGAATTACATTATGTAGATTCACAATGTCGCACTGCAAAACGAAGGAGGAAAAGCAAGAAGCAGCTAGGCAAGCACAAGCCGACAAAGAAGCTGCTAAAGCTACTAAAACTATGCGACATCAAGGCGGCAAAGAAAGTCCACCTGGTCAATGTGATCCGTGTAATAGATGCATTGAGAACCGCTTTTTATGCACGTTAACTGACGAGCAAGTGCAGCCAGTGGCCATGGAGAACATGTACAGACATCTGTTTCAAGATGATGGCCAACCCCTGGGCCCAGAGTGTTTGCCGCCGCTACCACGCAGTGTGCGGCGCATGCGAGATCTGCGCAAGGTGCCACAACGTCGTATGACTCCAGCAATGTATAAGCGCATATCTCCTGAATTCTACGGCCTGCTAAAGACCTATGAAGAGGAAATGAGAGACCGTTATCGCCTATATGGCATACCCATGCGTAATTGGTGCGGCATGGACCCCTTGTGTGCCCGCGAGGAGCGTCGGGCACAACAAGACTACAGAATACTGGGTGATGAGCCAACAATGCCAGTACCTCGCCGCAGCTTGCGCCCGTCAGACACGGCAAGGCTATCCACACAGACGAGCCGCCAGAGCCAGATGAGCAGTCAAAGCCATCTCAGTAGTTTCAGCAAATCATCGTCGGTATGGTCTTTTGAGCCCGAACCGGATACTATCTCCATCCGTAAATTGACCGCTTCAGCAAGCAGGCGTTCAACGATAACGCAAGAACCTCTACCCGACATCATCAAGCTAGACAAGAGTACAAATACTAGTTTTATTATTAGGCGCAAAAAACCACCAAAACTGGAATCCGACTCAGCGCACCAGTGCACCAAAACGAATTGCACAAAGCAATCGCATCAGCATCACCATCAGCGCCAGTCAGATGATAAACAGGCAGCAAAGCAACCCACACCAAGAGCCTCAGTACGAATAAGTGAGAGTCGAGGGAAAGACACACCAAGGACCAGCTCAAAAAGTGAAGCCAAAGAGACCAAGAAACCTAAACGCTCCTTCATGGGTCGTCTATTTGGTGCCTGCAATAAGGCTGGTCGCCATTTGCTCTACAATTTCCAACCGGTGTGCAGCGTTTCTGGCATTAATCGCACGTCCCGCGTTTCAATTCTAACAGCAACGGCAGCAGCGCCCAGCACTTCCCAGAAGTGTAAGACAGGCAAGATCTTTACCGGCGTAAGTAAACGTCCGGCACCCTGCCAATGGCATGCACCTGGCCAACGTACGCCGCCAAGCTACAACGCCAACCAACAAGACCCTGTAGTTCACTGGAACAGGCAGCACATGCCCGGCATTGGTGTGCTACCTGTAGAGGCACACCAACAGCTAGAACAGGAGAAACTGCCCACGCCCGCCGTGAGTTCCAGACGTATACCAGTTGATTGTGCAACTGGAGAGCCGCACTCAGTGCGCAGTGATCAGCAGACGCCCACGCCCGCCGTGAGTTCAAGACATATAACAGTTGATTGTGCCACTGGAGAGCTGCGCTCAGTGCACAGTGATCCGCAGTTGTCGAGTGAAACAAGCGAGCACAGTCTAAGTAGTTTACATATATGCTGCAGTGAACCCTGCTGCAGTGTACCCTGCACCAGTGCTCCCTGCTGCAGTGAAACCTGCTACCAAGACTCAGGATTACCATACGATGAGAATGACCCCAGAAGAAAAAAGCTCAAGGTCCCAGAAACTCCGCTTAGTAGAGCTACAGCTTACATGGCTAGAACGGTTGCTCTGCTACAGTCTACAGATAAGGACAGCTCTAGACGTGTCAGTCTCTACCCACACGAGTATAGAGAATTTCTAGGTAGATACGGTAGACGCGCCACTAAAACGAATAAGGGAGCGGGAGCCAAAGCCAAGGCACCAGAGATTGCTAAGCGCAAGATCAGCGCCTACAAAAAACCAAGTGTTGCGTCTAAACGGCCCGGTAAAGCCAAACCAAGTCAACCCACTGCGCCAGAAACAGCTGCTATAGACAGCAGCCTAACTACGCCCAAGTCAGACAGTTCCAGCCCCAATGGTTGCGTATGCGAATCTCCAAGTACTAGCTTAGATGAAGTTATTACGCCTTCCAGCCACGAAGCTCAGCATCCAACTAATACAGATGCTACGGATTTAAAGTCCAGCGTCGACGATCAACTTGTTAACTGTCCAGCACAGTGCTGGACTACACATGATGGCGAGTCAAACGAAAGCAGCGACTTAAAAATAAGTCCTTCAGGTCAACACATTATGGTACCCTGCACAGCACACAATGTCTTAAAATACGGCTCCAAAACACCCTCCAAGTCTAGTTCTACGCGTTCCCCCGAGCGCAGCCCAACTGCACAAACTTCCAACAGCAGCAGCAAACGTAATTCCCGTAATGGCACTCCTCCTTCATCCGGATTGCAATCGTTGGGTAGCTCAACCACGCTCATGTGTTGTGACATATGCAACACACCATCACGGCGCGGGTCTCAAGCAACATTACGATCAACGTCATCCCAGCGGCAGATACAAACTCCACATTCTAATAAGCATAGCCTGTCACGTTCCTGCTCCTACTGCCGTGGCATATGCGACTCCAGGTCAAGCAAAAAAAGCAACTCTCGTGAGAGCGTTAAAGAAGAGCCACCCAAAAGAACTAGCGTATTGGAATCAGTAAAAGATAACTTATTGTGCTTACGAAGAGCTAGCAACTCTCGTGAAAGCGTTAAAAAAGGGAAACCCAACAGAACTAGCCTAACGTCCTTAATAAAAGATAACATATTGTGCACACGAAGAGCTAGTAAAACGCCCTCACGAAGAGCGAGTACAGCGTCCTCACGAAGAGCGAGTACAGCGTCCTCACGAGCAACTAGTCCAGAGTCCTCACGAAAAGCTAGTGAAGCGTCCTCACGAAGAGCTAGTGAAGCGTCCTCACGAAGAGCTAGTGAAGCGTCCTCACGAAGAGCTAGTGAAGCGTCCTCACGAAGAGCTAGTGAAGCGTCCTCACGAAGAGCTAGTACAGCGTCCTCACGAAGAGCTAGTAAAGCGCCCTCACAAAGAGTTAGTCCAGCGTCCTCACGAAGAGCTAGCACAACGTCCTTACGCAAAGAAAGCAAAGTCTCGTTACTAACAGAGGATTCTTGTATTTGTCATTCTAACACCTCATTTTCAGAACATAAGCAAAAAGATCGCTTTAGTTACAGGGAAACGTCACCAACACACTCAACACGAGGTTCCATACTAAAACAAAAGCTACCTTTGTGGATGCAGCAGCAGCGTTCGCTATATAAACCGGCAGCTGTAGCTGCTTATATGCCCAAGCTTATATCCACCAAGCCGGCCAAAATTCCCAGCTGCTATGAGCTTATTAAGAAATCCAGAGATACCAAGCCCAAGATGCCACCACGCTACTGTTTACCGCCACAAAGCGTCTTACGCAGGCAACGTCCCAAGCGTCCAATCAATAGAGCTGACGAAGCAGAGCAGCAGCCAAGGAATTCACAACAGCCAAATAGGGATGAGCAGAATAGTTCCGGCTATGGAATGAGCTTTGACGGAACACCTGAGAGCAGAATGTCTGCAGCGCCATCTACACAACATGTTGAACATATTTCAGGAAAGTCGAATGAGCAGAGCGCTTATTTGTCCTATCTGAACGATTTGCAAAAACGTCGCACCGATCAGGAACCAGATTCAGCAGCTACGCCCTGCTGCTCCTCGAATTCTTTAGCAATGCGCTCACCACATCAATTCGTCTTGAATAGCTATGCAGCGCGTAGCCAAGTTGGCGGAAGTCAGCAATCCGCCAACAATATACCAAACTGCTCCCGCAGTAAGTGTAGTAACTAAATTGTATTCAACTCAACCAATTTAAATGTATTTCAGCAACCTTAAGAGATTCCGCTGCAACCATGCCCAGTGGCTCAAGATCCCTGTTTATGTCGTCAACCTACTTCACTGATCCTCGTTACCAATCTACAAGCACTACGGCCCAACGTAGTCCGCACTCCAGAAACAGCGGCACTATGTGGAGTTCATACAACTCCCAGGCCTCTTCTTCCCAAGCCGCCCCATCAACTCGTGGCGCTGCGGGTGGCTTAAATATAACGCCGCCAAATCCAAATCTGCTAAGTCGCTGGTATGGCCAACTTTCAGCACCTCTGGGAATACAATTCACAAACAATAGGAATACGAACCGAACTACAATACAAAATACGATGAACACTTCCAGATTTCGTGAACCCATTTTACATACAAATATCGATAATTCCAGACTTAATAGAGTGTCGCATACAGTCAGATGTTTTGAAAATAATGCATATCGAACAATTGAGAACCCAAGACTAAGGACATATGTCTTGTATACTTCACCACAAAATTCCCGACGGAGATTCACAGATGTTTGAGTTTTTGAAACGACAATTGAATCTGTTTACAAATCTTTGGCTTTGTGGCGTAACCAGTTAAGTACATTTAAGAATTTTTCGAAATATTCCGAATTTATCTAGAAATGTAAATTCCAGAATATAGTATTGTATAGTGAAGACTTTGTGTAAATGTATATAAATGTACTTAGCTGGTTACGACGGAAAGATGGATTTATCAGAAATATAGTGAAATAAAATATTGTAATAAAGTTCAGAGAAATAGTCGGTAATAATGATTATTATTATATCTGCATAAAGAATGCATAATTTTAAGCAAATAAAATTACATAGCCACAAAAAAAAAATTACTTTCAAAAACCCTACAACAATAGTTCGGAACCGTTTGTCCGTCTATTTTGAGAGTAGCTAAGTCCGATTCCGAGATAAAAAAGACCGCAAAAAAAACTTGCTTTCGGTTCCAGAGGTCAGAGAATTCTTTCCTCGAACAAATCAAGCAAGTCAGGCTTTTGACATAACTTCGAAAAACCCACAAAATGGTTCCGGAACGCTGTCCACCTATTTTGGAGGTCGCTAAGACCCATTCCCAATTTGGGAACGAAATAATCCAGC
This sequence comes from Chymomyza amoena, assembly GCA_037043745.1. Lineage (NCBI taxonomy): Eukaryota > Metazoa > Arthropoda > Insecta > Diptera > Drosophilidae > Chymomyza > Chymomyza amoena. The sequence continues at coordinate 63,193 of JBAMAX010004688.1, read as the reverse complement.
AAGTCAGCGTTCTGACATAACTTCGAATCCTGAACGCTTGTCCACCTATTTTGGAGGTCGCTAAAACCGATTCCGAATTCGGGAAAGCAAGAATCCAGCACGTCAGCGTTCTGACATAACTTCGGAAAAAACCCACAAAAATTGTTCCGAAACGCTTATAATCCTTTTTTGCAAGTCACTAAAACCGATTCCGAGATAAAATCTATTCAATTACGTTGACACCAAAAAAGAATTTAGAGGTCACTCTTTTGTTAGAGGATCTCAAACAGAAAAAAAAAATCAGACTTTTTTCAGAGATCCATGCATGCTTTCCTTATGTTTCTGCAGTCGCTGCATCCAAATTCAAGCTCAAAAAAATCTAGCTTCTCGGGTTTTGACATACCTTGGGAAAAAAATCAACAAAAGTTTGTACGCATTTTTAAGATCACAATTTCGGGTTAAAAAGAAACCCATCCAATTACATAGTCACCTCGTTGCAGAGTTCCAGACCCTTTTTCTTATGTTTCTGGAGTCGCTGAATCCGAAAAAAGATACGGCACGACAGGATATTTAGATACAGATTCAGATATTCCAAAAACAGAAGAAATCCGGAAAGAAAGTCTTCTTTTTATTGGGACTGTGTTATCTATTTGAGATGCTCTAACAAAGGAATGAAACTAATTTCACTTGAACTTAGCATCGAAAAGTTTCATAAAAGTCAAGTCGATGTTGTATAATAAGAGACTTAACCGGTTATGTCTGATTTAATGGACTACGCTCGGAAGAATGAACTATTCTGGTATGTATGCAAAATGGGTTTTTCTATAATATAGAACCTCGAGTAGATAAGTACATTGTTGTAACACATATTTAAAATAATAAATAAATAAATACCGGAAAACCATAGATATATAAAATATTATGATCCCTCTGTTTACAATAAAAAATACAACATTTAAGAAGAATTCGGTAAGAACGCTACCAAACTAGTTTCGTTGAGTGATTTAGGAATCGGGAGTAAAAACTGTGGATGCCATGGAACCATGTATGAAAGTTCCAATTTTTAACCCAATTAGTCGAAAAAAATAGTTTTGTTTGAGAAAAGGAAGAGGGGAGGGCCGGCGAGGCAGGAGTTTCCTCAGGGGATCGGTGTAATTACTTTAAAGTACGACAGAACACAATGATTTAAGCTAAAGGTGTAATATAGGAGGCCGGTACATTATTCCCTCCGTGTCCGGATTTTCTCTTTCCAGCCCTGACCACGATTTAATTGTATGTTATGTGGGTACAAAATTTTTCACGAGCTATTCACGAATAACTAAAAACAGTACCCAAAACAGTATTTTTCGGAAATCTCTCTCGGTTCTTAGAAAAAAAAGTCGTGTTTCTCGACCTAAAATTACCCTAAAAAACACTTTTATAGGAATTTATATTTCTCGTCTAAAATAGTGTAATGAACGCCTATGAATAACTGCCTTGAGCTGCTGAAGAGTACTCGAGTGGCTTAGGCAGTTCCGGAAGGGGATTCGCCCATTTATATCAAAGAAAATGTGGACAAGGCTAAGGCGCTTCTTAACTCTGAGCGGCGTATAAACTTTCGTCTGATAGTTGGTGAGTTAGGAAGTGAATACCGAAGACTTGGCCATGCGAAAGGTATGCCAAACACAATCGTGCCCCACTCTTCCTACTGTCCACATCTCGCACCGCCGCACTTTATACTCTTTGCTCGGCGCATGTGACACCCCAAGGGATACAGTATCTTAGAAGACGTCCAAGAGGTCATGATGGCCTTTGTGGAACCCGGAAAGCGAGCTCCAGAATCAGGAATTTGCTACCGAAGACATGGCCATGCGAAAGCTACACAGTGTTCCCATGTCACCCCACTCCTCCTGCCGCCAGTAACTCGCCCCGCCGGACTTCTTTCTCCCAGCGCATGCGAGCCCTCAGAAGAATCCGATACAGTGCCTAAGTAAACGTGCAAAGAAGAAGATCCCGGAAAGCGAGCTCCAGAATCAGTAATTTATTACCAAAGACTTGGCAATGCAAATTGTATGCCAGACACAGTTTTCCCATGTCACCCCACTCCACCTACAGCCTGTAACTCGCACCGCCGGACTTCTTCCTCTCGGCTTATGCGGTACCTCAGGGGAAGCTGATACACTAAACGTGCAAAAGGCCATGATGGCATCCCTGAAGAAGATCCCGGAAAGCGAGTTCCAGAATCAGGTCTGCCAAGCACAGTATTGCTCTAGGCCTCCCCCGCCTCACATCTTCCTCTTTGCTCGGCTCAGAGACCTTAAGGGTCTTGGAAGATGTCTAAGAAGTCGTGACGGCCTCTCTGGATCCCACAACGCGAGCTCCAGAATCAGGAATTTATTACCAAAGACCATGCCATGCGACAGGTATGCGAGACACAGTGTTCCCATGTCACCCCACTCCTCCCACAGTCCGTAACTCGCACCGCAGGACTTCTTCCTCTCGGCTCATGCGAGATCTCAGGAGAAGCCGATATATTGCCATAGTAAACGTGCAAAAGGCCTTCATGGCACCTCTGAAGAAGATACCGGAGTAGATAAGCGAAGAAGAGAAGAAGATAAGCGAGTACCTGAATTAGGAATTAATTATCAAGGTATGCCAGACACAGCGTTGTCCGGCTCAAGCGAGTCTTTAGGGAGCACTGATACAGTGCCTAAGAAGACGAACAACAGGCCGTGACAGCATCTCTGAAGAAAATCCCGGCAAGCGAACTCCAGCAGCCGTAAATGGAATGGGAATCGAGCTATAAGCCTACCGTTGAAGCATAATGCTACTATTTTGAAAACTACTAGGAATTAGTACTAACGTTGCGTAGTACTTTTCTAAAAAGCTTGGGACCCATTTGAAAATAAACTCCGACAATATTCAGCGAATTTGAGTAATAATAAAAACTCTAATCTTGCACCAATCTAGAATATCCTTGACCCTCTAGTACTATCTAAAAGCCTCTTTGTCTGGCTAAACTAAACAAGCAAATGGAATTTTTTTGTTTCGCTGTTCAGCGCATTGCGTAATGGCCGGATATAGTTTTTTTATTATAAGAATTTTGGTGTCGAAATGACTTCATGTTCCAATGCCAAAGCCCAGCGACAATAGGGATAACAATAAAAGGCACAGCCTTGACCGAGGCCAAAGTTGTGCCCAGACATGCTAGTTGGTTGTGTGTGTGTGTGTTGGTTTGTTTCCATTAAGGACAACAGCGAAAAAATAAGAGCTCTGGATAGTAGATATTGAAGCTGACTTGGTCACACCCAACTAATATACTCTATTGGACAGGTGGAGAGCACATGCAAAAGCCTATCGAACCTTGACGAGGTTTTAATTGTAATACATTATAGCATACTATAGACAAATTAGTTCCAATTAATAGTTTTGTTTATAGGTAGAGGTACACTGTTTTCATGGGATTAAGGGTATTTTAGTTTTTTCCAGCATTTTGTACGGCGGTATAAAAGTATTAGAGTAGAAGTGTGCGAGCGTAAGTGGCGATGGATTAGGTATACCCTTCGGAGATCCAACGAGAACCTCGCTCGACAGGTACTTCGTTGGAACCCTCAGGGGAGAGGTCGTCGCCTTGGTGCGCCAGCAAAAGCATGGAGAAGATCGATTGTTCATAAACTACAAGCCGCTAGCTACTCATGGAATGCTATCTGAAGTGAAACCCGTAATAGCGTTCGCTATAAGAGGATGGTCGAGGCGCACTGGGAGTCGAGGATGACAGAAGGAGAAGAAGATTAGAGTTTTTGGAAGCCTCGCAGAGTCGATGATGATAGAAGAAGAAGATTAAAATATTTGGAAGCCTCGCAGAGTCGATGATGATAGAAAAAGTTTGGAGTATTTGGAACACTCGCAGAGTCGATGATGATAGAAGAAGAAGATAAGAGTATTTGCAACCCTCGCAGAGTCGATGATGATAGAAGAAGATAAAAGTATTTGGAACCCTCGCAGTACAATAAAAATAGCAAATGTCTGCATCCAGAAATCGTTTTAGTTTTATTAACAGTTTATCTATATAATTATTTCTCCTCAAGAAAAGTTTTTTGATCGTTTTCACATTTACGTAAGTATAGAAATTTAGGACAAAGAAGGTCTAAATATTTTGTCAAGTCGAAAATTGAACTGATATTGAAGTTGAAAATAAGCTGAAAATAATTCACAGGAGGAGTTAGGATGCACGTTGCAACGACTTGCCCTATAGAAGACGAAAGTGGCAACATGGTTACTGCTCAGAATGAACAGTTGGAGAGAGATACTTCGAACCAACTTTAAATTCCAACAATAGCTCCAATGAGAATCTCCCAATCCGAAGGAGACATAATATAAACAGGTAAATAAAAACAAGCCCTTCCACAGGAGAGGTAATAGAAACTGCATTTAATACCCTGAAAGAAGGCAAAGCTCCGGGAGCAGACAAAACCACTGTTGAATGCTTCCAAGCGAATGCTCATATGATGGCACAAAAGCTAATCTTGGAAGCTGTTTGGATCTCTCAAAATGTGCCTAAATCTTGGAAGGAATCGGTAATTATCAAGATTCCGAAGAATGGAAACCGACAAATATGCTCTAACTGGAGGGCTCTCCTGCCAACCATCATGAAAATCCTCAACCAGATCATACTAAGTCGCATTTCCGAGCCACTTAACAACGTTCTACGTAGAAATCAAGCTGGCTTTCGCCCTCAAAGATCTGGTATTGATGTACGTATTATCCTTGACCAATCCGAGGAAATGAACTCTGCGTTTGACACCTTTGATAGGGTTTCGGTTTCAAACCGAATCCGCATAAAATGCGCGGATTCGTTTTCAAAAATGTATTTTCTTTTCACAATGTCTTTGCAGTGTATTCCATAGTCGCCCACTACGCCGACTAATTAAATCACATATTTTTTTCTTCACCTACATATGTATATGAACATTATATCGTATTTATATCGTAGTTGCTGACTGTTAATAATTGCCCTCTAGGTGTCAACGGTGCTAAAAACTCAAACCAAAACCATAACTAAATGGCGTGAGGCCCGCCCGGCCCCATAAAGCTTGGAACCCATACATATATTATAACAATTAAGGGCAATTGCGTTAAAATAAAAAACAAGAAATAAATAACATTGATATCGGTTACTGGGTCTCGGACTCTGCTCTATCAGTAAATAAAATGTTGAAAAAAAAGCAACAAAAATATTAAACAATAAACCCCACAACTATCGTCTTTATTAAGATATATGCTGAAAGTCAAGGCTATTTGGTTACGTTGAGTGCTCTACAATGTGACCAACCAACCCGTTTTCACTATAGTCAATGAACTGCTCTACACTTGTACGCTTATATACTATACTATATACTGTGTGTAGTATATAACAATTGTCTAGCTTATCTATTATATACATACAGTCAAATTAACACTCGTGCATTTCTCAGCATACGTTGTGATAAGCTTTAGGTACCTAGGACGGGTATATTTTGCTAGGGGGTTACGCTCCGACAATCACCTGGCTTTGTTGTCTACAGCACAGACTTTGGAGCAAGTACTTTGAGAGACATTTTTTCTCTACCTATACGAATTAATTAATTAAGATTAAACGATAAACCAATTTAGAAGCGCATATATAACACAATTTTAGATTGCCACGGCATCGCTTTCGAACTGATATGAAGTTGGTGGAAAAACTCTGGGATCGGGGTGAAAGTGTACAGACCTCTCTAATACACCCACCTTAAAGTTGAATCACGACAGAGCGAGAGTAATTTCATTAGGAGAAACTCCGGGCACGGGGGGAATCACCCCTTTTCCACCTCTCTCTCGTACTCTTTCAACTTCCTTAAAATGTATTATTTTATTATTGTTCGTGTCAAGTTTTTAACTTTTCACGTTCCTGAGTAATCACGCAAACAATGTCGGCACATCGCAAAACTGTCTTCATACGAATTTTAAACAGTTTTCCATGATTATAATCATGACAGTACGACAGTAATTTGACTGGTCCCATGAGCAAACTCGGATCCCGGAGGAAACCGCCCCCTTCCCCCCTATCTCTCGTCGAACCTTGTACTCTTTTAACTTCCTTAAAATTCAATATCATATTATAGTTCGTGAAAGTTTTTAAGTTTTCACGTGAAGGCTTCGTGAGTAATCACGCAAACCCTGTCAGCACATCCTAGAACTGTCTTCATTAGATTTTCAAACCGTTTTCCTTGGTTAAAGTTGAATCACGACATTACGAGAGTAATTTCATCAAGGGAAACTCCAGGCACGGGGGAATCGCCCCTTTTACCCCTCTCTCTCGTCGAGCCTGATTATACTATACATTGTACTCTTTCAATTTCCTTAACATTTAATATCATATTATAGTTCGTGTCAAGTTCGTGAGTAATTACGCAAACAATGTCGGCACATCCCAAAACTGTCTTCATTCGAATTTCAAAGCGTTTTCCTTGATTAAAGTTGAATCACGACAGTACGAGCGTAATTTCATCAAGAGAAACTCCAGGCACGGGGGAATCGCCCCTTTTACCCCTCTCTCTCGTCGAGTCTGATTATACTATACATTGTACTCTTTCAATTTCCTTAACATTTAATATCATATTAAAGTTAGTTTCAAGTTCGTGAGTAATCACGCAAACACTGTCGGCACATCCTCAAATTTACTTCTTACGAATTTTAAACCATTTTCATTGATTCAAATCAGGAAGCCCCATAAAAATTTGTTTCGAGTAAGGCATAACCTTCAAAATTGTATGTTTTATTTTTAGATTCCTCGTACCCAACGCTCCCATTTTTGCTTGTATGAATCTCTCGAGATTTCAATCACTAGCGGCTGAATAAAAAAATTCGAAGGGTTAAAAAAGTTTCTGTCTTTTACCGTCGGGTCTCGAAACTAGCTTTTCGTATCCCGATTCCCTCATTTCGGCAGCGAAGCGACTAAATTGACGTTTGGACCTGGGTCAACATTTTTATAAGATTATGCTGAAGCAAGAAGAAGCTGAACTTTTATAGATAACGCGGGTAAAATACGAATTTTTGCTAAAAATTACTTCCAGCGAAGTCACGGCCGCCTTTCCGTGAAAATAGCTATATCTACCATGCCTGCTGCTTTAACATATTTATTTTCCAATAGTTCTTACTCAAACACCCTGTATTTCCCTATGTCGTCATAAACATACAAATAAAAACATTTTCTTTAAAGCTTTGGTCTCAAAGGTATACAAAATCAATTACTATACATAGAAATACGTTAATTATGCCCAAGTGTTTTTCGAATAGCAATCAAATCGAAATTCGTTTCGAATTATATAACATATATATATGCACATATATTGTCTCTAATCTCAAATCGATATCACAAATTGTTCGAGACGCAATAAAGTTTTTTTTTAATTAACTTATATGAGCTGATTATAATGGAACTCTCGACAAAAAAATAATCATTTTTATCAATCGATTTTGTTGCACGAACTGACCCCATATAACCCCAAAAGGTAAAAATTTCTTAGCTCATCAGTTAGTAACGTAGTTGTAGACCCAAACGTCAGCTATATTAATCTGAGGCTTTAAATTTTGTTCCATAAACTGCAGTTGTGAAAAAATTTCCTGCAGCATGGATTAGGGTTACCAGCTTTATTTAATATTTACGATAATCAAAGACAAACTTTTTTATAAATATAATTGGAATAAAAATAAATTGTAACATAAGTTCCAGAAAAATCATCTTTAAGTGATGATATTGTATTATAAGAACATTTTTTATTCGCTCGGAGAAATTGGAACAACCTCAATCTTTCTTTTCCATATGCAGCTAGTTGATTATGCTCCCAAACTAAAGATCGATAGTTTCAAATACCATTCACAGTGTGACTTCTGTATGAGTAGAAGAATAGAGGCTTCTCAGAATGTATCGATCATTTCTTAGAACTTAGTTATTTTGTCGGTTCTGGTATCCCAAGACCCTTCCGCTACAGCCTCAGTAAACTTTACCAAAGACTTTTCAAAAACTTCAACTTTGAGTAAAAACTTTTCACAATATAGGTTTAGATTAGGGCGGCAGTCGGGACCTGACGTCCCAACTCACTTATGCCAAAGAATTGGTCTGTTGCGATAACGCTGGGTGGACCATATACCAACCTTACCCCACTCAAGAGGTTTACTATATGATCTAAATGTCACGTCCACACGAATTTTCCATAATATAGAAACCAACTTAAGTGTTATTATTTAAAGTGTACCTTGCGAATTCATCGGACATTTTTATTAAAAAGATTTTATTAAAAAGAGTTCTAAAGGCTAAAGTTGTAGACGTAGGTAATAATATGGAACTCCCGAGAAATGGTCAATATATAATCCAAAACAAATACAACCGAACAGGACGTAGATAATGTTAAAATTCGAAATCGGAAAATAAGCTTATCCCCAATGCGAAGATATCCTTTAACCTCAGCTCAGATATACTCCAAAACGAACAACCAAGCTGGAGTAAATATTGTTGAAAGTCGAAACCGGAAAATAAGCTTATCCCCAATGAGAAGATATCCCTTAACCTCCAAAACGAACAACCAAGCTGGGCTAAATAATGTTAAAAGTCGAAATAGGAAAATAAGCTTATCCCCAATGCGAAGATGTCTCTTAACCTCAGCTGAGATATACTCCAAAACGGACAACCAGGCTGGACTAAATAATGTTGCAAGTGGAAATCGGAAAAAAAGGCATATTCCCAATGCTTGTTCCCGAATGAAACGCTTCCAATTGGGTAACAGGGCTTTTCTGGCAAGCTTGGTAACGACTGCCCGCTCGAATAGATGACCAAGAATCAAGGCTACATCTCTTAGTCGAGATATACTGGACTAGATGATGATAGAAGTCAAAAAAGATTGTAAACTGGCTTAACCTCACTCTAGATGATGATAGAAGTCGAAAAAGGAATGTAAACTGGCTTAACCTTACTCAAAATCAACCGCTTTTAATTGGGCACTTCAAATGGGGTTCGTCTTGTAGCGAGAGGGCGGTCGAATAGATAACCAGGATCTAAATTACATATCGTAGCCGAGATATACTCCAAAACGCACAACCAAACTGAATTAGATCATTATAGAAGTAGAAACAGAAAAGTCAGCTTCTCCCCATTGCAGAGATGTCTCTTAACCTCAGCCAAAATCAATCGCTTCCGAATGGGTAACTGTCACATCTGGCCTAGTAGCGAGTGTGCAGTCGAATGGATAACCAGGATTTAGGTTACATCTCCTAACCGAGATATACTGGGCAAAGTGATAATAGAAGCCGAAAAGGGAATGTAAGCTCCCTTAACCTCACTCAAAATCAGCACCTTCTAATTAGGCACTGCAGATTGGGTTCATCTGTAGTGACGGGTATCAAGTGAGCGGTCGTATGGAAGATTAGGATCTAGATTACATCACCTAGCAGAGATATACTTCAAAACGAACAACCAAGGTGGACTAGAAAATGTTAAAAGTCCAAATCGGAATGCAAGCTTATTCGCAATGCAATGATGAACCCTAAACCCAACCCAAAATGATGACTAGAATCTATGTTACACCTCCTAGCCGAGATATACTGAACAAGATGACGATAGAAATCGTAAAGAGAATCTAAGCTTCCTTGTATATATATAAATATTTACTTGAGTTCCAAGGTGGAACATATGGCCACCTCACTCAAAATCAACCGCTTCGGATTGGCCACTTCAATTGGGCTTGTCTGGTGTGCTGGTAACGAGTGTGTCGTCGAATCGATAACCAAGATCTAAGTTACATCTATCACGCACACTAGCCGAGATATACTCCAAAAGGAGCAACTAAAGTAGATTAGATGATTATAGGAGTATCAACAAAAATGCAGTGATGCCCCTAAACCGCATCCAAAATACAATGGATAACCAGGATAAAGATTAGATCTAGCCAGGATATGCTCAAACAATCATACTCGACTAGAAGATGATGGTTGGTTGGTTGAAGTGGTGGCTTAGTCTCTCAGCCTCAATAGCGCTTTTGCAGAGTTTTTTGCCACATCGTTACTTGGTTATTTGTGTGTACAGCTCGGTTAGATCCTGTCCGTGCAGTCTAGGAACCTCTGCAAGCTCTCCAAGTCTATTGAAAATCGACCTTCCTAGGGTGTCCATTCCGTGCTTACAAAGAGCAGCACATTTACAGAGCAAAAGAAGATGGTATATGTCGTAAAGGGAATGTTAGCTAAGCCCCAATGTGGTTATAACCCTACACTACATCCAAAAGCAATCAATCGAAATTGGTTGTGCAACTAGTTCTCTTTGCATGCCTGATAACGAGGGACGGCTGACTTTATAACAAAAACCACGGTTATACCTTCCGATATATAATAAGATTAACAATAGGGATGTCGTCGATGTTTACTTCCACCAGCTCTCCAAGTCCATTGAAAATCAGCCTGCTTTGGGTGTCTATTCTCTGCTTCCAAAGAGCAGGGCATTTAAAGAGGGAAAGAAGGAGAAAGGGAATGTAAGTCTATGTACAGTCCGTTTATAACCCTTCACTGCATCCAAAAGCAATCAATCGAAATTGTTTGCGTAACTACTCCTCCTTCTTGCATGACTGATAGCGTGGGCGGCTGGCTTCACAAAGAGAACCACGGCAACACCCTCCGATATATAATAAGAGTAGCAATAGGAAACTGCAAAAAGTGGTCTAATAGTCAACAGGATGCACTTTGTAGCTTGGGTAATGAGATGCGGAAAGAAGGTATCCAGTAACCACTTTGTAACTGCACCGCTGCCAGTAATTGACAGCGTGGGCACTATGAAACTGAGAGTCCTCGCGCTTTTCAGTGCTTATTTATTTACTATATATAGACCATTTGTCAACTAAAGGACACAAAGACGTCCATTAACCAAACGAAATCCTGCGCAACAGCTGTTGCAGCGAATTCCAATGAAAAACTATTGCGTAGATAGCGAAACGAGGCTTTTCCTGGAAATGTTTACGCGCTACTTATTATTTCAGCCCACCATTGTGCATCTCAGCATTCCAAACCCGTCAGCATATTAAGCATTTCCACGGAAACAGCTCCATATGTTTTACACAACTTATATAACTGTGTGCGTGCAGCCTTTACATAGATTTGCACACATACCTACATACATATATATATATAATGCACACAACAGAAAATCAATAAAGATATAAATCAGCGAGCACATTCTGCGTTGTGGCCATGGCTAAGAGGCTTAACCCACGGGCGCTTAGCCCAAAATAACATTTTTATAGAAAAGTGGTGGAGTACTCACTTGTTGGTTATTTCCAGCACATCCGACATCATGAGACGATACTTTTTGCGAAACTGTAGACCGCGCGGTGTTTCCAGCAAATACTTATTGCAGAAATCCGTCAGCGAGACAAAGTAGATGAAGCCCAACGAGGTCAGGAAGAGACCACGCTGCAGTGTTATGCGATCCGTTGTGTTGGGTATCTGCAATAGGCTGCCACAGGCCAGACTCATTGAACCAATGGAGAAGGCCAACGAAAAGTAGCAACCACGTTTCGGCGCCTTTATTGCAGTAGCCGGCACCGTAGTTGGATTCGGAGCACAGGACTCGCTGCTGTCATCCTTAATGCCGGCCGGTATTTTGCCATTGTGTTGACTCTTGTGTGTTTGATGCATCCTGGTTGGTATGTGTTGTAATTTTGAGGGAGTAGTGTTTAGGTGGGTACTGCAGCTGGACCGTTCACAACCTCTGCCTGGACGGTGCTCCGTGGTAGGATCTCAAAAGTTTGTGTGTGTTCCTTGTGCGTTGGTTAGAATAAAAACATTTTTCAACTGCAAGTAAGAGATAGAATTTTAGTATAGGAGTGATTTTGAGTAAGATATGATTAATATGAAATTATGGCAAACAATGGAGTAGGTACAATTTGGGTTGATGGAAGACTTATGAGCGTGGATCTTACACAGCAAACACCAATGAACCGACCAAAGGCTTTCTCAAGCTCAAGCTTCTTGAGCATAGACACCCTAATCCCCAAGGCGACCATATGCATCTCTCTCTCTGCCTGACAAGAGTGCAAAATCGACGAACGACTGATTCCCTCTGAGCGTGAGTCGTAATCGTGAGTGCAAATCCCAAACAGATCACGCTTACAAACCGTCACACGAGTCTTCTTTATTTGGCCTTATAAGAATATAAGTGATTTCTCAAGCTCAAGGCTCTTGAGCGTACACATCCCTATCCCCAAGGAGATTGGGGACAAGAGTGCGAACTCTTCTCACATATAAATCGACGAAAGACTGACTCTCTCTGAGCGTGAGTCGTATGCGTAAGCCGAGGCGTAAATTTCACACAGATCACGCTCACGAACAGTAAAACGACTCTTCTTTATTTGGCCTTATAAGAATTCATACGTGCGTGAGTCGTAGCGTGAATCCAAATCCGATTAGTCTCACTATCCGTCAAAAGACTCTTCTTTATTTGGCATATGCGTGAGTCATATGCGTGGGCCGCAGCGGGAATCCCAAACAGGTGACCTGTGATCGTGATGCTCACGAACCGTCAAACGCGTTTTCTCTATTTGACCTTATAATAATTCATATGTGCGTGAGTCGCATATGAGTCGTAGCGTAAATCCAAAGCCGGTTACCCTCACGATCCGTTAAACGATTCTTCTTTATTTGCCTTTATAAGCGTGAGTCGTATAGGTGAGTCATATCGTGAGTCCCAAACAGATCAAACTCACGAACCGTCAAACGAGTCTTCTTTATTTGGCCTTATATGAAGCCGCATGAGCGTGAGTCGTATAGGTGAGTCATATAGTGAATCCCATACACATCAAGGTAACGATCCGTCAAACGATTCTTCCTTATTTGGTATTATATGAAGTCACATGAGCGTGAGTCGTATAGTTGAGTCATATCGTGAATCCCAAACAGATCAGTCTCACGAACCGTCAAACGATTCTACTTTATTTGGCCTAATAAGATTCATATGTGCGTGAGTCGTAGCGAGATTCGTTAAACGATTCTTTTTTATTTGGCTTTATAAGAAGTCACATGAGCGTGAGTCGTCTGCGTGAACCGTAGCGGGAACCCCAAACTGAACAAGCTCACGAACCGTCTTTGGCCATATAAGAAGTCACATATGCGTGAGTCGTCTGCGTGAGCTGTGCAAGAACGTGAAGCTTTCACAGCTCACGTTCATTAGCCGATGCTTGCTCTCGCGACTTTGTGAGAAGTTTCGTCAGGCAGATCAAGCTCGATTCATGTCGTTCTTACACAGTAAGTTACAAACATTCGTTGCCCAATATAGAAATTCTTTTTTAGGAGATCCGACGAGATTTCCTTATAGCGCAATTCGAACAGAAAATACATTTTTAGTTAATTTTTCTTTGATATATCTCCGAAACGTCGCTGTTTCTATTAATTCGCTTGGAAGTGTGCCAAAGTTATTAATAATACTATCAATGGGGAATCCAAAAATAAATAGTTTTTTGGGCTTATCTTGGGAGCGTACATAAGCCGGAACTTTAAATAGCGCACGAAACTTTTGTTTTTGTTATTATCAGCAATATCAATATTGGATTGATTTGAATATTTATTAGTTATAGAGACGGGTCGTTTTGGGGTCATTGCGGAGATAGGCTTTTAAATTGTTTACCACAGCAGCTGCATTTCAGAATACAATTTTGCGCCCTATCTAATCTTATATGAATTTATATTGCTCTGTATATAATATATATTATATATAGTAGTAACACTAATCTATCTCACTTATATAAAGCGCATCAAAATTATACTACTTATCACTGTGAACCGCCAGACGACTAACTGCCTAGTAACATGTAGGTACAATTTATATTGTTCTCGAGAACCATGGTAGTATGAGATGTGATGGAATCAGTGACGTAGATAGTTTGCGAGCAATGGGATAATATGCGCTTTTATTAATATTGATTTTTTTAGAAAAGTTTTACTCTGGATATGAAAACAATAATAAAAATGTAGCACTAAGTAAACTCAGCATAGTTCTATTGAGGAACTAGTTCTTTTGCTACTCTACTTGGAATAAAGGATGTTCAAACTTAAATATTTTCTTTGTAATCTGTCATTTTGGTACTAAATTTAGCTCTGAGTAAACTCAGGATACTCCCATTGAGGATTAGCTCCTCGAAGGATATTCCAACTTAATTATTTTCTTTGTAATCTGTATAATTTTGGAACTAAATTTGAGTCTTGATTGTTTTTTTGGACTAGGTTCTAATATGGAAAGAACTACATTAGATGACATCAAATTATCTTTATTTTTTATTCCTGTAAATTTTTATAGCGACGGCAAACGAAAAGAAAAGTTTTTCAAAAAATTGTTTTGTTTTCATTTCGCATTTCTTAAGATTGAAATTTTTGCAACTGTCAAACAAAAAATCGTAATATTTCAACTATATTCGAAGGTAAAAATGCAATATTCAAAAATTTAATAAAATCACTAAAAAAATACGAATTTTTAATTTTTGAAAAGGTCCAAGTTCTATCTTCAACTCAAAAATTTTAAAATTTGAACTATATTTTAGGAAAACAATGCAATATTCAAAGCTTTTATACAATCACTTAAGAACTACTAGTTATTAGTTTCAAAAAAGTTACAAGTTCTATCTTCAACTCAAAAATCGCGATTTCGGTTGGTTCTAATGAACCCCTCTGTTCAAGACTAGGTAGAATTCAAAGCTTAAATCACTTAGAAATTCATAGTTTTCAATTTTAAAAAGGTTTTTCAACTCAAAAATTGTGATTTCGACTGATTCTAATGAACCCCTCTGCTCACGACGCCGCTGCTCTGAACATATTTACATGCAATTGTAAATAAGCGCAGCTAATTGAAGCGGGAACGTAGAGATTTTTGCAAAAATAAAAAAACATGATATATACAGGGAAACCATACATTATTCGGACACTTTTAAAATTAAAGTGTGACGTTTTTTAAATTAGCTTAAAGTTCTCATAATGAGACAGCAAGTTCTATAATTAGGTATAGAGTTTATTTAAGGAAAATGTATTTGACATAAGCACTAATTAGAGGATTAAAGAACAAAAACGTGTGGCGTGACGTTACTAAAAATGAATGGGCTGCGATTTATCGCAAATTTTAGGTAGCTATAAGCTTTTTTTTCGTTCTAATTGGGGAACTGCTTAAGAACTGCTAGAACTAATACACAAAAAGTGATTAAAACAACGAAAAAATGTCTTTTAGTATTGAAATTCTAGAGGATAAAAAAAAAAACGTTACAAAAAAATAATGAACTTTGATTTATTGCAAATTTTAGGTAGCTATAAGCTTTTTAGTATGATTTGAACTAGTTCACGTTAAGGTTAAATCGTTCTAATTTGGGAACAACTTAAGATTTACAACTAATACCAAAAAAAAAAAAAAAACGGGAACTAAAGTAACGAAAAAATGCCTTTTAGTATTAAAACTCTAGAGGATTGAAAAAAAAAGTTTGGCGTGACGTTACAAAAAATTAATGGGCTTTGATTTGTCGCAAATTTAACCATCTTCCCTTATAAACTTTTTAGTATTATTTGAACTAGTTAACGTTAGGGTTAAATCGTTCGAATTTGGGAACTGCTTAAGATAATTATTAGAATCAAATCTAGAAATAACACCCAAAAGGAGGTGACTGAAATTACGAAAAAATTGCAACCAGCTCAAGACGTTCTCAAGTTCCGCTAGTAGCGAACTTATTTTTACAAGGAAAAACGTTGCCATTATAAAGTTGTCACTTAAAATTCATTTATCCATCTAATTTAAAATCATGTCTAAAATAATTAATAGCAAAACTGCCAACTGTATACAAAAGAATAATTCGAACCAGCTCAAAATAGTTAAAGCTTTTTGCTAGATAAGCTCTACAGAAGCCACAAAAAATGATAGGAGGAGACTAAAATTACGAAAACCCGCTTTTTAGAATTATAACTCTCTACAACCAAAATGACCAACTGTTGAGTATACCTTCTAATATAATAAAATGAAAAACTCATATTGCGAACCAGTTCCATATTGAAAGTTTTTGCTTTACAAGCAATAGAACTCAAGATAAATGGATTCAAAAATTTATGAAAGTAAAGGAAAAGTCAGCTCTTTGATTTTAGAGCTTGTGGATATGAAGCAAGAAAAATTCCAGTCGGTAATTTTTTCAAGAACCAGTTTCGAAAAGGATCTATCTGAAAAGTTTTTGTTTTACAAGCAATAGAACTCCATATAAATGGATTCAAAAATTTATAAAAGTAAAGGTAACCCCGCTTGAAAAAAAAGTGAGCTCTTTGGTTTTAGAACTAGTGAATATGAAGCAAGAAAAATTCTAGTCTGTACATTTTTTCAAGAAGTTCCGGGAAAAGCAACATTTAGGAATAGATAAAACTGAGATAAATGGATTCAAATATTTATGAAAGTGATAGTAAGCCCACCGGAAGGAGAAGGTCAGCTATATGGTTTTAGAACTTGTGGATATAAAGCAAGAAAAATTACAGTCTGTAAATTTTGCCAAGAGGTTTCAAGAAAAGAAACGTTTAGAACTATTTCTGAGATAAATGGATTCAAAAAATTAATAAAAGTGAAGGTAAGCCCTCTTGGAAGAAAAAAGTTAAGTTAAGTTTGGTTTTAGAACTTGTGGATATACAGCAAGAAAAATTACAGTCTGTAAATTTTTTCAAGGACTTTAAAGAAAAGCAACGTTTGAAAATAGGGCAAACTAAACAAAACATAAACTTTAAGTTTTAAAAATAGATTTTTTTTACCATCTAAGAACTCTTAAGAATTTCCCTTAGGAACATATTATTTGTTTCACTCTTCAGTACGTATGAATCTTTTCAATATGTTTTGTGCGAATAATTGTTGGCCTCAGTGTACAGTGTACACCTTTTAAGTAAACAATTGTAGCCGCTTACAAATTAGAAAAAAAATACAAAAAATTGAAAGTAAGAAAAAACAGGAAAAAAATAAAAGCCAAAAGTTAAACAAATGGCAATTGAAATTCAATTTATATGCAAAATGATGAAATACAGCGTAAACAAAAAAAAGTTTAGCAAAAACAACAACAATGAGAACATAAGCGCGCCGGAGAGCGCATTAAAGAAACATTAAAAAGAAGAGAGTAAGAGTAAGAGAGCGGGGAAGCGAGCAAATTGAAAACAAAAGTTGAAACACACACACACACAGGCGACACACTCACGCCAAAATGTAGGTCACGCATTGAGAGCGAGTGTGGCCAACAAGCATAAAGAATTGACTAAATTGTCAATAGGAGCGACGAGAGAAGAGGCAGACAAACAAATGTATGTTAACAAACAAACACACACACACATGTACACACACACGCACACACTATCAATTGCAATTGCATTAGACGGCGCCAAATTGTTGATTAACATTTTTTTTTGGCTGTAGCAATGTTACGCGCGCGCACTAACAAAAACAACAACAACAGCAGAACGAGCGCGAACACACACAACAAAGCAACAACGCAATAACGGCAATTAAATGTACATAGCACATATGCATGTATGTATATGTACAAACACATATATCACACACAGCTGATCGACGCTTTTTATGAATTTTATGAGACAATCAATAGATATTTATAAATTATATGTCACTTTTTATTTAAACATATACATATGCATATATATAAAAGCAAGCATGTATATAATGAGCTCTAGACAGTACAAACGGCCAGCAGCCGCCCACACATGCACACAGCAATGACAACAACAAAAACAACGCGTTAGACGCATTTCACACGCACACGCAATGACACACACACACAGCTTGATTATGCAATTTGGAGTTATAGCCAAAAAAAAAAAAAAACGACACACACCATTAAACAAAATAAACATTTGATAACTTATTACTTTAATTAGTTGTTAATTAAGTTCGACTGTTTAACAAGTGATCTAATCTCGCGCACATACACTGACACACACACACACATGCACAAATGCTTTAATTTTTTTTTTCTTCTTTTTTTTGTGTTCGTAAAAAACCTGAAAGTGACGCTTTGTGTACTTTTTATTTTACATTTTGCCGGCAAACGCAGCGTCACTTTTCTTCACTGTCTTCACTTTATTATAGCTCAAGTGTTAATAAAAAGCAAAAAAAAAATTAGCATTTACATAGCACAGCAGTGTTAAAACGCTTTTATATACACTTTTTTGTTTATAAATATTGAGAAAAAAAAAAACCTTTTTTTATGTATAATTAACACCAGCAGCTCCAAGCACTGACCTAACAACAACAACACAGCTTCGTTTAATGGACTATGTTTTTTTTGTTTTTTTTCCCTAGCCTAGTGTTTTGTGTTGACACGATAGGTAGGTATCGTGCTATCGATGCTGGCACAGGGAGCATCGATAGCGTTTAGTAATCGATGTTTTAATGTTAGCCTGTAGCTGCCAACTTGCGTGCTTATCGCCGTGAACATGTTAAGCGCATGTTAAATTTAACATGACTCAGTTTTAGGCTGTTTCTGGGTATTTATAGAACTAGTTCATTTGTTACAATTAATGCGCGCAGTGGCCAATAAGTTTAAATAAACTTTTTTGATTTATTTGAACAACAAGCAACAAAGTTCTTTAACTGAGCTAATAAAATCTGTTTAAATAAGCTATAATTTAATACTGTAGCTATAATATTTATTATTAACTATAAAAAGAAACTTACAGCAATTCTCTACCAAAAGTACAAGCGAAAATATTTTTGAAGTGATTTAATTTTTATGAAATTTTTGATTTATTATCTGCCGGGCGCATCTTATAATAATAATTAAAGAAAACTCTTAATTATGAAAATAAATATAAAATTAAAAAGAAAAATTAAAATACGCATAAAATAATGATAAAAAAAACGTCTCTATAAAAAAAGTTAATGGCAGAATTTGAAGAACTTTGACTTTTTGACTAAGTTATTTATTTAAAATCATTTAGGATTATATATTTTTATTTTAGAGAAGTTCTTTAAATGAGCTTAGCTTTACGAGGGTGGATTGATAAGTTTCCGGCCTGACCAAGAGATGGCGCCACTAGGCCTACCTTGAGGTGGCGTTCTATAGTACCATCCTTAGATAGCTTGTAGCTATAGTTTCAGCCCGATCGCCTTGTTAGTTTAGATTTGAGAGCACACTGAACAAGACGCCTCTGCGTTTTTCTTGAAAACAGTCGACCAAAAATTGATTCGAAAAAACATTTCTACCGCCACTTTGACGTTGTATAAGCGTAATCCAAGCGAATTTTTGCGTCGATTCATAACCGTTGACGAAACTTGGGTCCACCACTACACTCCTGAAACCAAAGAACAGTCTAAACAGTGGATTGGACCAGGGGAACCAACTCCAAAGAAGGCAAAAACTATTTTTTCAGCGTACAAGGTTATGGCTACTGTTTTTTGGGAAGCAAGAGGTATTATATACATTGATTACCTTGAAAAGGGTAAAACTATCACTGGTCAATACTACGCAGACTTATTGCAACGTTTGAGCCACGAGGTGAAAATTAAACGACCTTGTTTCATCACGATAACGCACCAGCGCACAAGTCAATCGTTGCGATGGCTAAAATCAACGATCTGAAGTTTGAATTGATGCCGCACCCTCCCTACTCTCCAGACCTAGCCCCGAGTGACTATTATCTGTTTCCTAACCTCAAAAAATGGCTTGGCGGTAAGAAATTTGCGGACAATGAAGAAGTAATCGAAGCTGTAAATGGGTATTTTGAGGAGCTTGACGAATCAATCTATAGAGATGGCATTACTAGACTAGAACACCGCTATGAGAAATGTATCAGCCTTGGAGGAGATTATGTTTAGAAATAAAAAAAAAATTCTTAAAAACGTTGTTTTTCTTCGTTAGGCCGGAAACTTTTCAATCCACCCTCGTACGTACAAAATAATAACAAGAAAAAAGTCTCTAAAAGAAAACGTTTTAGGCAGAATTTGAAGAGCTTTTGGCTTTTTGACTAAAACCCATAATTTTTTTAAAATGCAATTCGTATTTCATGCAAATTCGTCAAACAGGTATTATTTTTTGTACTTGTCGAAAGATGACGAAATATAAGACTTGTTTTTTTGCGACTTATTTCTTAAAACAAACTAAACGTTGCCAATTATAAAATTGTCACTTATCCATTTAATTCAAAAACATTTTTAAAATAAATAACAGTCTTTAAAAAGCAAGAGCTGCCAACTGTATACAAAAAGAATAATTCGAACCAGCTCAAAAGAGTTTAAGCTTTTTGCTCGATAAACACTACAGAAGCCTCAAAGAATTGGTTTATTGCTGAATATTATTTAAATAATTCATTTATTATTTTATTATCAATTATTATATAGAATCTTAAAACTCCAAAGGTAATACGAACTTTTTATTACGAGCTAGGCAAGTAAAGAAAAGAAAATATATCCCAGTTTTTCGACTATAGTCAAATTATTGAATATAAACTCTGGGTTCTGTTGCCAAATTTAGCTCAAGACGCTTAAAAACATAATAACTCAAATTTAATTCGATCTCTGTTTTATTTTTCTATCTCTTGGCTGTATTTGCATTTATAAATATCATCTAAATAAGTGAGCAAATATTACAAATAAAAACAGAATTTAAAACTTGCATATATTACGAAATATCCTCGGGGGAGGCTGTAACCCCTAGAGGACGCGTCGCAGGTGGCGGATAGCGAACGCCTCCCAGATATGGGTGGTAGGAGAGAAATCAAATATCTCCCGCGGACCAAACACGCCCAGAGAAGGTAAACTCTGTCAAAAAATCACATGGCAGGACGGGATGCCAAATCCCAGTACGTCCCACAGACGTGTTGGTAACCTTTCCGATAAAAACACCCCTTCCCAAGAAACGGTAACAAACCTCGGAAATGGATATCGACGGAAGGAGTTTGTTTCCGCCCTATGCTCTGTATAAGAGCGACAACTACAGCTATATTGTTCTTGCCAAGGAAATAATAATAATAATAATATTACGAAATAGCTGAAAGTGGTTCTTTCTAAGCTTGGCATTATTAAGCGCTGAACTTCAGTTCCTTAACAAATTTTTATTTTTCCATTTGTTTCTAATAATTACCTGTTCGCTTTGCTCAAAAAGCACATTTAAAAATTTATTAATGTTTCAAATTTTCTAAGGAACTGTGGCATAAGAATCTTCGTGTTTCAGACAGCATTTTTAAAATTACAATTTTCATTTTATATCGACTCAACCCCAAGTTTTTAAAAAAAAATCCAAGCAAATCCGAGGCTACGTTCTCGAGCTACGAAAACAAATTAACAGGAAAATTTGTTTTATACTTTATATATAGATGCTGGCGCCATCTAGCGACCACACTGAATACAAAAATAAATGATGTTGAGAATGAAAATCTTATAAGACAATGAATGAATTGATGAATGTTACCTATATAAATGTTATAAATACATATTTTATTTTATAAAAGATATAGTTAGATTTAAATGGATTAATTGTATTATTTATTATTGTATTTCCAATGCAAGTCTTTAGCAAATATTAAAAAACTTATGAAATGAACCTAAATCACAATTTAATAACATTTGCTATTTAATTTAAAAGTGCCGCCGCCAGCGATGTGCGCACATATCGATTAATGTTGTTGTGCCTAAGCTAACTATAACAAGCTGTTAAGGCAATATAAATGTTTAAATTTTAAACATTTGCTTGCTTGTTGCACCAAGTTATGTTAATTTATATTTTATAAACATAATTAAAATAAATTGTTTAACATACATCGATTGCCAGAATAACAGCCTTGTGCAACACCAATTAAACATATATCGTTGTATTAACATAAAACTATCAATATCGATACCAATGTCCACTTATCGGTAGCTCATTAACAGTTCTCTAATTCTCTATTTAATGAACAAAAAATGGCGAAGGCAGTCGGTCGTGCGTGCGCGCAATTTCTTATATTTTTAACTATTTACGGTTCAATACAGTGCGTAAAAACAGCATGTAAGTTAAATGCTTAAAAAAAGCATCTAAACTAAATTAAGTTAAATAAAACAAAAAAAAAAAAACAAACCGTTGATGAACAAAAAAAAATAAAACGCAGCAATTATGTTAATGCGTGTGTTAAGTGTACGACGTGTGCGTGCGTGTGTGTGTGTGTGTTAATTTTATATGTGTATGCGTGTGCAGTTGCAAAAGCACTGGGACTGTGGCCATATATATTGTTGTTGTTTTTCTTGTACGCAGCACACAGCAGTTCTTTTTTTTTCTCTTTTTTTGTCTTTTTTTTTTTTTTGGTTTGGTTTTTGTTGCGTCTTTTGCTTCTTTGCACAGTAAAAAAAAAATTAACTATAAAGTCTGCAGATATCATGTACATACAAGTGTATATATATATATGTATAGTTATATATGTACATGTTTGTACACAAAAAAGCACAAATTATATGCACATATATACAAGTGTACATACATATGTACAAATATATATATGACAAATCATCATCAAAAAGCAACGAAGACGGCAAACGGCAGCAGCAACGGCAACAGCGACGTTCGCGTTGACGTTGACAGCGACAAAAAATGTTTGGGGCGGCGGTGTGTGGGCTGCTGGGGGTTACCCGTGGGGCAACTAAAGCTGGTACTTTTTTTTTTTGTGTGAAGTTTGGAGAAATTTTACTGTCTTTGTTGCTGCTGCCAAAATAAAAAAAAAGTGTCTTTATTTATTATTCGCTTAATGGCGCTAATTGACAGCACACAAATAAAACGCTGGCGGGCAAAGTGTGGAAATAATAATTGGTGGCAACACACACACACACACAGAACGTTGTCCCATGCCACAGACCGGCTGTCGTTGCTACGTACCCCCACTGCGCCCTTACCTGTGGCTGTGTTTTATTTTTAACAATTTTAAAAAATTTTGCTGCCACACACACACAGGCACAAATACACGTAGCTGATTTTACGCCATGCTCCACTTAACGTGCAACAATTTCCAACATTTCAGTAATGAGCATAAAATTTGTAGACTCGACTAGAGCTGCTACCAGGCAGACTGAGCTGAGCTGAGCTACGTCAGACAATCCGACGTACTGCCTCACTGACTCTGCCGCTTTTTGTTGCCTGCCTGCTGCTTCGTCTGCGTCTTTAGCTTCTCCTGCTTTGCCAACTAACTTGCATATTTCAATTGAAATTTGTGGCGCATTTTTATTAAGGAAAACAGCAAAAATTCAAGACAACAACAAAAATCAACGGCGCCGACGTTGACGCTGCCGCTGACGTTGACGCCAACGCAAAACACCGAAACCGCTTATTGTTTTTATTATTGTTGCTATTGTTGTTGTTGCTGCCACCCAACGATGTCGTCAAAATTTGTGTTCATCATTTGCAATTTACCATTTTAAATAAATATAAACACATACGTACCATGTGTAAGTGTGTGCGTGTATGCGTATGTATTTATTTACATACAATAATGTTGGTTCAAGTGGCTTTGTTTAAGCTTTAATTTAGTTATATTTGGCCACATTTGAATTAAAGCTGGCAACACCTTGCACTTGCGGTTTCTTGCATATTATTTGCGGCAGGTGGCAACGCCGTGCTAAACACCTTTAACGGCTCAGCTGTCTTTTTTTTTAACTTAAATTCCGTTAGTTATAGCGGCAGTCATTTTATTGTACTGTTACTTATGGTAGATTTTTATGGCAGTGGCGTAGTTAGAGGGGCTGCGATAGGGAGTTAAAGAATTTAATGAAACAAAATTGAAATTTTTGCGATTTTTTTAATTTATGCTGGCTTTTTTTTTTAAAACTTTACTATATATATATAGTAAACTAATTATTGCAAGGCCTGCTCTCAGTATTAACCCTTTCAGGCCCGCTGTTGCCTATATGAAACATTGGATTCAAATGCCAAAAAAATCAGCTATATCGGATTATTTTGCATTGGTTATTACTTTTATCTAGTCGACTGTTTTATTTTGTGAATTTTTATATATAACATAATGCATATATTAGTTTTTAATATTTAGTCATAATTATTTTTAAATAAATACATCGGGACTTAAAAAAAATAATTAAATAGCAATAATTTCATTATTAGTTATATTTATAGAAAAAGTGGTTTATTGGCTTTAAAAAAGATAAATTAATAAATTAAAAAATTGTTGTATATAAAAGTTGTTTAGATTTTTATGTCAGGACTCTTCTAAAATCCTACAGGAAAGATTTCGGTGGGGCAAAATTAGAATACCTAGGACCTTGCAATTTTTTTCTGGGACTATTGGTGCCCATAGTAACATAATTCTGAGTTTAATTGTTTCCTAAGTCGTCCCATTTTAATTCGAGCCTGAAAGGGTTAAGGCTTTTCAGTGAAAAAAAGTTTTCACTATATCGAGGTTAACATTTTTTGGTTTAAAGCCCATTTTATTTGTTCAAAATTGACATTTGTGCAAGAGCTCATCTGAATATATTTTTGTAGAAAAATGAAAAGGTAAACAAAACAAGCAATAACGGAAAGAAACAGCTGATTTTGTAACAATTAACAGCAAAATTACAATTAAGGGGAATGCCCGCTTTTGTTTCTGATTCCTTTTTGTGTTTTTTCATGCGTTTCTCCTTGAAATTGCTTTCATAATTTAGATCACTATTTGGAGGTTTTCGATTGTTGTTTAGATAATGTACCCTATATAAAAATTTAGGTGTTCACTTTATCGAGGCGTTCACTATATGGAGGTGTTCACTGTACCGGGTATTCACTATATCCAAACACGATTGTATATGACTGCATTCCACTGCAAAATAATCTAAAAAATTGAAATCCCAAAAGTGCTTTTGGGACGAAATTCGGCTATTTAGTCAACATTTCCAGCGAACTTTCAATTGTACAAATATTTGCCTAAATGCAGCCTACGGAAAACCCCATATAAGTCATAATTATTTGTAAAATTTGACTTTTAAGCTTTTTTTTTTGCCAAGCTCCCTACAATTTTAATAAGCCAAACAAGTGCAAAAACAGCAATTGGGTATTTTGTGCCCGGGACAGGTGTCATAATAATTGATTGACTTATAAACAAACAAATCAACTGTTGGTTAGATAAAAATAAAAATTGATAAAATTCAACTGATCGTTTTTGGAAATGAGTAGCGTGTGTAAATAAATTTAATATCTACATATGTCTAAAGAAATTACAATTTTTTCTTAGAAATGGCGGAGAGTTCTACCAAGCACTACAAGTGGGTGTAGTTTAAATAACAGCTGATTGACTTATAAACAAAAAAATAATAAAAATTTTGTTTTATTAAATTACAAATACAAAAATGTAACTTAATATTAATAAAATGCAAGTAAATGTTTCTGAAAACGAGTAAAATGAAAATATATGTAAGCTTGAGTCTAAGTGCGGCGTTTGAAATACTCTTTAGCTCTAATCAGCTCTGAGTTTTTAATTATCTTAGCCCTTTTGGTTAGCTTGAAGAGCGCCAAATAAAACTTAGTTCAAGTTTAAGCGATATTTTTAGGGTAATCCAACAAACGCATCGTTCTTTTTGTGGAGCAGAGAGAAAAGCTTTTCTTTTTTTTGTTAAGAATTTATTTGAAAAAAATTATTTGAAATAAACAGCAATTAGAGAAAAATTGATTGACGTTTGGCGTGACGTTACCAAAAAATTAGGTGTGCTTTGACTTGATTTGTAATAATGAAAGTTATAGGTATCCATCTTTCTTTATAAACTTTTTAGTAGTCAAATAATTGACACAAACACCAATTAGAGGAAAATTGATTGAAAAATAGGAACCTTTGGCGTGATGTTACCAAAAAATTAGCTGGGCTTTGACTTGATTTATAATATTGAAACTTATAGGTATCCATCTGGCTTTGTAAACTTTTAAGTATGACATAGTTAAGGTTCAGTGTAGCGCAGGCTTTAAAGCGTTCTAATTTGGCAATTGCTTAAGATATTTATTAGAATAAGATTTCGAACTAGTACCAAAAAAAAAAAGCGCAAGGCGGTGACTAAAACAACGGAAAAATGCTTTTTAGTATTATAACTCTCTACAACCAAAATGACAAACTTTTAATATACCTTCTATTATAATAAAACGTAAAGGTCATATTTCGAATTTACGAGCAATAGAACTCAAGATCGATTCAAAAATTTATGAAAATGAAGGTAACCCCTCTTGAAAGAAAAAAGTCTGCTCTTTGGTTTTAGAACTTGTGGATATGAACAGACTGTAAATTTTTTCAAGAAGTTTCAAGAAAAGAAACGTTTAAAAATAGATAAAACTGAGATAAATGGATTCAAAAAGCTATGAATGTGAAGGTAACCCCTCTTGAAAAAAAAGTCAGCTCTTTGGTTTTAGAACTTGTGGATATGAAGCAAGATAAAATCCTGTCTGTACATTTTTTTAAGAAGTTTCAAGAAAAGAAACGTTCAGAAATAGATAAAACTGAGATAAATGGATTCAAAAATTTATGAAAGTGACCCCCCTTGGAAGTAAAAAAGTCAGCTCTATTAGAACTTGTGGATATAAAGCAAGATAAATTCCAGTCTGTAAATTTTTTCAAGAACTTTCAAGAAAAGAAACGTTTAGATAAAACTGAGATAAATCGATTCAAAAATTTATGAAAGTGAAGCTAACCCCTCTTGAAAGAAGAAAATCAGCTCTTTGATTTATCTTTGAACCAAGATAAATTCCAGTCTGTACATTTTATTCCAGAAGTTTCAAGAAAAGAAACGTTCAGAAATAGTTAAAACTAAACAAAACTTCTAAGAACTCTTAAGAATTTATTAAGAGCCTTTTATTTTGTTGTAAGTTTTCATTTTACCGCACAAAACTTTTCCATATGTTTTGTGCGAATAATTGCTGCTCTCACTTTTACTTTTTCATTTTAGAAGCGAAATACTTGTATTAGTAATCGCCATTTGTCAAATGGCATTTTATTATTATTAATTTTGAGTCTTTATAGAACCAAGAAGAGCTGATTTTTGTACAAATTTTCTTAGAAATTTACGCCACTATCATCGCGTTGTTTGTAATGAATAATGCAGATTTTAACGATAATTCCTACTCGTGCTTAAACTTAGCAGCTGTACGTTCACGATTTGTAAACAAAAAACAGCTGATTTAAGTGCGACCAAAATTCATTAGAATACAACAAATGCAAAAAATGTACAACAAAAAAAAAACAATGTAGAGCGACTCTGCTCTGTTCTGTTCGCATTCATAATTTGTCACTTCTGTTTGCTGGCTTGTTGACTACCAAAGACCCCCCCTAACACTACGCCCCTGTTTGCTGTACTGTTCAGCCCTTTACATACAAAGCCCATAAGTCATCAATTCTCATTTCAAGCCTGAACTTGCACTCACTTTGTTAGTGTTGTTGTTGTTGTTGTTGTTAGTTAGTTTGTTGTAATTGTTGCTCAACATGTATTAAAAATATAGAAAAAAAAAACAGAAGGGGAAACAGAGGAAAAACAACTAACGGCGCATCGTTGACTCTTTTGCTGTGTTTTTGTCTCTCCTCAGTTTTATTTACACGCACACACTGATTCATGTGCGTGTACATATGTACAATGTACATACTTACTATATATACAATATATATATATATATATGTACATGTATTGATACAGTTGCGCTTGACTTTTCTTTGTCTACCACCCAACGCGGCTGCCAAGTCCGCCCACTCTCAGCGCCTCCCCTCTCTAAAATCGTGAACTCCTCTCTTATTGGTCTCGATGTTCCAATCAGGCATATTTTTGCTTTGTTCTAGACAAGTGCTCAAGTGCTATGAATTGAATGAATATAGAAATTCTTTGATATACTCGTACAATGTACAGCAGGTTATTTTTAAGCTTTATAGAAATTTATTTTTAATTTTAGATACATTACTTCTATTAAAGATTTAAGAAACATTTCAAATTGTTGATTTTTACTCGTTGGAAAACTCGTTGAGTCAGAGCGTTTCCATATGACTTTAATGGAACCCCCAATTTGAAAGTTAATAAGCGGGTTTGATGACCAGACTACATTTACGAGAATTTACCTGGTTATTATTATCCTTTGGTTAGGAATTTATGGACAAGTTATTCGTGGATGGAAGCACATTTCATATTTCCCACCAGTTGGGGCCACTAATTGGTGATAAAGTTAGTCCATGTATACTAGTTCAGGACTACCCTTTATAACGTCAGATCTTGGAGCCAAGATAAGAGTTGATTTCAGTTAGGGCAACTGAACATAAAGCTGATTAAAAAAGTGTCAGCCAGAAAAAGTATGTGAGGCCTTGAGGCTGAGGATATATCTCAGCTCTCAAAAAACTTTCACGCGAGGTCCGAATCCAAAAGTCACCTCCGTGAATTCGCCACTGCATGAGGCCCTATGTTCTACTGGGCGTCAAGAATAGCGAAGGCATTAGAATATAGGGGTACTTGGAATTTAAAATTTTTCCAAATTCTACGAAGGGCCACTGTCAAAAGCTCTTCAATTAATATTGACTCATTCCCGAATATGGGTATAAACCTTAAAATATGGCTATATAGCCCTAAATATGTGCATGTAACCCTAATTATGGGTATATAACCCAAAGATATGAGCTCCAAAGTCTGATTTTCAAGAACGTGACTCTATAAACGTTACTCATCTAGAATTTTTATAATGGATATGAGTTTTCAAGAATTATAATATATGAAGGGCTACTGCCCAATCTCAACAATTGATCTGTAATCACCCGAGAAAATGGGTATATAACCCTTAATGTGGGTATAACCCCTAAATATAGTTTATCAACATAAAAAAAATGTTTACTTTTTGAGCTCCAAATTCTGATTGTGATAAGATTTTGAAGTACGTGACTCTATAAACGTTGCTCATATAAGATTTTTATAATGGATATGAGTTTTTAAAAAAAATGTAAGAAGGGCCACTGCCCAAGCTCGACAATTGATAATAAATCACCCGTGAATATAGGTATATAACCCTAAATATGGGCTTACAGCCCTAATATAGATTATAAACAATAAAAAAATGTTTACTTTTTGAGGTCCTCTGATTGTGACAAGATTTTGAAGTACACGACTCCATAAATGTTACTCATCTAGAATTTTTTAGGGCATACAACCCTAAATAAGGGCATATAACCCTAAATATGGGTACATAACCCTAAATATAGATTATAAACATTAAAAAATTGTTTACTTTTTGAAGCTCCAAAGTCTGATTGTTACAAAATTTTGAACTACGTGACTATAAACGTAACTCATCGAGAATTTTTTTAATGGATATGGATTTTTCAAAACAGCTTTTTGAAAGTTAGTTCTAAAGTACAAGACTGAGCACTACATATGCCTTTTAGAAATTAAATTCCGACGATAAAGACGCTGAAAACAGCATTGTTGTTAACCTTCAAGAGACAGCTAGCTAGCCGGAGGCTTTACTTCCTGCTTTTTCAGAGACAAAAGTGGAATTGAATTCATTTTACTCGTTCGCAATTATTTATTTTGTTCGCTAAACGTGACCGATTTATTGATAAACCGCGCACAGATACTTGACCAATGGCTATCTGTGGTGGGATACATATAATTTTTATCACTCTTGTATAATATTAATGGCTGATCAGTTTCCGGTGGTTGTGAGAAATCGTTTCTTAGGATTTTAGGTAAGCTCATAAATATTTACAGACTTGTGTGGCGAAGCGAAAAGAGATATTTTTTTGGTGCAGATTTTTCACAGAAAGCTTAGAATTATATTATATTGAAAGAGTAAGATGGCGCCATATCTGACTAAATTGGTGGCAAAAAATGGAATTCGGAATCACGAAAAAATGCTACACCCAGTGGCGGATCCACGGGGGTGATTTTTCGATTCGGACCGTGGCGAAGCGAGAGCGCTGAATGTGGGGGGGTGATGAGCCTCAAAATGCCGACTCGATTCAACATATTACCGACTGCATGAATAGTAATTGGGTAAAATTGATTAGTTATTATCCGAGATTTCCCAACTGCTGGATGTTAGGGGGGTGTCACCCCGCTCCCCCTCGCTACTCCCCTGGGTTCGGACCTCCACCCCAAAATTCGAAAATATGTTCGAAAGTCCTTTGCGATGTCAGATGTACAAACCCTTCAAAGATAAAAGCCGCCCTCATGGTGAAATCCTAGATCTTCACCTGGCTACCCCTAAGTTTCTTGGTTAAGTTAGGTTGTAAAGGCAGCTCAGATAGTGTCTGAGATCACCCAGAGACCATGATGTCCATTGTGTTGCCTAATTAAAAGAAGGGGAGGAAAGCAATTAGAGAAGGGAAGGGATTGTGGAGGGGGATCAACAATTGTAGATTATCCCTAATCGCCTAAGTCCCTCATGTTGCAGAAAAATTTTGAGGATTCGGCGAAAGCAGCCAGATCTGCTATGGGCACATAGGCTAAATTACCTAGATCCTCAAAGAAGGGTTTACCCAGAAACTGGGTTCGTCTTTTAAGAAGCGCCAGTCGCATAGCGGGTTTTGGATGCTTTCTGTCTGTTCCCCATCTCCGCAGCTGCGACAGAAACGTGCAACCTCTGAGATATATTGCCTATGGTGGAATGCTACCACCATTCTAGTCCTGTTTTTATGGAAGCGCCGGATTTCAGATGTTCGGTTTGGCTCATATCTCTGCCAGAGTGCTCGGGAGATGCGACAACCGGAGACCATGTCCCATTCTCTTTTCGCCAGAGCTCTAGCTGTCTCGCTTATTTGCGATACGACGTCCTGTAATGCTCTTTTTATGTCCGTAACCGCAAGGTTAGGTGCCAGCGCTGAGCCGTTCCTGGCGCACTCGTCCACCGCCTCGTTACCAGGGACACCTGAGTGACCCAGAACCCAGCAGAGGGTTATTGATGGTGGTTATGGATACGGTTGGTCGCAAGCTTCGTGTTATTATTATTATTGTTCTTTTTGGGAACACCTTTACTCCAAAACTCTCTTAGACTGCCACCTAACAAAATAATTAACTCAATGCTGCTACAAGGTATATTATAGTCGTTGTATTCCAACCTGTTTTGAGCCTAACAAAGTTCAAAAGTCACGATATTAATGTCTGGTTTGTTCGAGAAATACTGGGATTGAAATGTGGCCAGCCCATGTACAAGTGCCACATTCCTCAATTTGATGGCTGGATTAGAACATTGACCGACCCATAAACATATAGTATAAAGTCCACGGTATGACCCATGTCTATCATTAAGAGTTGCATGTGCTAAAAATCAATTAGCCACTGGTCATAAAATAGGGTATAAACCCAAAGTTCTCGTGCCTATGCGCAATAAACTTATTTTTATCTAAAATCGCATGAAATTCCTCAGTTCCTTTGGCTTCGAGTTACCATGTCAAAGCAGCAGCAGAAGCAGCAAGGTCATTAAGAGCTCCCTGGTGCCCCCCGCTTTGGTTCCCTAGGGTATATTGGTGGATAACACAGGCGCCGAACCAGCCAGAGACTGGCAGCTGTATTATCAAAAACTTCTAGAGAGTTTTTTTTTTTTTTTTTTTTATTGCTGCCGCTAAACTGATAAAACATTTAATTTTGCAGTAGCAAAAAAGATACGAAATATCAATAGAGTATAATATATAAATATTATATATATTTACATATATTAATTCAATGATTAATCTTGTTTTTCTGCCTAAGAGCAGCAGCATGACAAATCTTCATATCCATTTGTGGAGATTGTTACTAACACACCACAAAATACATATAGTATATAAAATTATAATATACAATCTATATGTATATGCGTTTTTTCCCCCTATTCTTTGTAAATTTATAATGTTTATATATATGTATGTATACAGTATATAGAAAGCATTTACGAATAATTTTTTTTTCGCGCTTTTTAAAGCTGGTTTGTTTTAGCACGCATCAATGTACAAAGCTAAAGTAGCTTTTAAGCTATATAATATATAACATATGTATATAGTATATAACAACAGTTGGGGAATCTGGTACTGTTTTGGGGATCGGGGAACGAACAAACGAACGTACGAACAATTTCAAAGTATGCGCTTAAAAAACTTCAAAATTTTAGTATAATATAGGATGATTTTTTTGAGCGCTTCATAACTTGAATTTTTATAAAATTGAATGATTTGAAAAAGTTTACTGGCATTGATGTTTTAAAATAATGAGCAGAACGACAAGATAATCAGTTAGTAACATTTTTTTCTTTTTACATTAATGTTACGAAGTATGTTGACACCAAACTTTTTCAGAGCTGTTGTTTTTGCAAATATAGAGTTTGAGGTTTTTTTTAGAGTAACACAAGTTTAAATTAGAATAAAACAAAGAATTATATTTTTAATATAAATAAAACAGGCTTTATAGGATAGGAAATTTTAATGTTTTTTCGACAAAAGTTTGTGAATTATCCTCACTCCGAATGCGACAATTCTGCTTATTTACGCAAACATTCAACCAAAAATGTTCTTCATCGGAGAACAACAATTTTTAATAAATTTGAAGAAGGGAGCCATTACTTTGATGCAACTGTTCAACAATTTGCTATTATTATTATGTGAAATTCTATCAAAATGGAAATGTCAAACCAAACTCTACAAAAAGCCACTATAAGCTCTTAAATGGGTTGTTAGATAAAAAGCAATGTTGCCATCTCAAAATTGTTAACCTCTAAAAAATCACGCTGCAGTTTTTCCTATTGAAAGTTCGGACATTCTAAAAGAAACACCCTTTATCTATACTATGCTTTGGAAATGTGTCAGACATCTGCATCGTTGTCATATTTTAATCAAAAAGCGCTTTATAATTTTTGAATGTCTAAGTCTAATGTAGCATTTGGATACTATATGGGCAGAATTCTTCATCTTTTGAGGATATTCACAAGCTAGCTCAGACAAACTATATACAAATGAACGCAAGAAGTAATCATCGCAGGGGACAATATCTAGTGAATACATCGGGTTCGTTATAAGTGTTTTTAAATAAGAAACCACGACCTTTATTTTGAAGATGAAAAATGTTCTTTTATCCGGAGCAGTAATGAGTGTGCTTTTCCTGGAGCTTCTTTTAACCTTATTAATTGTATTCGTTGGAGAACTTCGGTAGGGAAATCCCACGTAATAGACAGCATAATTTGTTTCTCCAAAAACATTCTGTTGGGCTGTCGCTATTAAAGCATGATCAAGTGAAGCTTGTCTTCTATGGATTATGTTAGGTTAGGTTGTATAGGGAGCTTAGCTAATGACTGAGATCACCCAGATTCCATGATATCCATTGTGTTCCCTAATTAAAAGAAGGGGAAGAAAGGAATTGGAGAAAGGGAGAGATTGTGGAGGAGGATCACAAAATGTGCATCCCTAATAGTCTCTCATGTTACAGATCCATTTTGAGAATGAATGTAAGTCCACCTTCTTTCAGAATCCATTTCCCATCATATTTTCAATTCTGTATCCTGCGGGCTTCCACTAAATTTACATTTTTTAAACTTTTGTAACCACTCAACAACAATTTCTTCAACTTAAAGCAACCTTATCATTGGCTTTTCTAAGCAATTTGCCTGGGACGAGTTTCTACCGTGAACCGCCTTAAATACAATTAAACTGGTATAATATTATAAAATATCTGTCATATATAATATCTAAAGGCCATTTTCAATCCAAAACAAAACCGTCTTTTTATAAACAATATTTTTAAGAGCTTCAAATATATTTAATTAAATTTTCTAATTTTTGTTGTTATAAATATTTTATTACAATACAGGGCAAAAATATTGATAGCCCTACAGACATTGCATCATTTTGTATATTTTGATTTTTGTTACATGTTCTTTACCTCATTAAATTATCGTCATACTCCGAAATCGCACCTTCTTCAAGTTTCCAAAGAGTGGTGTTCTGAAAACATGGCAAAGATTATTAAAGACGGTCGAGGAAAACATCAAAAACAGATAACAATCACATATTAAAGATCTGCAATATAGATCGAACTTAATTCACCATCAAAGTCAATTAGAATTCTGCGTCGAATATCTTAGAATATGTTCAAACAGATATTACAGGAAAAATAATTGATGATCAAGAAAATTGATGGAAAACTGATAATACATAGATTCATATCGTAGAATTTTTCAACAGCAATCTATTCCAGCTGGAAATAATTTGGTTGGTGTAGGATTAATTTTTCAATAAGATAATAATCTCAAACATATCTCAAGATTGTGTAGCAGCGGCGATTTGAAAAAAAAAATACCTTGGTGTACCCAAGATTATCAATTCGCCCACAAAATGTCCTGAAATCAATCCAACAGAGCTTCTATAAGACGGTTTCGATCAAAGACTGACAAAAGATTCATATTGTAGAATTCTTTGACGGTAATATATTCCAGCTGTAAATAGAGTGGTTGGTAAAGGATTCAACAAGATAATAATCTAAAACAAAACACGGAAGTTTGTAGTGCCGATTTAAAAAAAAAAGAGATCGTGGTATAACCAATTTTATAAATTCGCCACAAAAATCGCCGGAAATCAATTCTACAGAGCTTCTATGAGATGAGCTAGACCGCCATTGAACTTTCTTCATATATGACCAAGACATACTTGTGAAAACAAGGCTAAAAATGTCCATTAAAAAGAAAATTGGCTTAGTTCATATTATTATTTTTGTCAATTGTTTTACCGTTTCCATACTTTTGCCCTGTACTGTAATTTTTTGCACAAATCTTTTGCAAATGTATTTTCGTTACGTTTGGTTAACTTTGATTGTCTTTGAAATCTATTGCAATCGAATTTCGACCAAGCTATCTCTTGATATAATACTAAATCTTCAAAATTTTTTTATATTTCTTAATTTTTATTAAAGATTCTCTGTAGCTACGCTTGATTGCCTTTAATAGACTCTTTTAAATTTCTTTCAATCGAGTTTCGATTAGACTGCAATGGGACTATATTTTGAATGTGATCTCTAGCTCGTTTATATACCAATCAAATATACTGTATATCCAAAATTTTTGTTAACCAGTGTTGTGCATATAAAATTTTACCAAGTGCCTTGGATTGGAAACCTTGCATAATTTGAACATGGGTTGGGGGGAAGCCGTTCCGCACAGCTGGGCAGCATTAGTTCAAAGTGGCTCGAAGATGGCTTTGTAAAGAAGCAGTTTATAAGAAGTTTTGTAGTTTAAACGTCTACTAAGCAAATTATATATAGTTTCGAGGTTCAAATGCTTTCTCTTGCTGGTCCACTTAACGTCAAACTTTGTGGCTGTGTGGAAATTTTCACCCAAAGTTTGTCAAAGAGCTGCTTGCGAAATGTCAAGTAAGTTGGCAAACTGCTGGTAAACCCAGAGACTTGAAATAAACTTAAGATGCACATGATTTGTGATGTTTTCTTGACAAGATGCTCATAAAATTTAAAAAAAATTTGGTGTTGACCATTTAAAGACCCCCAATTGATGGGTTCTAGCTTCTCTATTAGTAAGATTCGTCACTAAGACGTTTTGAAGGAAGCTTCTCCTCTGTTCGTAGCCCCATAACTCAGCTAGGAAGAAGAAGGATAGGTTAGGGTGTAGAGGCAGCTGAGATAGTGACTGAGGTTCACCCAGAGACCATGACCATCCATTGTGTTGCCTAATCAAAAGAAGGGTAGGTTAGCAATTGACGAAAGGGAGGGGATTGTAGAGGAGGATCAAAAACTATACGTCCCTAATCGCCTAAGTCGCATGTTGCAGAACCATTTTGAGGATTCGACGAAAGCAGCCAGAACCGCTAAGGGTACACAGGCTAGACTAGCCAGATCCTCTAAATACGGTTTTTTCGTACGAAGAAACTTGTAAAGCTTAATGAAATGAAGCGGCTTGTTGATGAAATAATCTCAAAAAACCACAGAAAACAAGTTATTTTGTAGGCTATTCCAAAAACCTGTCGTGCTTTGGTTTTTTCCACCTCGGATTCGGAGTCAGCGGGCAGATCTGTCTCATGTAAAGTTCAAAATACTTCTCTGAGTGTGCCTGTATTATCTTGGAAGATATTAATTTTTTTCGACCACTGTGCTGTGTGCATCATAAAATTTGATGTATCTAGTACAGACGTGTCTCAAACGCTAAACCCAGATTGCGATAGTCTAAGAAATTTATGATACGTCACGCCTCCTCTATTGTACAAAGCTCTAAAATTAAAACCCTCGCCTATATGGGTGGAGTTCAGGTTATACAAAAAAAAAAAAAACCGCACATTTTGACGCACATCTTAAAATTTTTTTTAAGTCAATAAAAAAAGATGTCATACGTTAGGGTCGAGCGTGAACGACTTTGGGATACACTATAAAATCACATTCCAACCAAATCCGGTATATTGCTTAAAGAATCCAAAATATATTTTCGGCTAAAATATTTTTATAAACAGTCGAATTGTACCCAAAATCGTCGAACCCAGTTTCTGGTTAAACCATTCTTTCAGGATGTGGGTAATCGAGCCTATGTGCCCATAGAGGATCTGGCTGCTTTCGTCGAATCGTCAAAATGGTGATGCATCACGAGAGACTTAGGCGATTAGGCATGTCCTACAGTTTTTGATCCTCCTTCACAATCCTTCTTCTTTTTTAATTTATTTTCTCCTCTTCTTTTAATTAGGCAACTCAATGGGTGATCTCAGACACTATCTGAGCTGCCTATTCAAGCTAACCTACCCAAATTCGTAGAATTTTGTCCCAAAAACGTTTTTTTGACCGATCGCTCCTAGAGGGGCTATTTGATATAGTCAACCGATTTTTACAAAACTTGGTACTTAAAAAATTTTCGGAATGCCAAATTGGGTTATAATATCTTCATAAAGAAACAAATTATCCATCTAAAACTTTTGTTTTTTTTCGAGGAATATGGTAGCTATATAATATTACCCTAATATCAAAAAAATCATACAAACTTTTCTTCAGTGGGATAAAAAGGAATCATATCTGAAATTTTGCTCTAGGTTTTGCCATCTCTGACATCTAAGACATTTCTGTAGACAGATAGACCGACATGGGTATGTCGACTTTGGTAACTTAGAGAGGTCTCTGACGACTCCTTATGTATGTTCCTTAACTTCATATACCCTTTGCACCATATCTGAAAGTTTGCTCCAAGTTTGCCACCTCTGGGATCTAGAAGTTCATATAGACAGATAGACCGACATGGGTATATCGACTTCTCTAGTCATCCTGATCCCACTTTAAATAACTTCGCGGTGTCTCTGACAACTTCTGTATGTTCCTTAACTTAGTATACCCCTTGTACCATAAGGCACAGTGTAAACAAATTGCACTGTGTTCCACAAATGATCTTGAAAATAAAAAAACCTGCCAAAAAAAACAAATATACTGTTTCAAAAACAAGATAAACAAATATTTGCTTTGTATTGTTATAAAAAATAAAAGAAATAAGCAAAACATTTGTTGGCTCTTTTTTTTTATAGTCTACGCTTTTGACTCCTACTCGAATCTGAATCCGAACCCGAACTCGAAATTGTTTTCGTTTCCCACAAAGTTTTAGTTGCAATAATAATAATCTTTGTTTACTTGTTATGATCGTTTGGACACGCGTCCAAAATCCAGGCGCTATCTCTAAGAGAGTCAAATTGTAGATATCTTGATAGCTCAGTTAAAATGACTGATATATAGTATAAACTAATATAATGATACTATATTTTTTTATAATTGGTTCGCAGATGATCTTTGCACATGGCATTTAAGAGTTGTAGAAACCTCAATTTGCTTAAAAGCCGCAGCGACTATATCAGCTGGCGGAGCGGGGCGTCTTGAGGGGATTTTGCAGCGTCATATTTTTATAGATTTTTAAAATCTATCTATGCGTTCGTCGGGCTCCCACAC
This sequence comes from Chymomyza amoena, assembly GCA_037043745.1. Lineage (NCBI taxonomy): Eukaryota > Metazoa > Arthropoda > Insecta > Diptera > Drosophilidae > Chymomyza > Chymomyza amoena. The sequence goes on along the minus strand of JBAMAX010004688.1, from coordinate 25,344 downwards.
GTCGGAAATTTGTTTTTTTTTCCCCCAAGTCTTAATTGGTTCTGCGTAATAATAGGGGTTTAGCTGGCAAATGAAAGTTTTTTTTTATACTCTTTACAGCGGGTCAAAAAACTAATTTATTATTTTATGTGCGGTATTTAAGTTTCTTCAGTTCATTCATGTCATTGGATGCTGTTTGAAATTTGATAGTCTTCAATGTGGGTTGATTTTCTTTTTGGAATATTATTAAATAATAAATCTTTTGGCTTGCAACACTTTTTTTCATATCGTTTCCGCTGTAAACTTGGAAATTTGGGGAATACGCCAACAGCTTTTTTTCTAGCACGTTGTGGCTAATAAGTTTAGACTGGAATTACGGAATGAGTACCTAAAACTTGCATTGTTTAGCTCGTTTAGAAATCCAAAACTTCCAAAAAGGCGCTTTTGTCAATACTAGGAATAATTAGTTGCCAACCAAAATAAACTTAAAAAAGGAAGACAAAAAATCTATTGGATCGCACATTTTCGATTAGGGATGTCTTACAGTTTTTGATCCTCCTCCACAATACCTCCCTTTCTTCAACTCCTTTCCGCACCTTCTTTTAATTAGGCAGTACAAGTAAGTTTGAATTGAGTTAATAGAGGGACCAAAAATTCGGTTCAGTCCACAACAAAAGCCGGCTATATTGGGTAAAACTTAGTTTTTAGGGATTTTTAAAAGAAAAAAAGTTGCATATCGTCTATCAACGGGTTATCGATTTCAGTCTAAATCGCTGCATTGAAGCCCAAACACCTTGGTAATTTTGTACCTCTTTGTGGGAGGCTTTAAGTTAGGTTAGGTTGTATTGGCAGCCATATAGCAAGTGTTGGATGCTTTCTGTTTCTTCCTCATCTGAAATCGTCGCGTCGTCGGGAACGTGCAACCTCTCAGCCATATTGCCTATGGTGCATTGCCCTGTTACAAACCCTATGGAAGCGCAGGAGTTTAGATGAAATAAATACTTAATGAAAGTATTTGAAGAAAAATGCGAGCGAAGCCCACGAAATAGTGATTATCGTGCGAAAAAGTAGGGATTTAGATACCAAGAAATTTGAGCAATTGGGACAAAACCAAAAAGAATTTTGGAGTTAATCAACATTTCATAAAACGTCAATGATCCAAAAATCAAGGAAATACGGTTCCATACCAGCTAAAGATCCCAGAAGTGGAATTCGGTGCTTTCATCTGTCAGCAATCAGATTAGTCAGAAACAGATCATTTAAAATAGTCCAAAATTACATCAAATCATGGATCATGGATAGACAACAGTATTTTTTCGTCGCGGAATTTCAGCTGCGAACAACTTCAGATCTCAAATCGTGGATAATGAATATGATGTATTTTTTTCTTCGTGGAATTCCATGAAGATGATAGAAAGTTGTAGCTAGCGATGGGCAGTATTAAGAATAAAATCGAGCAAATCGTTTTTTATTTGGTAGCACGCAAAAGCGAAGAGGAATACAATTTATTCGTTATAGTCTCGCAAAATTCATAGCATGTCTGTATAAGTTGATATATTTTATTATACTATATTGCGAATGCTGGCAATCGATTTTGTTCCAATTTGCAAGTTATCATTAAATACTATATGTAAGAATTTCGTTCTAAGTTTCATCTAGCAAAAACCGCACATTAGTAGAACTTCATTAGTTAACTTATCTGCGCAGAAATAAAGATAAGAGTGTCTAAGACGTTGACAGGTTTGCAGGTGTACTATATATGGTACAGTCGAACTGCAGCGTACTTCTCTAGAACGAACTACTCAATATAACGAATTTTTATTAGACAACTCTTTCATACTACATTTCGTGTTTTTTGATGACCTTATAATTGCCAACATTTTTTTTTGTTCTTTAACAAGTTATCCAAAATGTTATACACCTTATATTTAGGTAGAAAGGGTATCTTGGGCTTGTGCAACCTGCAAAGTTTAATTAGCCTGAAGTATGATCAGGTTGACTAGGGAAGTGGTTATACCTATGTTCTTCTTTATGAAAGAGTAAATCTGGAAGATAAAAAGAACTAGAGAAACAAAAATTATACAGGGGTGCCACAGAAAACCAATTCGATTCAATTTCGATGCAATTGCAATTCTTGGTGCCACAGGCATGGCTAACAACGGTTTTAAAACCGCTCATAGTCATGTATGTGGCACCAAGAATTGGAATTGAAATCGAATTGGTGTTCTGTGGCACCCCTGATAGATTCCTTATTATATCAAGTGAGACAAGCCTATCTTAATCTTTTGACACTGGGATTATATGATATAGTTCCCAAAGGGCTATTTCGGAGCACCTCGAAAAAAAGTTGTTGTTTTTAAAGAGATTTCACAACCAATTTTGGCATGGGGGATTTTTTTTTAGTGTTCCCAAGTGCTATATCGAATATTTTGAAAATCGGTTTACTATATCATATACTCGATTGGTCAAAAAATTCCTTTTGTTTCTTTTATTGATGAAGATATAGTAACGAAATTTGACACAGGTCAGTCAAAATAAAACATTTTGAGGCGTTCGTGAGGAATTCCCATCCCGTTGCCACGATGTTGCTGGCAATCCTCATCGGACATATAAAAACTAGCTCAACTATGTTATAAAGGAAGTAAATCCCCAGATGCTTATTCCTACGTCTACTAAGAGCCGCGCAGGAACAGTAGAAGTGTTCTGCTGATTCAACCTCTATTTCGTCTTTGCAGCTTCTAAAAAAAGTCGTGGCTCGGAACATTTTTTCTGGTCGCATGTGCTCCGACAAGCCAGATGTGCTAGTAATCGGTCTGACAACTGCCGAACACTGCGACCGTTTGTGTCCGCAGAGCCATATGGATCCATAAGGAGTCAATTTTAGGCCATATCTGGCGACTGACTGTGCTATGGGATATGTTATACCACAGCCTTTGTATGTGATAGCTAAATTGATCCCTTGTTTAGTAGCTTGAAAGTGGGCATAGGCATACGAATATCCTTCTTATCCGGTAGGAGTGTAGAGGTCGTGCCCTGTACCAGACAGGGCTATTTCGTTGCATGCAATATCTTGGTGACCTGGCACCCAAATGAGGCTAATAACAAACTGCTGTGCCATCTCTTGAACAGATTTGCGGCAGTTGTTGACTATCATCGAATTGGAGGATAGTGCTCGATGTGACTTTATGGCTGCAGGCATCCGAAAATATGTTTATCGTACCGGTTTCCAGGCCGATGTTGCGCCTCATTAATGGCAAGAATCTCTGCTTGAAAATCGCTGTAGTGGCCCGAAAGTCGGAAAGGCTGTCGAATATTTCGTTCCTCAGAGTAGACCCCCTCCAACATGCTGGTTGAGCTTGGAGCTGGAAGAGTTGCCAGCCACGATTCCCTAGATGGGATTTCGGTGTTGTTTGTTTAAGATCATCTAGTTTTTTGGAACACATAAGCCGAATATGATTGAAATGTAACCAGAGAGAATTACTTAAAGCCATTGTGGGTTTAAGAAACGCTTTAAACATTCCTATAACTACTAGCCAGTTATTAAATTTAGCCAAATCGTCAATTTTCGGCCCACTGTGCCATGGCCCAGGCAAAATGTATCGCATTTTAATTTATTTAACGCCAAACAACTAAAGTGCTTTATCATGAAGGGGGTCAGTCAGGAATATTTACTTACATAAAACAATTTCTTTGTTACTTCTTTAGATTTATTTTTTTGTTCTTTAAGAAGAAGAAGAATATTTCAAATATAATTACAGTGAAAAGTTGTTTGCTTTGATAAGCAAAAAAAGCAAAGCAAAAACCACAACCAAGTAAATAAGAATTTGCAACGTTTTATTTTATGACTTTTCTGCTGTTTTCATGCATGCGATAATGAAATGCATATATACAAGTCATATATATATATATATATATAAAGTATATATATATATATATATAACACAGCACAGTATATATATACTTATAGGAAACCATTTAATTTAAGCAAGTCTCTATTTTTTCTTTTTTTGTCCTTCACACTTGACAGTTTATGCAAATTTTCTTTTGGGGCGGAGGTCTTGAGACTTGAGACACACGTGAACTAGTTAAAGAAAAAAGTAGGTCAGGTCATGCAAATGGCAGAAAAATTTACAAACGTCTAGAAAATCGAAAATCTATTGTATAGTTTGAGAGATCATTAACACAATAACTTTTACTCTATCTGCTGATTTTTCAATCAAAACTTTGCATAAATTTGACTCAATTATTGTTTGCACTGCGAGAAATGGCTGACTTATAAATTGGACATTACATTGGACACTTTCCAAAGAGCCCAACGCCGCAGTCAATTAACTTTGGGTTCAATTGATTTGTCCAAAACTATTTAGATGGAATAGATCTATTAGAAATAAATAGAAAGAAAGTTTTGTGTGCAGTGCAATTAAATGTTTCTTTCAAAGTGTAATACTTCTTGAATGATTTTTTGGGTTATTCTAAGCCATTTTGTCAAACTATGGATCTAAAATGAATTTCGAGACGTCCAATTTTTCAAATATTTAAAATCAAGGTCAAGTAACGTTTTTTTTTCATCTAGCTGAATCTGTAGAGGAGGTTTTTCGGATCGAGGAATACATTTTTGGCTTCGTATTTTTAATAAATTTTAAAAAAGTTGGTTACACCATATTCATTTTAGATCCAAAGTTTTTGGGCAAAGTTGCTTAAAATTAGCCAAAGAAACAAAATGGCTGAGAGTCCCAGAATGTTTTTACGGACTCATACAAATTGATCCGACCTAATATATATAAACAACTTAAAGTTGGCCTAAATATAATCTAAAAATATCAAAGAATTTAAAAAATTTTTTTCACTATAGGTTAGGTTAGGTTACACTGGCCGGCCACAACAGAGTGCAGCCTAGCATAGACCTTCTGGTCCTTAGCTGTGCCAGATTTGAGGTTATTACGCAAAGTGATGGTCGGTTAAAAATTTTACTTTTTTAGCGAAATTAAGTAGCCGCCCAACTTGCAGCCTGGCCACCTCTTCTAGACCGACAAACGCTGGTTCTTCTAGGGTGGTCAAACGATGTCTAGAGATGGCTGGGCAGTCGCAGAGTACGTGTGCTAGGGTCTCAGGGACTTCCGGATCCCTGCAGATCCTGCATAATTCGCTTGCCGTTAGTCCCATCCTATGCGCATGCTTCGCTAAGAGGCAGTGTCCTGTTAGCACACCCGTGATGGTCCTGCATTGAGTGCGTGAGAGTTTCAGTAAAAAGTTACTTTGTTTTCTGCCGTAATGTGCCATCATGATTTTCGCTGTCTAGATTTTTCCATCTAGCTTCAGCTCTGCGCTTCATGTTGCACTCCAGCATAGCGTAGAGATGTTTGATCGGTCGGCGTACGTCGTGTATTTGTCCCTCCGGAGGCTCAACACCGCTTTTGGCAATTGCATCCACCATTTCATTCCCCATTATGCCTTTATGTCCAGGCACCCAGTAGAAATGCAGTTTACGAGCCGCAGCTAATCTCTGGATGACTGCCTGGCATTCAAGGACGTGGAAGGAGGATGTACAGTGCGATACAATAGCCTTGATAGCGGCTTGACTGTCTATAACGAGGTTAATCTTTGTTCCAGTTGAAGTAAATACTATTTCACTATAAAATACGTACTTTTTTTTTAAATCTATTTGCCGAATCGTTTAAATTCCTCTCCTCCTAATTCTCACATAAAAAATTCGTTATGGTGAAATTGGAGAACCAAACATTTGGTTTCAAAACGAATTCGTATAAAATGTTCGAGTTCGTTTTTCTTCGACTATTACAGCTCAAAATTGCATTATAAATGCTCCAAATGCATTTACAAAGTGACTTCTCGGAACAAAACATTAGTTAAATTTATTTTGTAGTCATTTATATTCTGAACTAATTCTCTTTTTATCAGAAAACAATTTTGTTAAAATCAAAATGAATAAATCATCAACCGTATACCTGATTTTTTATTCACAATAGCATTTCCCTTGCGTGCTTACAACAATTACCTCGAAATCAGATTTCCTAACATTACAAATTGAAAGTGAGAAATTATACGCTCTCACTTGATTAATCGGAAAATATTTCGCAAAATTTCAACCTCTTAGCATAGAAATTGAAAGTGTAAAAATGGGCGTTAAATGTGCCTGGTCATTCACATTAAATTGCTGTAAAAACAGATTTTAACGGGGTGAATTTTTTGGATCGTATTAACGTAATGCACGCGATGTGTCTGGTAACAATAGAACAAAATTGATGCACCCTGGTGGGTTGTTTCCATGCGTTTAATATTAGTAATCGCTTACAGCACTTAGAGTAGAGATTCTGACGCCCACCTGGTCAATCTTTCATATGGCGATAACGAGTGGGTGGATCCAAGTGCGCCACTTAGGGTTAAAAAATAAAATTAGCTTTTCAGAACGAGAAGTGTTTGTCACATCTACCTGTCTGTCTGTCCTAGCTACTATCGAAAGCGCAAATCGGAACTTCTGCGTTTCTAAAAGCACAGATTTAAGATGTTGACAGGAGTTGTAACCGAGCACTGCATTATCGGCTTTATGGGTGAGCGCAGATGATAGGATGAGATATAAAGCATCCAAAACGCAACCTGTCTGATCAATCTGTCTGAATCCGAGAGATCTGGATTTGCATTCTCTAAGCAGAGATTTTGTTGAAATAAATTTTTTGCTGTAAAAGTATGCCCACGATATAGATGATTTGTAAGCAGGGATGAGTTTGAAAGTGTGTTATAGTTCTCCAAAGAGAAGCTACACAAATTTTGTTTTCCAGACTTCTAAGGGTCTCGAAATCGTATGGTCACCTTATCTGGGCTCAAGGTTTCAAATAATTATTATTGCTATATTGGAAGCTTGTAGGGTCTTTTGAGGCGCATTTGGCTGTGCAATACTAATCGGTTTTGATCGATAAATCGATAATAACAGGTGGGTCAAAAAGTCTTTGGTCTGACATAGAGATGGCGACTCCGCGGTCGTACAGACACCGATGATGCTGAACGCTCTGGTCGTCCAAATGAGGCACTTACGGCAAAAAACGTCGAAAAAGTCGAGCAAATGATACTTTCCAACCGCAAAGTGAAGTTGAAAGAGGTAGCTGATGCCATAAAGTTATCAAAAGGTACCATTTTCACCATAATACACGAACATTTGGGCATGAAAAAGCTGTTTTCAAAGTGGGTGCCGCGCTTCCTCAAACCAGAAGAAAAACACACCGAATGAAAACTTCCCAGAGAGGACAAAATCAGCGAATTGGGCTTCGAATTGCTTCCCCACCCACCGTATAGTCCAGATCTGGCCCTCAGCGATCACCACCTTTTCTCCCAGCTCAAAAAGATGGTCTGTGGCAGGAGATTTCGCTCTAATGAGGAGGTGATCGCCGAAACTGAAGCGTATTTTGAGGCCTCGAAACTTCGGCCTACAAGACCGTTATTGAAAAGTTATAGAAGCGGTTTAATGCTTGTATATCTGCCAAAGGGAACTACTTTGATGGAAAAATATGAATTACAGTAGAAAATTGTGTTTTTCTTAGTTAGGCCAAAGACTTATTGACCCACCTGTTATCTATCAGAAAATTACTGTTAGAAAAATGTAATATATGTACATCTTGTAAGTAAGGCCTTTGTTCTTTAACAAGTACAGTCGTGCCTGGAACTGAATCATTATAGCAAGGCCTGTTACACAGTGTCAACACTGTTCACTAAATCAAGGTGGAAATTTTTTTGTTTAAAACTCATTTTGTTTGTTAAAAGTCATTAAAATATATTTGTAGGAAAATGAAAAAGTAAACAAAAAAAGCAACAACGTCAAGAAACAGCTGATTTTGCAGCAATCAACAGCTGAGTCCAATTAAGGGGAATACCCGCTTTAGTTTCTGATTACTTTTTGTATTTTTTTTTGTTCGTTTCTGCTAGAAAATGCTTTTAAAATTTGGTTCACTATTAAGATGCTTTCGATTGCTCACTAAATAGTGTACTCTATGTAAAAATTTAGATGTTCACTATGTAGAGCTGTTCCCTATTCCGGCTGTTCACTATATGCAACCATGACTGTACTTATTTGTCTACCAATTTAGCTTAAAAAATTTATTTTCTGAAAATTCTACGCCTTAAAGAAAAGAAAGTATAAAAACAAGTGCTGGGAAACGGGGGGTTTTTTTTGTTTTCGATAACATTTTTTAAGATATTTTTAGACGCAAATTAGTTTTACTATCCAAGTAAATAGTTTTCTATTTTTTTCTACTGCACATAACGCATTTGCCATAGAGGTCTTCTATAAATAGTCGCTGCACATTCTACATAGATTAGATTATTATTATATATAGGCATTTAACTTGCATCGATAGCACTGAGATGGAAACTGGACTGAACAGACAGGGGGGCAACGTGCTGGTCTTTAACGGCCTGTAATGCACCGTTATGATAATTACAGAGTTGCCAAGTAACAATATAAAAATTGCAACAATTGATAAACAAGATCATGATCTTCTATTGACTGGCAATTATTGGGAATATATTTAAACTTGACTTAGCCATGGCATTACTTTGTATAGTAAAAAATTTAATTGATTTTATATGTTGTGGAAATCAATTTTTCTCACCTTTTGTCAGGAAGAGCTTTAAACAATACAATATAAAAATATATTTCAATTTATGCCCTATTTTACATACGGAAAAAACAGAATAGATAATAGTTCAATTAAATTATTTTAATTATAATTTTTTTATTACATTGAATTGAATAAATATTTTAAATTTAAGTGAAATTGAAAGGAAGTGGGCTAGATAGCTAAAACTCTCTTAAATAAGCATTATTTTAATAAAATAAAATCATTTGAGAGCTGCTTCCCAAGCCAGTTATTTAACTTTAAAATTCAGTGCACTTCTGCCCAAAACAGTGTTGTAATACCAATTTTTTTTGTATTATTAAAAAAGTTTGTATATAAACTAAACTTAATAAAATCCAATTATAATTAAAGGGGTCTACATACGAAAAAGACAATATTTAAGGGAATATTTATATGCGGTTTTAAAACATTTGAACTTTTTTATCGGAATCTCTTATAGGAAGGTGCCCTGAATGATACCTTTTAGGTCTTCTATTTCTAATTCTTAATGACTTGTCGCTTATGACTTTGAGATACCCTCTCCCGTCACATTCCAATCAAATTCGGCTTATGTACTTCATAAAATAAGATGATCTTAAACACAAAAAAAAATAAAATAATAAATGGAATCCCTCAAAATGTTTTTTTTTTTTTTGACTGACCGGTCCTATGATATGGTAAAAAGATTTTGATTAAAATTCGGTTCGAAACTTAAAAACTAAAAAGAAATCCACTTAATGTCAAATTTCGTTACTATAACTGCATCAATAAAGAAAACAAATGGAATTTTTTGACCGATTGAGTATATGATACAGTCAACCGATTTTGAAAATATTCCATATAGCACTTGAGAACACTTTTTTTTTTTTTATGTAATCTCGAATATTTATTAATGGAAATCAACCCTTGATTTTATGGGTTATAAACCAATATTTATGAAAAGTAAATCACTATACACTTAAAGAAACCTTTTGTGTGGTATCATTTAGAATACTCTATATATGTACAATATTTAAAAAATCAAGTAGACTCTATGACATGACACGCCTTTTGAGGTCGTTTGGATGAAGGCGTTTTAGGCGTCTTCTTGGTCTATGACCGGCCTGGGCACATGCAAGCGAGTTCGGATGGTTCCTAATGCGATCAGCATAACGGTCGCTAAGTTTATTCAATATATCACCCACATAGGGAATGCCTAGATCCTTGTGAAGGTTTCGATTTCGGATATACCACGGGGCATCTGCAATTTTGCGCAAAGTTTTGTTATGTAAAATTTGGATTTTTTTTAATATTTGACTTTGCAGCTGTTCCCCAGATTTGAATGCCATAAGACCAAGTAGGCATAATTAAACTCTTATATAGAATTCTTTTATTATCCAAAGATAGCTTGCTATTTCTACCAAGTAGCCACTCCATTTTGCCAAGTTTGGTTCTACATCTTGCTGTTATTATTTTAATGTGGTCCCTCCAACACAATTTTTTGTCGAGGTGAATTCCGAGATACGGGTGTGATGTTTTTATTGGAATTATCTCTCCATTTAAAGTAAGCGCAGGACTTGGGTCTTTCCTTAACGAGAATGAAACGCTGGAAGATTTGTCACCATTAAGCTGGATGTTCCAGCTTAGCGACGATTCTCGAAGGAGTCTAAGATGTGTTGCACCACTCTATGAGTTTGCTCAGGCGTGCCATGTTTCGGACGAAAACCGAATTGATGCGCTGGAACTTGGGACGTCACGCTGGAAAATGATAAAACTCTGCTCAAAAAGATTCTTTCAAAAATTTTCGCGAATACTGGTAACAAACTAATCGGGCGATAAGATGCAATGGAGATGGGAGGCTGGCAGGGCTTTAGAATCATAACAATTTGAGCACATTTCCACTCCTTTGGGAAATATGCCAGACGCATAATTGCATTGAATATCTTGACTAGAGCCAGAATGCCCGCCATTGGAAGAGCCTTAGCTACTCTGGCGTCTAAAAAAATAAAAAATCCCCAATGCCAAAATTTGTTGTGAAAACTCTTTAAAAAAAGGAAAAAATTTATTCGACAACTGAAAGAAGTCAGATGGCTCTTGAATTATTCATAAATTTTTCCTTTTTTTTTTCGAGGTGCTTTGAAATAGTCTTCTGGGAATATAAGTACAGTTCAAAAAAATTTGAATTGGCTTGCTTCCCTTAGTATAATAAGCAATCTGTAATTTTAGTTTCTCTAGTTCATATTATCACCCAGATTTACACTTTCATAAAGAAGGACATGGAATCTCTCATAGGAAGGTGCCCTGGATGTAGTACCTTTTAAGTCTTCTCTTTGTAGCTCTTAAGGTCAGCCACCTCTCATTTGGATGTACTTTATATATTTACATATTTGTATCCAAAAGTTTATATTAATGCTTATGGCATATGACAATTGAAAACAGCTGATTTGATTTTTGGCCAACGCATTGGTCTGGCACTTTTGCATTTCTGCACTGCTGTTAGGCTTGCTCACATCGTTTGTCGCATTTCTGCATTTTTGCCCAACAAAGTTAACATACAAAATTTTTTATGTTTAAACTATACAAGGTGGTTCATATAAAAATTGGAATTTAATTTTGCTATAAAAACAAAACGGTTGCATATTTTTCAATGTTCAAAGTTTGATTTGAAAGGTTGGTTTATGACATTTATTTATGAAAAATAATTTCGGTCAAATGACAACCAAGGCTGGCTTGGCAGTATGCCACTCGATCGGTCCATTTTTTGAGCACAGTTTCGATTTTTTCGGGCCTTAACCTGGCAATAGCGGCTCCAATCTCGTCCTTCAGCTCATTAATTGTTTGCGGAATGTTGGCATAACATTCATCTTTCACCGCACCCCAAAGATAATAGTCCAAAGGCGTCAAATCGCAGCTTCTTAGTGGCCAATTCACAACGCCATTTCGGCTGATTAAGCGATTTCTAAAGATTGAGCGCAGAAGTTCGATTGTGGCGTTCGCTGTGTGGCACGGGGCGCCGTCTTGTTGAAACCAAATATTGTCCAAGGCTTCATCTTCAATTTGTTCGAAGAACCAGTCGGTCAACATTGCGCGGTAGCGCACGCCATTGATGGTTTCGGCGGCTCCTTGTTCATTTTCGAAGAAAAATGGGCCGATGACGCCGCCAGACCAAATTCCACACCAAACAGTCACTCGTTGTGGGTCCATTGGCTTCTCCTGGAACTCTTGCAGATTTTCTGAGCCCCAGATGCGACAATTTTGCTTATTAACATAACCACCGAGGTGGAAATGAGCTTCGTCCGAGAAGATGATTTTTCGATAAAATTCGCCATCTTCGGCCAAACGATCTTCCGCCCAATTTGCGAACCGTAGCCGTTTCGGAAGGTCAAGAATTCGTCCCATTTCGTAAATTTCAATGTTTTTACTAAATATTTACCAATATATGAATGACATTTGACGTTTTAAAAGTGTAATAATCGGTAGTTCAAATTCCAAACACTAAATGGATCACCCTGTATATATTATCAACATATGAAACTTTTTAACAGCTGATTTGATTTTCCGGCCAAGCTTTAGTCTGGCAGTTTTGCATTTCTGCACTGCTACTCGCTTTGCTCTACTCATAAATTGGCCATTTCTGCCCAACAAAGTAAACAAAATAACGATTTTTTATTTAAATTACAATATATATGTATATTATTAATTTATGTAGGACTCGAGCTGTTAAAGCTCGAATCGGTCCAAATAAAAGCGCGCACTTCTTACGTTTTTTCTTCGTAACACACTTTACTGTTTATTTTCATTAATAGTTCATTACAATATCGTTCAATTACTTTATTATTTTTATCCGCGTAACAATTTCACGTCTTAATAGTAACGCTGCTCTCTTAAAACTATCGCCCTGCTGCTTTTGTGCTGCCAACTTCTTCTTTAACCCTGCCAACTCCCTCACTTGACGGTCAGCTGCCGAGCTGCCAACTTCTTCTTTATGGTCAGCTGCTTAGCTGCTAACTGCCAATCCCACATTCGGCCATCCTACTTCCATATTCGTCCCGAATAATGGACACCATTTCTTCATATACTCGGCTACTGTATTCGTCTTATTAGGTCCTTCGCTTTCTCCAACCTTTTCGACAACATACCTGCCATACCTCAATTTGCGCACCACCTTGTACGGTCCTAAGTATTTTCTCTTTAATTTTAACCCTGGCCCAAATTGTGTACGTTTTATGGCTACCATGTCATTAATTTCATATTCATTTTCTTTCTTTCTGTTCTTATTATAGGTTCTACGATTCTCTTCTTGCAACTCTGCTATGTTGTCTTTTGCCATTCGGCGGATCTCATTTTTCTCTTCCTGCAACTCATTTATCAATTCTTCATCAAGCATATTTCTGAGCTCCTTGTCGTATTTTGTTCTCATTTCCAGTCCAGTCAAAATTTTGAAGGGGGATACTTTTGTGCTTCTAGGGGGTGACGTATTAATAATCTGCTGAACTCTACCTACACTCTTATACCAAGCTTTTGGGTCTTCAACACTTAGCTTTGTTAACAAATTAATTACCGTACGATTAATTCGCTCTACTTGTCCGTTCCCCCGCGGAACTCCAGTTGCAATCAGTAAATGTTGAATATTTCTGAGCTCACAAAATTTCTCGAAAACACCAGAAGTGAACGCTGTTCCCCGATCTGTGACCATGCAACTTGGATCTCCGAACACCTCAGACTGTTTCTGTAAACGATCAATTACCTCATCTGAGCCTGTTGTCTTAGTGGGATATAGCCAAACAAATTTTGAAAAAGAGTCAACAACCACTAGAATGTAATTATATAACTTCTTAGTTAATTCCATGGGGCCAATATGATCAATATGGTAGGTTGTCAAGGGTTTGTCTCCTTTATTGATAACGTTCAAAAACCCTTCTTTACGTCCTGGCTTCATCTCGCTTACAATGCACTCTAGACACGATTTTATGATATTTCCGACCTTACTAGACACATGCGGTATAAAATAATCTCTTTCTATTAAATCAATAGTTTTCTTTACTCCAAAGTGACCCTGACGATGAGCTACTGTTATTATTTCTCGTTCCATGCTGGATGGTATGACAATCAGCTCCTTGGTGGGATCCTTATACAACACACCACCCTGCATATAAAAGTCTTCATAAATTCCCTGTTCTAACAATTTAATGATAACACTTATCCAGTCATCCAACAATTGAGCCTGCTTTATTTTATTTCTCAAAGAATCCTGCATTAAAAAGCAATGTACTCGACTCAATGCGTCCACATGTTTCATTCTGGTTCCCGAGCGATGCTCTACTGTGAATTCGAAGTCTTGTAAGAAAATTGACCAACGTGCGACTCTTAATGGAACATCTTTTTTATTAACCGTCATTGCAAAAGCGTTACAATCTGTAACTATTTTAATTCTCAGTCCAAGTACATATACTCGCCACTTCTTAAGGGACTGAATTACAGCCAAAACTTCCAACTCATAAGACGTATATTTTTCCTCTGCTGGTGTTGTTTTACGACTCAAATACTCTACTGGATGAAAATTTCCATCTTCAGAATCTGCCTGCAATAATATTGCGCCATACCCATACATACTCGCGTCACAATGGATCTCTGTTATGGCTTTTGGGTTGAACAATCGCAGCACTGGTGGACTCGACAAACATGCCTTTAGGTGATTAAATGCAGCTAATTTTTCACAATCCATTTTAAAATCAACATTCTGTTTCATCATATCTGTTAAGGGCTTGGCTATTATAGCAAAATCTCTGACAAACCTCCTGAAATATGATGTTAAACCTATAAAGCGCTGAAGCCCTTTCTTATTCTTCGGAAGCGGGAAACTTTCAACGGCTAAAGTCTTCTCTTTTGAGGGCTTGATTGTACCATTTTCAATAATATAACCCAGAAATTGAACCCTACGTTTCAAAAATTGACATTTTTTCCACTTGATTTGTAATCCTGATCGACTTGCCAAGCATAATACCCTTTTTAACTTAGTCAGGCCTTCTTCCTCGTCGGCTGATGGTATGATGAGATCATCCATGTACAAAACTAAAGTGCCATCTTCAATAAGACGGTCTTAAAACAGCGAAAATATATCTCATAAACACGGCTGGGGAATTGGAGATTCCAAATGGTACAACATTGAACTCGTACTGCCCATTTTGTGTGACAAATGCGGTATATTTACGCGAGGCTTCCTCTACTGGGACATGAAAGAACCCATTGCATAAGTCTAAAGTCGTAAAAACAATTCCCTTCTGAAGTTTGTGCAACACATCGTCAATTAAGGCTGTTGGAAAATTATCTCTTATTATCTTCCGATTTAACTGCTTATAATCACAACATAACCTATCCTTGTCTTTCTTTTCAACCAAGACAACAGGGGACGCGTATTCAGAAACACTATTGCGAATGATTCCTTCAGTAAGCCACTCCTTTACTTGCTTGTTCACTTTTTCTTGAGCGGCATATGATAAACGTCTGGGTCTTTGGAAAACTGGTATCTCGTCCGTCAGAATGAGCTTCATCTCAACTGGTGATTTATCTGGTTTTACTGGCTTATATTCTTTTATAATATCCAACACCTGCATTTTAATTTCTCTATTCAAGTGTTCAAAATCTATCTCTTGTTCAGAATATAAAGGTTCTTCTGCCATTATTTGTTGAAAGGGGTGTTCGCTGTGTGTTATTTCTCTTTTTGGTAAATCATCTTTAGGTCTATGGAAAGTTGCTCCACTTTTGCTCAAGGTCATGTCCAATGAATCTAACACGTCGTTGCCAATTATACCATTGTAAAGAGTATCCTCATCTCTGACTACGTGAAACAAATTCTTAATGGGATTTGTCCAACTCTGTATCGATTTTGAAAGATCCCAAGGTATATATCTTAGAGTTCCACTATACCCCCAACTACTTTTATCTCTGGATTTAACGACACGGGATACGCTTGCTTGTATGTACTCTCTCTAAGGGTACAAATATCGCTACCCGAATCAATATAGGCCGAAATCGATTGATTTCCAATACGGACATCTGTAAAAGTTCTGTTTGATACGTTTTGTGTTAGCTGTTCTACGCTCCTCTTGGCTCTTTTATCGTCCTTACCGTCTTTTAACACCTTGTTTTCGCAGTGATTAGCTTTATGCCCTGATAAATTGCATTTAAAACATTTTATATTTTCGCTGCAGTTTCTAGCTAAATGATTTTTACCTCCGCACTTGAAACAATGGAAATCGTTTTTGTTTACTCCTGGCAGTACGCACGGAACTTTTTCATATTTTGCTCTTGGCTTAAACTCTTGACTTATTGACATCTTCTCATAAACAATTAACTTATCTCGCAGCTCTTTGAGATCCGTAGCCTGGTACAACATCATTTTGTTCTGCTTAGAATCCTGAATGCCTTCAATTATGTACTCAATGATACTCTCTTCATCTAAGTTTGATTTCTTTGCTATACTTTTCATTGAATAAAAATACTCTATTAAGGACTCACTCGTTTTCTTCTTCCTATTTTCCAACTGTTTGTGTACCTGCTTTATTGTCAACTTAACTGAAAACTCTTCTATTAGCGCGTCTTTAAGTGTTGTCCAATCAGTAAGACCATCTTCGCTATGCACAAATAATTTTGCGGCACCTTTTAACAACTGTCGCCCATAAATAAACTTCTGTGAAGTCATTCCATTGTACCGTAACTGCAATGTTTTCAAAATCTGTTAGCCACTCGTTAATATCTCTCTGACTACTCCCATCAAAATCGACTAAAGAGTCCTGAACGTCTTTAAGTGTAAAAGTCATCGTGTTTTTTGATTCTGATATTTCACTCTCGTTAATTAAATTTGTATCAACTGTGCCTTTGTATACTGATTCGTTGTTCTCTATCTCAAAATGACTCATCAATCTGTCTTGCAATTCACACTTTCGTCCTTTTGGCGGTAATCCCAACTCCTTAAGTTTTGCCTTTAACCCCTGTACGTTCAATTGTTTTATCTCGTCGTGCAGCATAAGGTAAAATAATTATAATAATTATACATAAGCAGACAAAATTAACGTTAAGTTGCTTATTTTCACTACCTTAAGACTTAACTAATTGAAAGTTATTTAAAATTATTTGAATCATCAACTAAGTTACTTTCTCTGCTAAATTCGTTTTTTTTTTTTTTAAATACTTGCTATTTAATTTAGAGTTTTGTGAGTCATCTATCGCCCTTGCTTCGTCTCGTCGTTGTCCTCTTCTTGTTTAGGCCTTTGCTGGCCCCACCTCTCTTCTTTTGGTTGCAAGAACTGCTTCTCTTTTTTTTTTTTTGATCAATACTGCTTGAAGACTGTCTGATCTGCTTCTGCACTGCTCCTTGTTGGCGCAAACCTGCTTCGTACGCCGTTGCTTCTTGTTGTCACAAGAACTGCTTGTCGCCCACTTCTTATTTTTGTCGCAAACGATCTGCACGCTTGTCGCAACCAACTTGTAGTTTGCCGCTGCACATGTGTACATACACACACGAATTCGGATAGTGCCGTCGGTCTGTGTGTATGTATTTCTCTGCCCCGTTCAAATGTGGCGCGAATATACTTCGTCTTTTTCTGTAGTTATTTTCTGCCACCGTCTTTCTTTCTCTCTCTGTCACAAAAATTTGTGCGTGTTGCTCTGTCGTCTTTATACGCTTCTCTCTCTGTCACACATATTTGTGAGTGTTGCTCTGTCGTCTTTACTTCTTTTGCTCTGTCGTCTTTATACGCAAATTTTTAACTGCGCATTTTCTCGTCGTTTTCGTATTTTTCGTTCACTTGTATGTGTGAATTTCACAACTCGCACTGACGCTTGCTTGTTTGTTCTCGATCATTGTATGTGTGAATTTCACAATTTTTTTTGTTCAATAAAATTTACGCTGTTTTACAAAACATTGCAGAAAAATTTAGCGATTTTTGCCTCAATGCTAATGTTAAGCGATCCTCACACACTTTGCAGCCTCAGACGATTTGTTATTTGTTACGTCTTATGTAATTATAATCCATCCCGGACGAGCCCCCAAAATTGTAGGACTCGAGCTGTTAAAGCTCGAATCGGTCCAAATAAAAGCGCGCACTTCTTACGTTTTTCTTCGTAACACACTTTACTGTTTATTTTCATTAATAGTTCATTACAATATCGTTCAATTACTTTATTATTTTTATCCGCGTAACAATTTCACGTCTTAATAGTAACGCTGCTCTCTTAAAACTATCGCCCTGCTGCTTTTGTGCTGCCAACTTCTTCTTTAACCCTGCCAACTCCCTCACTTGACGGTCAGCTGCCGAGCTGCCAACTTCTTCTTTATGGTCAGCTGCTTAGCTGCTAACTGCCAATCCCACATTTATTTAATATAAATTGCATACCTAAAAATTCTCGAAGTTGGCTGTTCCCGATACTTTGTACATATAAGGTTGACGTTATACTAGACATGAAGCTACAATATCCCATTATGACCGCTTCTCGTATAAACGACTTTTTTTTTTTACAGTCGGCGGTCATAAGTTTAATTATAGTATAGGGCTAAATATTACAATTCGTCGTAATCCGATACTGCATTATCGCGAAACTTGTAAGCACTGTTCTATAATAATGAATCGCTTGAGTCAAAGGGCTTAGTAGGTAGTGCTCGTTAAGTTACCATTAAATTTTTAAATACTAGATTTTCTTTGTTAAAACAAAAAAGAAATTAAATCTGAATGTCAATCAAATTATTGTTATTATGCAATTTGCTGAGAAAAATGGACGGTTCGGAAAGCTGAGAACTTTGAACTACGGTATTGCAAAAGCTTTACAACAAAGTACTTTAAATCGTTAGAGCACAAACGAAATATCAATAATATGTGATATAATCAGTATTTAACCGCTTATAATTCACGACTGGTTTAAGCCTCATATGAATTTGTGGCTATATGTGAACGACCTGATGATGCGATAAAAACAAAATTTCACTTTGAACTTAGTTTATCTTTCAATAATTATGGGATATAATATTTAATCGCTTATAATTCACAACTAGTGTAAGCCTCAATTTTTGGTAATATAAAACGATTTGTTTCATGAATGATTCGATAAAAACCAAAATCTACTTTCAACTTAGTTCTTCTTCCATTTTAAATTAATTGATTAATTTACACAAGGCAACAATCTTTAATGACTTTATTAACACACATTACAATGTAGATTGTATATTAATATTTCTATGCTGTAATCATTGTTTTTTCTTATAAATTTTTTAAACTCAATTTTTCTTATCTGCTCTGATTTAAAATTCTTGCTAAATATATTACTAAACTTTGTATTAAATGATGTAAACACAATTTCGCAAAAACGCTTAAATTGATTTTTAAATCTCAAATTTGACTAAGTTAACTAGACGCAGTATACCCCACCCAAGAATGAATTTTTAAGGCTTCAGCGGTGCCTAATGAATTGCTTGTTCATTTCCGACTATGGAAATTTTGCCTATTTAAGCGAATTTGTTGGCAAAAGTGGTCAAGCAACACTGAGACCTTTAGAAAAGCCCATGTAAGAGGATTATATGCTGTTCATATGTCAGAAGTTGTGACCTACAAACACTTTAAATTGTGAAAATTTATGTCATGATAATAGAAAAAGTTTGCTCACTTAATAAGCTATAAAATATAGAACTTACGAGTGCACCAAGCAGGGTTCAGACAGGTTGTTTGGGCGGTATTTCAAAATTTTAAAACTTCAAGCTTTCTTTTTAAAGATAAAAATTCTCAAATAATTCGAGCGCTCTATAGCCGAATTCTGCAATTACTAAGACATTCTTTGCAGACAACTCGCTTGCGCCATCTAACGAAAACTTGTTGGCGCCATCTAGCGTCGCACTAAGCAGCAAAATAAATGCGAGGCAGACGACGTTGTTTGAAAAACTTTCAACTCTAGAGAGCAACTTTCCAAAAATTAATGTTTGCCATTAGAGACTTTTTGAGATCGAGTCGTGACAATATAAAAAATTTAATTTTATGCACTTAAGAGTGACTGCGAATAATCAGCAACCATAATTACTAAGCTATTTTCCAAAAGCTTTTTATTTAACGCTCAAGAAAATATTTTGTCTATAAAAGTGAAACTTAAAATTACATTATTCTACCAAAATTTAAGAGCCCTCAAAAAAAAAAATGTTTTTGAACGTTTTACGACGAAAGGAATTGAAGAAAGGGAGGGTTTGTGGTGAAGGATCAAAAACTGTAGGATATCCTAATCGCCTGAGTCCCTCATGTTGCAGAACCATTTTGAGGATTCGACGAAAGCAGTCAAATCCATTGTGGGCACATAGTCTAGACTAACCAGATCCTTAAAGAAAGGTTTTCCCAGAAACTGGGTACGTCTTCTAAGAAGCACCGGGCAGTCGCATAGCAGTTGTTGGATGCTTTCTGTCTCTTTCTCATCTCTGCAGCTGCGGCAGAAATCTTGATGGGGGATTAGTCGGGCGAAGTTTTTCCTTCCGGGTCATTCGGCTTAGTGGCTTTTTGATGTTTCGGCTTGGAACATAGGCTCGCCAAACCATTATCTGGTCTAGCTTGCTTGTTCCCCGCGGCCTTCGTCGAGTCATCAGACCTTTGGCTTTTGGAGATACCAGCCTTTATGCCATCCAATCTCTGATGGGGGAATTATCGGACGAAATTTTTCTTTTCGGGTAATTTCGATCGATAATGGCTCTTTGAAGTTCTGGCTTGGAGCATAGAGCTCGCCAAACCATTATCTGCTCTAGCTCGCTTGTTCCCCGCGGCCTTCGTCGAGTCTTCAGATCCTTGGCTTTTGGAGATACCACCCTTTTTGCCATCCGATCTCTATTTGCGGGAGAGTATGGTTGACATCAAGGGGGATCCCTTACGCTTCTTCTTCTCAGGGACCTTACTAGGGGCATTGGCTTGCTTCGATGTGGAAGAGAGCTCCTTCTCACCCAAGGCCGCCGTTGCTTCTTCGTGGTCCTCCTCCTTCTTCTTTGCAGTCGAATTAGGTGTTTTCGCCTGAGCAGCGGCACCCTTAGTGAGCCGATCGAAGCGCCTCACATTATACTCGTGCTTTTGCTTCAACGCCTTCTCCTTCGCTGTCAACGATTCCGGATTACGACTGCTAAGTCTCCTTAGATACTTAAGCGAGGCCTTATATCCGGAGCGCTGTTTGCGCCGGAGAGCGTCCTCCTCCTTCTTCATCCTAACTGGGGAACCCGGGACCGATATAGGCTCGTTTTTGCCCACCGACTCGTCGTTTAGTGGCAGTCGAGCAAGCGCAAGTGCTAGCTCATTTGCCGACAGACCGGTGAAATGAAACTCGCCATTTACGATCCCTGGCTCCATGTCCACTCCACCCTGTCGTTGGAGTAAACCTTCGCTTGGCGCTGTACGCAAAGTGGGGGCCAAGCGGGGTCTACCCCCACATTGGTATTACTGCAGTCGCTGGATGTCGACGCCGTGGGGCCTGCATTCTCACCCCTATCCGCCGCCGGTACTGGGTCTCCGACTCCCTGCACCGGAAGTGTGTTATCTTTTTCGACGTCCATTCAGAAAAGAAAAGT
Organism: Chymomyza amoena; assembly: GCA_037043745.1. Taxonomy (NCBI): domain Eukaryota; kingdom Metazoa; phylum Arthropoda; class Insecta; order Diptera; family Drosophilidae; genus Chymomyza; species Chymomyza amoena. The sequence continues at coordinate 4,185 of JBAMAX010004688.1, read as the reverse complement.
CAGTTTTTGAACCAAAACGGCAGGTCCATTTTATACCTGTCCGGCAGGTTGGACTACCCTTAGTTTCGATGCTCCCCCTCGACCTTAACGGCATGGGTGACCATACCTACGCTCTTAGGTTCCTTACACCTATTAGGCCGTCCCACCACAGCTAGGTGGCAGCGGTCTGGGGAGCGAACGACGTCTTTTACTACTTTTGCTATTTGTTGGTAACTTTGCGGGCCAATCTTCTGCTGCTTCGTGAGCGTTGATACTTCCAATCACTCTCCGGTTGTTGTTTGGAGCGCACCTAATCTGTTGATGGCCGTCGGTAAGGCTTAAGTGCGTGGCGTACTCTCCTCTACAAATCGAAGGTCAGTGGCACGATTCCCATCCGATAGCATTTTGCCTAGCTTTACTGGCATCCGGTAGCTCACAAAGACGCTTCTTTCCCATGAAAGTCTCTCATTAGTTAAAGGCTACCGCCGTTCGGATTCGTTTGCTATCTCGCTTTGTAGGTCCCTGTTCTGTTCGAACGAGTTATTAATAGAGATCCCCTATGCCCCTATCCAAGGGGTCAGACAGGGAATTATTTTTTTTTTTGTATTGCGGCCGGTAGCGAACGAAATGCTACCACCGATGCATACTTTATAATAACTACACATTTTTTCCACCAAAAGAATGGGCCAGAGGGCGAGTTTGGAGTTCATGGAAGAACTTGTAAAAACCCTTTTCTACCGATCGAAGCATACATAATCTTGTGATAATCAGCTTAATTAACCCAGCCGATCAACCAACTTGGCTGAGAAGTTCCAGATTTGCAAATGTGTACAAAAAGAGAAAAAAATGGCGGACGTAAAGTCGGGCGCCTTTGGACGACTTTAGGATACCTGTACACTAGCTTGTAATCAAGTCCGATTGCTTCACAAAAAACCAAAAACAGAAGAATTTTTAAGCAAGCATATTTTTTTGACCGATCGTTCCTATGGGAGCTATATGATATAGTCAACCGATTTCAATAAAATTTGACACGGTGCTTAAATACCTTAAAAAAAGATATGAACGCCAAAGTTATTTCAAATATCTTTACAAACAAACAAAACACATCGAATTTTGTATAAAAAACGTGTTTTTGGACCGATTGGTCCTATGGGAGCTATATGATCTAGTCAAACGATTTGGATTAAATTTGGTACAGTGCTTAGGAACTATAAAATACTCACGAATATCAAATTTGGTCCCAATATCTAACAAAACAAACGAAACACAACAAATTTTGTTAAAAAATCGATGTTTTGGAAGATCGGACCTATGGGAGCTATATGATAGAGTCCACCGATTTTGTCAAATTTGGCACATTGTTAAGTGGTCTAAAAATTTCCAAACGCCAAATCTGGTTAGGATATCTTTATTAAAAAACGAAATATAGCCAATTTTTCTTTAAAAAAGTTATTTTGGCCGATCGGTCCTATGGGAGCTATATGATATAGTCAACCGATTTTGATCAAATTTGAGTACAGTGATTGGAACTATAAAAACTTCGATTGCCAAATTTCGTTACGATATCTTCATAAACAAACGAATTATTCATCTAAAACGCTTTTTTTTTTCGAGGTCGTCTCAAACACCCCCATGGGAGCTATATAATTTATCCCCGATATCAAAAAAATAAAATAAACTTGCCTCCTATGGAATAATATGGGATCTAATGTGAAAGTTTGGTAACTCTAGCTCTTACCATCTCTGAGATCTAGGCGTTCACACGGACGGACGGACGGACAGACGGACAGACCGACAGACGGACAGACGGACATGGGTATATCGACTTCTCTATTCACCCTGATCACTGTTGCCGTGTAACTTTGAGGTGTGTCTCCGACGTACTCCTCTCTATATGTTACGCACATTTTTCGGCTTGCACAAACTTAATATGCCGCACGGACCATACGGTACAGAAATGCGTGTAACTGCAAACAATTTCCCGAAAAGCACCAAACAACTTTTTAATAGTTCTGTACATGTAAGCAGAAAAAACTTTTCGTGCAGCTGCAGCTAATCCTATTGAGGAACTGGCTCTGTACAAAACATGCAAAGTGTTTCGATTCCAACTCTTGACGTATTATCTATACTATGTGATATATTTACAAACTATTTAGTATTTAGTATTGAACGATTGCTACTCTCGCTGCCAATTGGAGCAATTACAATGCGGCTAATTGCGCAGCGCCCTTTGAAGTGCAGGTTGTTGTTTTTGTTGTTATTGTTGTTGTTATTGTTGGTTATCTATTCGATTGGTTAATTGTTATTGTTAGCGAGTGACGTGACGTGATGGGACAACAAGCGAGAGATTATTATGTAAATTGTAGAATGAAAATAGAAAATCAATATTGTGCGAGGCGTCAAATAACATTTAAGTTAATTACAACAACAACAACCACTACACACACACACACACACACACTTGTGTTTAGGGCCAACAAAAATGGGCACAAAATGTGGTTATAACAAGCCGCAACGTTGCCGCCCCCGTCAGCTTCCTGTCATTGTTGTGGCAGCCCCAAAATAGCAACGCATTAATCAGCACATACTCTCTGCCTCTTTACAGCCGATTATTATGACGTCACAGCCACACAACTCTCACACATTGACGCCTCCGAGCCAGTGCGATTAACAGACGAACTGCTGCAGCTACAACGCGCAGAACGTCAGCGCCGTGCTGCTCCGGCTGCGCCAGCCACTGGCGACGCAACAGCTGCGGCGGGGGAGTCAGCAGCCGCAGTACCCGGGCCCACAGATCTTAAAAATCACTATCAAAGCGTGAATGCCAATGCGGCGGCCACAGCAACGGGCAATGCCACAACCACCACAGATACCACAGTCACCACAGTGGATAGAAATGCGGCCGATGCAGTAACAGCTGAGAAGAGCATTGCCTACAATGTGCACAATGTGGGCGTTAATGGCGCAGGGCAGCGTAAAGACTATACCGTGGAGACAGCTGGCAATACAACCACAACTATCAATGTATCCGCAACGGCGGCGGCGGCCAGTGTAGAGCCCAAGAAGGTCTCACAGCTAATGTCACAGGCGCCCCAATATCCCAAGAAAGTGGCAGCAAGCGGCGTAGCGGCAGCGGGTGCAGCAGCAAGCACAACAACAACAACCACGGACAAGCCGCTTATTGAGGATGTGGATGTGCCGGAAGAGGTTATAGAAAAGGAAACTGCCAATCATAACCTGAACATAACCGAGGTGAGCTCTGTACATGAAGTGCGCTTGAACTTTGTTAACTAATTGATTTTGCTTTATAACGCAGGAGCACTATGACTACTACAACAGCAGCCAGTATGTTAACGCGGAAGAGGCAGCCACCCTATGGACGCAAGTTCACAGTATACCAGAAAATCAAATGCTCAGCTCCTCACATCGTCGCGCCATGACGGTGGAGCTTAAATTTGATTTTCCCTTTTATGGACACTATGTGCGCAATGTGACGGTAGCAACTGGCGGTTTTCTGTACACCGGAGAATATGTGCACTCCTGGCTGGCGGCTACACAATATATAGCACCTTTGATGGCCAACTTTGATACCAGCATATCGGAAGATTCATTTGTGCGGCTGCAGGACAATGGTAAGCATGTGGGAGTACTTTGTTAAATTACTTTACTCATGCTCTATTCCTGTTCTTCTAGGCACCGCCTTTGTTGTGGTTTGGGAAAATGTGGCACTACAGGATAAACCTAACTATGGCAAATTTACGTTTAGTGCTACGCTACACAAGAGCGGCGACATTGTCTTTGCCTACTATCAGGTGCCCACGAATATCAATAGCATAGAGGATCATCAGCATCCGGTTAAAGTTGGACTCTCCGATGCGTATATCATTGACAAGTTTCTTTACTGTAAGTGTGTGGAAGGAACTGAGCCTGGGTACAGAGAAAACAAGGAGTAGTCCGAAAATGTTTAGGAAAAAGCAATCTGCTCGAGAAATTAGAAATAGGAGAGATGTGACAAGCACCAAATTGTAAAAGCAAGGTCCTTTGTTGATAAACGTTTTTACGATGCTGCCGCATATCAGGTTGGCAATTGCTGTTCCGCTCTATTTACCAAAGAAGGGGAAGTACTGCAAGGAAGAGGCGCAGGAGTGGTTTGATCATATGAAATCATTATTCTGAGTGCAATCTTTTAAGAAGCTGAAGAAGCAT
>JBAMAX010004687.1:0-39081 GCA_037043745.1 Chymomyza amoena | reverse complement strand
ATTAAGTGTTTTGCCTGCTCGGCGATTTTTTTTCGGTCTTGGCTCTTCTGGCTGATTCCATTGGGACTATTGAGCTTTGGTTTCGATAACATAACCATATACCCATGATTCGTCACCAGGTATGACCCTTTTGAGTAAATCTGGGTCTACGTTGACGTCATTCAACAGTTCTTGAGCGATGCTCATGCGACGGTTCTTTTGGTCAAAATTTAGCAATTTCGAAACAAACTTCGCTGACACACGTCTCATGCCCAAAACGTTAGAAAAAATTTCATGGCACGAGCCAAGCGATATACCGACATCCTCAGCAACTTCTCTGATAGTGATTCGAAGATTTTCAAAAACAATTTTCTTCACTGCTTGAACGTTTTCATCAGTTGTTGACGTGTTTGGGCGTCAGGGCCACCTGGAGGTAGTTATCGGAACACAGGGACATTGCTTCCAAAACCAGGCTAAGTCCACATTTTTCGGGCCAGTTGGTCACACTAATTATACATCATATCAAGGAAATACAAAATAAATAAAAAACAAATTGATTAAATAAGCAATTCTCTAAATTTTTAATTGTAGTCTCTTGTAAACTTCAAAAAAAAAATCAACCTTGATATAAGCCACATATCATCATAATCGATTAGCAAGTTCTCTTCCGCACTTCTCAACTAATGCAATTAAAGCGCACCACAGAAACTCAATAAAATTCTAATTAAGTCTAAAACCACAGAAAAGTCGTTTAAATTATTATAACTTACTAAAGATATATTATTTCCTTTAGCTCCAATTGGAACGTAGAGCCAGAAACTTTACTAAAGCTTCTATTTAAAAGTACCACAAAAATTTTAAGCCCAAACAAAAATGTATAAATTTATGGAACTCATATTTACAGATATTTTTTGGTATTTCATAAAGTATCTACAGTTACAGTTTGAGATTATTTTTCAGTTTATTTAAACTACTCTAGCTTAAAATTTTCTTATATTTATTAAACTTGAAATTTTCACAAATTGACAACTATTTTCCAGAACTACAAGTTAAAGTCAGAAATGCAACCTCAAACATTTGGCAAATTAATTGCTCACAACCGCATTAAAGCCACACAGATACACCTCACACACACACACGCTGACACACTCAGTTAGTTATAGCTACCACTCTATCCCCCCTCCCGTCACTTTATTGGCCCAAATGTCGCTTGGGCTTTGTTTGAGTAAGCCGTAAACTTTTAGAATGTGTCGTAAAATGTTTTCAATGTCAACTGCGTGCAACCGCAATGGGTAAAAGTACACAAATAAAATTTCCAAGTGGGTTAGAGGAAATATTTTGTTGCAAGAAGAAGAAGAGGAAGCAGCAGCAACACCATCCACCCTCCCCTATATAGACCAAAATTAAATACAAAATCAAAAATCTTTTAAAAATAGACAGCAAATGCTAACAAAATTTTCCATCTTTGTTGTTGTTGTTGTTTTTCGTGTTTCTCGATCAATTCACGTGTGAAATGAACAAAGTGTTGAGTGGAAGACGTTTCGTATGGGGCTGGGGCCAGGGCATTGTGTTTGGGGCAAGCAGGAAATATTACAGAGTTGCAACAACAACAACAACAATGATGATGTGAAAGAGTTGCCATTGCGTAGGAGCAGCATATCCAAATGAATTGGGAAGCGAGACACTGCAAAGGGGCAACGACAAACAAATCAAGTTCAGGGAATTTTTTTTTTTGTTTCTCGTATATGTATGTGAAAGTGTATCTGTGTGCTGTATCTTTTTTTTTTTTTAATAGTATGATGCCATGCTCCACAAAAAACCAAACACATGTGTGCCTGTGTGCGTGTTGTTGTTGTTGTTGTTTTATTATTGGCACCAGAGAAGAGCAAAGTGAAAACAGAGAGCCAAAGAGACGAGGCAAAGAGCTAAATGCAGGCAAAGACCGTTCGTTGAGCGCCGTTGATGTTGATGACGTTGCTGGGTCTCTGTTCTTGATGCTGTTATTGTTATTGCTTCGAAGGCATACGAACACACACAGATACATACAAATGCAGGCACACGCATCACACAGATACACACTCATACACGCAGGCTGCGAGGCAGCAAAAGTGGCATGCCGTTAAGGTCGCCTCGATGCGAGTGCCGCTGCCCGCTGCTGCTGCTTCTGGCTGGCTGGCTGGACCTGCATGTGGCACGCCAATGAAACGCTTGAAACCCAAACAATAACAACAACAACGTCAGCAACAAGGAAGCAAGAAGAAGCAGAGCCGCGTGTTACAAACATGTGAGGCAGTCGTTGGGATGAACGAAAGTCGGATACACTTCATCGAACCTTCGAGAAACAAAGAGAAACTATGGGAAGATAAATTTTTTTCTGAAGATTACTTCTTAATCCCCAAGTGCTCCTCTGATGGGAGAGATATTAGATATTGAATTTCACGGACATTCTGGAACGCCTGGATAAGATAGATAGATCTCCCAAGCTGACGTTGGGATACCTTGCTTTGCTCAGATCTTTTATCGAACCTTCGAGAAAGGAAAATGGCAACATGTTGCTGCTTATTAGGTCCACATGAGGCTAGAATTATATTCTAGGGGGAGAAACATTTTTTCTGAAGATTACTTTTTAATCGCGAAGTGCTCCTATGATGGGAGAGATATTAGATATTGACTTCACGGACATCCTGGAATGCCTGGATAAGATAGATAGAACTCCCAAGCTGACGTTGCTACCTTGCTTTGCTCAGATCTGCTCCTATGAAGGAAACGATATTAGATATCGACTTTTATTATTAACTTCACTTGCATAAGGATGTCCCGGAATGCCTGGATAAGATAGATAGGCATGGAAACGATGTTACATATTAACTTTTATTTTTAACATCACTTGCATAGGAATATCCTGGAATGGGTGAATAAGATAGATATTTCTCATCTCCCAAGCTGACGTTGGGAGATACATTTTTTCTGAAGATTACTTCTTAATCGCGAATTTCTTCTGTGATGGGAGCGATATTAAATATTGACCTTATTATTAACATCACTTGCATAGGGATATCCTAGAACGGCCGAATAAGATAGATAGGCCTCATCTCCCAAGCTGACGTTGGGATACACTGCTTGCACTTTGCTCAGATGATCCTCTCGAACTTCACTTGCATAGGAATGTCCCGGAACGTCTGTTAAGTTAGATATGGCTCATCTCCCAAGCTGACGTTGAGATACACTGCATGCACTTTGATCGGATCTTTCATCGAACCTTCGAGAAACGCAAATGTCAACGTCTTGTTCCTCACTAAGTTCACATGAGCCTAGAACTATTTTCTATGAGATGCATTTTTTCTGTATTTGAAGACTTCTTCTTAATCGCGAAGTCCTCCTGGGATGGAGGCGATATTAAATACTTATGGATACCCCGGAACGGCTGGGAAAGACAGATATGACTCAATCTCATCTCCCTCAAGCTCATCACCCAAGGTGATTTTTCATGGAACCTTCGAGAAACTTGCTGCTTATTATGTTCACATAAGGGTTAATTTATATTCTATAGAAAGATACATTTCTTCCTCTTTTTTAGAAGGTTACTTCTTAATCGCGGGGTGCTCCCGGGAAGACAACCCTATTAGATATTGGCTGAGATATCCCGGCACCACTGGATAAGATAGGTATGACTCAATTTCATCTCCCTCAAGCTCATCACCCAAGGTGATTTTTCATGGAACCTTCGAGAGACTTGTTGCTTATTATGTTAACATGAGGGTTGAATTATATTCTATGGAAAGATCAATATCTTCCTCTTTTTTAGAAGATTAATTCTTAAACGCGTGGTGATCCCGGGATGGCAACCCTATTAGATATTGGCTGAGATATCTCAGGACCACTGGATAAGATAGATATGACTCAATCTCATCTTCTTCAAGCTCATCTCCCCAAGAGGCAGAAACAAATTTCCTTCCTAAGCCTACTTCTTTTTCCTTTCCATATTACACCAGATCCTCTCCAGCTACAGAGTATACTCATATAAAAATCAAAAAAGCATTGCTCTTGTTTTTGACTTTGGTTGCCTTTGCCTTTTGCTGTTGACTTTGAAACCATGCCTTCCACCAAATGTTGCTGCCACCACGCAAACATAACAAAAGCAGCCAGGCCAGAGTCAGAGAGTCACATTGCCGGCTTTGCACTCATCTTTGACTATGGAGGAGCATGCATGAAAGACTACGTCAGTCGAACGCATGATATATTGTCAAGCCGCCGCTGCAGCGCTTTCTTTGGTTTAAATTCCAGCAATAGAGCACAGGAGGTAGGTAGAGGTAGGCTAGGGAAAGAGCTTGCGAGAGCGACAGACGACCGTGTGACGTAGCACGAGGCATGAAAATGAACAAAACAAAACAAAATGCTTGACTCCAGAGTCAGAAGTATCCAAAGAGCTGCCAAGCACGAAGACTAAAAAAAAGATGAAAAAATGAAGGAAAAAAAAATTTAAAATTAAAACACACGTAGGTAGCGTCTGTGTGTGTGCGAGTGTGTGTGTGTGCTACCCAGCACTTCAGCTTAAAATTCACCCCAACCTCGCTGCTCCCTTCGCTGCCCACTCCTTGGCCAACACAATGCGCGTTAAGTTGTTGATTGAAGGGTATTTGAGTAAAGTATCGTTACGTGTGCCGGTCCCGAACTCCTCAACCGCTCTATGCTATATGCCGGTTAAGTAAACCTGAAGCTGGTACACTCAGCGAAAGTAAATAGGCGGAAAAGAGAAGAATTTTTAATATAAATGAAATTATTAAATTTATAGGTATTTATTATTTTTATTGATAATTATTGTTATATTATATAGCGATTGAGCTATGTCTGGCTCTTCGTCTGTTCACAAGTACGAACTTCTAGATTTCTAAGACCATTAAAGTTAGTCACATACAACTTTTTCAGAGAAATGTAAAGCCTCTCTTCAGATTAAGTTTTTTGAGTTATTTCGATATTTTTGTTATATTATATCAAAATGCTTATCATTACTTTTGGTTTATAACTTTTTTAAGCTGTGACCGTCTGTTTGCACTTACGAACTTCTAGATTTCGAAGACCACGAAAGCTACAGAAACAAAACTTTCCCAAGAGAAGCGTAGACCCTCTCTTCAGATCAAGTTTTTCGAAGGATATTCACCCGTTGGAGAATTTCGCGTATTTTAGACAAGTCGTTAAATAGTTTACTTGATGCGCTTCTAGAATTCTGAGACCACTTAGGCTAGGCACACAGAATTTTCAGGAGATAAGCCTCACTTTGGATCAAGTTTTTTTTTAATTATCTCGATATTCAGTTGTAGAAGAATTTTGCGTATTTTAGATATGTCGTTTGAAAGCTTTTCGAGACGTTTTCTAGCGCAACTTTTATTTACTGAAAACTTAGCACAGATACTTTAAATAACGCTTATGACTTAAATTTCTCTCCGCATTTAAATTGTGGAAATGGAATTTAAGAAACTTAAGCATCATCATCATTATTTCCTTTAGCTCCCATTGGAGCATAGGGCCTCAATAAAGCATCTCCATTTGGTCCGGTTGTTAGATAGCATCTATATTTCATTTAAGGATTTACCATATTCGTCGATTTCTTAAGTATCATACTGCTATATAAAAATAATTTTTCACTTGGAAACTGCTTATAATTACACTGCTTAAAGCAGTTAATGTGTTACATTTTTTTCGACAAAAAGCATATTCAAAACGCTATTTACTTTTGACTTAACTTTCTATGCACATAAGGATTGGTTGAAATTTAAGGGATTTCAATATTATCATCATTATTTCCTTTATCTCCCACTGGAGCATTGAATCTCGACAAATCATTTCCATGTGGTCCGCCAATTAGCAATTTTATTTCATTTCACGATTTAGCACATTCGTCGATTTCTTAAGTATTATACTGCCTCAAAAAATGACTTTTCGCTCAGAAACTGCATATATACTGCTTAAAGCAGTTTCATCTTTATTTACTGATTTTGCAAACTTTTTTTTGACAGAAAAGGGCAAAATCCCTAAACAATTGTAGGAAGTCTATGGTAAGTTAGATAAATACTTTATCGAAATACAGTTTTATATCTGGCAAGCAGTGCTAATTTAAAAGTCAAGCCATAATTGGAAGAATTGTTAGCTAGCATTTTTACTTCATTCCACGATTTACCATTTTCGTCGATTTTTTAACTATCATACTACCACAAAATAATATATTTTTCACTTAGAAATTGCTTATATACTGCTTAAAGCAGTTTTGTATTTATTTGCAGATTTTGTAATCATTTTTGTTTCGAAAAAAAGGCAAAAATCCCGAGCAGTTGTGGAAAGCCTATGCTCAGTTAGATAGATACTTTATGACAATGCAGTCGGATATGGTAAGCAGTGTTAACCTGTATAAATCAAGCAGTAATTGAAGGAATGAAACCAATTAAAAATTTATTTTTCATTGTAAACTGCTTAGAAATGTACTGCTTAAAATAGCTTCGGTTTTATTTACTGATGATGAAATCATTTTTCGCAAAAAAGGGAAAATACAGATACTTTATTGAAATGCAGTGTTGTGTATGGCAAGCAGTGTTAAGCAGTGTAAATCAAGTCGTAATTGGAAGAGTGAATCCAATTGCAGTTTGAATACTAGCGGAAAATGGATTCTAACTATATAGAAAAGTCCAAACCTCGCTTTAGGAGCTCTAGTCTTATATCTAGCAAGCAGTGTTAAGCAGTGTAAATCAAGTAATTAGAAGAGTGAAACCAATTGCAGTTTGAATACTAGCGGAAAATGGATTCTAACTATATAGAAAAGTCCAAACCACGTTTTAGGAGCTCAACTCTTATATATAGCAAGCAGTGTTAAGCAGTGTAAATCAAGCCGTAGTTGGAAGAGTGAAACCAATTAGACTACGACTTCTTACGGAAAATGGATTGAAATTATTTAGAAAAGTTTAAGAACGCTTGACTTATAAAAGCCACACACATTTCTCTCAGTGTAGCTACATCTCTAGCTGTAAGCAACGACGTTCTATGCGCTCTCGAAGTTTTCTGAAAAACAATCATAATGCCGCTGCCGCCGCTGCCGCTGATGAAGTGAAGACGGCGCAGTCGACGTCAAGTTTTTAACGTCAGCGTGGCACATTGGAAAATTGCTGGCAATTGGCTAAACTTGTATCTGGAAGTCTGGAAGTTGGGGGCTGAAGTTTAAGTTGAAGCTGGCGTTAAACGCAGTGGGGGCAACTATCTATGAGTATCAAAGAAAAAAAAAGAGAGTCATGCCCCGAAACATGTGGGTTGTGTGCCTGCCGCGTGGGTTGCGCTTTATTGCTTGTTGTTTGAGATTTTTTTCCGTAAACTTTTTTAAGTAGTAGTAGTTAGAGTTGCCAGTTATTGTATCTGGCGAACTTGGTTTTAATTTAGTCAGGTTAGGCTATTAATGAGCAGCTGCACTTAATGGGGAGAGGGCAAAAATCAAAACCCAATTCGGAGAGCGCGACGTGTCTGATTTATGTGCACAACACAAAAGTAGGTTAAAAGTTAATTGGCCCAAAGCTAAGCAAACAGGCCAAAACAAATGCCAAGTGCCCAAGCTTAAGTTTATGGATTGTTAAAAAAATATCAAATTTCCAAATAGCAAATGGCAGTTAAATATGAAACTTCCTTTAAGAAATTCAAGCGCACAGACGTGCCCTGCCCCCCGCTCTTTTCCGCTCTTTGCAAAACCTTTTGACGTTTTAGCCGTTGCTGGTCAAATGTAAACACACACACACATACACTAACAAAATTGAGACCATGTTGTCCCAGTGTGCCGGGTTCAAATTGCGGGGATCGACGAGAGTTAAAACGACAAAATAGCCAAACAAACTGTACACAAGACGAACATAACTTTTTAGTTCGGGGAGTGAAGTGCAGACCTCTCGGCCATGTTGTTGTAAAAACTTGTAAAAATGTGAAGCGATAAAAATGTTCGATAATCAGAATACAGCATAGAGAGCATAATGTTGGGTCTGGGGGTTAAGAGATGTGCCATGTGCACAACAATAAACAGAAAGAGCAGTTTTGGTACCAGGACAAGTGTAAAAAGGTTTCAAACTCACAATCGAACGCTGTGGAAAATCAATAAGCCATGCTTGCTTAGTATTGTCAAACCGGCTACCCCTCTCCCTCCATATATATAAACTACGTTAGAGACTTTTTCGGACAAGCCAAGAACATAAAAATGCCATTGAGTGCGGCTGTGATTGTGATTACATACAAAACGAACGAGCAGACCAGACCAGACCAGACGGAACATTTTGTGGAAGGTTTGGGAAGCTGCTTGTAATTTCGAGGTTAGCTCTCTTTGCAACAAATTTCAAGCAGCATGTGGGCAGTTTGTTTGCTACACCCGCCCGCTGCTGCATGCCACACACTCTGTGCACTGAAGCTGAAAGCGTCATAGTTTTAGGGCGCAGTCAGCCAGCCAGCCAAAAGCCTTGTTACACCATTTACACGACATAATTCATGCCTTTCTCTTGGCCATAATGAAAGTTGCTTTTACCCAGTCACAACTGCATTGAGACAAAAAAAAAATACAGAAACAACAACAACAAAGCAATGCAAAGTTCTAATTTGGCGGCGTGACAAGGCCTATAAAAGCGGCAACAACCCGGCTCAAGTTCCAAACTCAAAGCCCCAGAAACCAAATCCAAAGCCAAAAAGCCGAATAACCGAAAACAGCGCCCGAACGTCGCAAACAAAACAAAAACTGAAAACCAAACAAACAGAAAACACACGAAAAAAAAATATGAAAAACAAAAAGAAACTGTACTAAATTCAAGTCAAAAGCACGTTTCGGGTTGGTTCTTTGGGTTTTTCGTAGCCCGTAGTAGGTTCGGTTAGTGCATGAAAACGTTATGAAAGAATACGGCCAACCAACAAACGAAAACAGGTAGTAAAAAATTTCAAACTAAGGCTGATGACGGTTTTGTAGAGGAGTCGGTTAAAAAAAAAACAGCCACAACGTCAGCAACAGCAACAGGAAGAGTTTATGATGACGTTTAGATACTCTCTTTGAGAATTCTCCAGCCAGTTAACGAATTTATCTGTAGCTTCTACGATTCCTTTAATTGTAATATTTTGAAATTGTTATTCATGAAAATGGATATGAAATTGTTTTCTAGGGTTGCAACTGTTTTAGAGTTAATAACGAAGTTTAGATACTCTCCTTGAGATTACTCCATCCACTTACCGAATTTGTTTGAAGCTTGTAAGATCTCTTTATAAGAATGTATAATATTATGTAATTGTTTGTTATTCTTGAAAATTAATACAGAAGCGTGTTTCTAATAGTCTTGTAACTGTTTTAGCGTTAATGGCGGAGTTTAGATACACTCTTTAAGATTTCTTCACCGCATTTTATCCGAAGCTTGTGAGAACCCTTAAAGAAAATGTAAATATTTTGATTTTGTTATTCTCTATAAATTGGTACGAAAGAGCTTTCTAGGGTTGCAACTATTTTTGATCATTATCGAAGGTCTGAAGATTTCGTTAGTTACTGGAACTCTAAGAATCTGACTGTGGATGCTTTTACGGAGGTCAAGCTATACTACTGTGACCAAAAAATAAGCTGACATTACCTTTTAGGTATGCGCGATACCGATTCCATATTTTGGATATCGAGAATATCGAAGTCGATACTGAATATTCGATGCCTCGATTAATCGTAAATTTCGTTTTACAATTGGCTTTAGCATCTTATTTTCCGCGAAGATCCTTTAAGTTGGTTGCCCATACCACATTCTTTTTTTTTTTTTTTAATCTTTATTCGTCTACATCAATTTAATCACCTTCAAAGCAATTCCTCCTCTTGATACAATGCACTTATACTCGAACGGATTTTCCAATCTTCGAAACAATTGTTTAGAAGTTGATTTCCGGCATGGCCTTCTGCTCACTCTCCTTCAGTGCGGCTTGAATCTCCTCTATCGACTTAAAACGCTGTCCCCGGAGCGGTCTTTTGTGTTGAAAATGTTTAATTATTATGGATTTTGAAAAAAATGTTTGAAATTAATTTTTGTTCGCCCAGGTCAAACAAAAAAATCGAGAAAATATGGGTTAATATATATAATGGTTAATATAATATTAATATTCCCTTACGTTTTATTATTATCTTATTTATGTTAAAAAAACATCTTTGGACATCTAACTCGAAAAAATTAACTGACGGATTTTCGTCATATTAAATTGAATCCAAGGCCGAAATATACAACAATAATCAGAATTTTAGACCTAACTTTCAGGGGCCCTCGATTCTTCACAAAATATGTCAAATATATCACCATTTGGACTCCCTGACCTCGAAAAATTAAAGGTTTTTTGTCATATTAATTTGAAATTTGAAAAATTCAAAGATTTTTTGTCATATTAATTTAAATCCAAGGTCGGCATATGCAACGAAAGCTCAGATTTAGACTTAACCTTCAGGGTCCTTCATGAAAATCTAGTCAAAATCCGCTCATAGCATATAATAAGCATTGTCGGACACCCGAACTCGAATAATTATTATTGCGATTATTTGAAGTTATTTAAACCCTGGACATGTTGGAAGTCCATTACACCGACCAGATCATCGATTACCCCAAATGTTCCGAACTTCCTGACGTGTTGGGTTTGATTTTAAACCTTCGATTTGAATTCAGCAACCCCAAAATCCTTTTAATAAAGATCGTCAAGCAAAGAATACGAAAAATATTTTAAGATGTTTTTTGATAACAGAAAGACGATGACATCGATAGATCAGACCAAATGTCCGACTTCCTGACCTGCTGGATTTGTTTTTGAACGTTAGATTTGAATTCAGCGACCCAAAAAAACGATCGTCATGCAAAAGGTTGAAAAAAAAAATTGTAAAGGATTTTTTTTGAAATCGATATCATCGATTTAATCATCGCCGTCCAACCCACTGACGTGCTAAGTTTGGTTTTGTACATTGCATTCAAATTTAGCGACCTAAAAAAAAGATCGTCAAGGAAGAAAAAGAAATTTGAAGGGGCTTTTGATTGTCGAAAATCGATCATATCGATTAATCCACCAATCAGGTCAAACGTGCGACGTCCTGGCATGCTGGGTTTATTTTTGAATCTTGGATTCGAGTTCAGCGACCCAAAAAAAAAAAAGTTCGTCAAACACTACGATGCGAAAGAAATGTTATGGGGTTTCTTGATAATCTACAATCGATCATATCGATTAAACCATCAATCAGGGCAAGTGTACAACCTCCTGATGTGCTGGGCTTGCTTTTATATCTTGGATTCGAATTCAGCGACCCCAAAAACCTACATATAAGATCATTAAGATAATGGACGCGAACAAAATTGGAAGGTTGTATTTTTTAAAATCGAAAATCGATCAATTAATTAAAACATCGATCTGGGCAAACGCCCGACCTTCTGACGTTTTGAGGTTGTTTTTGTACCATGTATTCGAATTCTGTAAAATTTATGTTAATAATGGTCGTCTAGCACAAAGACGCCAATAAAATATTATGGTGATTTTCGATAATCGAAAATCGATGTCTGAGCTACACCCGATAATCGATTTTTTTGTTTGGCTGATATTTCTTGTTTTCTATTATCATGATGCTTGGAGGTTATTTTTATTTGCGATTTTCGCGACTTCCTTAGAAGACGATTCCAATAAGAATTCTTCTTTAAAGAGCGTACTTGAATTTAGTCTGAGATAAACTCTCGTGCAGAATTCACGAATTCATTTTCATGTATTAAAAAATTGTTGGCAATCTTTATTCTTTACATATCAGGCATGCTTTCAATTTCACTTAAAATCGCTAAATTACGAATTTATGTTCATAGGCTTATTTCGATTGTAAGTCCAATTTGTCGGTAAACAAATGTAGATACAAAATATATACCGACAGATATAAAAATACGAAAAGTTCCCATTTTTGATTCCCACGCCCTAGAAAATTGTTGGCAGGTTTTATTCTATATGTTACATATCAGGCATTGCTTTCAATTTCACTCAAAAACGGTGATTGACGAATCTTTAAACTTAATTTAAGAATGTTGCTTTAAGAATTTATATTCATAGGCTTATTTCGATTCTAAGTCCAATTTGTCAGTAAACAAATTTAGATTAATCAATTGACTAAACTGACCTATCGTCGGGAGCGAGGCACGAGTGCGTGTATTGGGTGTCCAAATTCACAAGTATCTTGCAAAATTTTACACATTTCTTGAGAAAAACTTGTTTATTTATACAACACTGAGTAATGATTAATTGATAATGGGATTAGTTTAGAATTGATTATCCAAATACAGCACTAGCGGTTACCTTAAAAAAGTATTTCGTGAGCGAAAAGTCTACAACAAATCGAAGTACATATTCATAGACCAATTCAAAAATCATTAATTAAATGTGAAGATGGGATCAGGCCTTATAAGCTAAAAAATAGATAATGATGGCTAAATGTAGCCAACTTTGAAGAGCTAGCTGAGCTACCCTGTTGCAGTGCATACAAGGGCCAACAACAACAACACTACGAACAGGGACGAAGGCAATGGTGACGCGATGATGATGAACAAAGCGCTTAGAAATTAAAGAAAAACATCAGAGCCAGAGCCAGACCGTGCCGAGCTGAGGTCGAGTCGAGTCGCGAGCAATGTGGATGATGGGTATGCAGTGTGGTAGTGGCAGCGGTGGCAGGGGGAGCCCCTTGTCGTGGTGGTGTTGTTGTTGGTGGTGGTTGCTGTTGTTGTTGTTGGCTGCGACGCGTCGGTGGCGTCGGTGTTGTCCGTGTTGATGACGACGGCAGTAAAATGTGAGCCACAACAACGGCAACATTGGTAACCGCTGCTACAAAAGAATCTAAAAGTAAGCGGGCCAACACATACAACTGTTCATACACACACACACAGATGCACACACTGACACACAGATACACACATGCAATCATATTATTGGTTGGTTGTATGCGTGTCTGACTGTGTTAGCCCTCTCTTGTGTCTCATTGCATGCAAAGGGCCCGCTAAATGGGGTTACTGACCTAAAACATTGTTTTGGTAGTAAAAAGTGTTGAGCATGGCTAAAAAGCAAAACCAATACAACTAACTGGCCGTCGACCACGCTCACCTAGCGGTCGGTCTGTCGGTTGCCGGCGTTGGTAATATGTGGAAAATTGTTTCTACTTTTTTTTTTTAGCTTTTTCGTAAAATAATTAATAGTTTTAAGCTTAAATGGAAATGGCGCGGTCGCAGGGCTAGTTGGAACTGTTTGAGCTGCGTGATGAATAGGCAAAAAATGTCATGATAAAGCATTGCGCGAATTTCAGTATAGGGTGATATTTTTGGTGGTGCTGCGTGAGGTGAATGAATTGGGAAGGAGTAACGATTAAAAAGTTTTTCATTAATGGAATTGCTTTTGCAATTTGATTTTTTATCAAAACATTTTTTTAAGCTATGGTTTGTATGAAAGAGTAATGTATGACGTCACAAGCGCAGTAATTGCTATTTGAGGCGAAAGACTTGGAAATGAGTAATGCTTAAAAAGTTTGTTTGTCATTAATAGAATTCCTTTTCAAATTTGAAGATTTAATATGAATTATTTATTAAACAATTGCTATGATTTGGTCTAAGCAGAAGGTACATATGACGTCACAAGTGTAACAGTTGCTACGTAAGGCAAAAGACTTGGGAATGAGTAACGATTAAAAAGTTTGTTTATCCTTAATAGAATTCCTTTTGCAATTTGAAGATTTGATTGAAAAATTGTGTTCAGCTATGGTTTGGTCTAAACAGCAAGGTATGACGTCACAAGCGCAGTCCATGCTACGTGAGGTCGAAAGAACTTGGCGGAATGAGTAACGATTAAAAAGTCCTTGTTTATTCCTTAAATAGAATTGCCTTAATTGCAATTATCGAAGATTTGATTTTTAGCGCGCGTCACCTTAAAACTATTTTTGTTTAGAGCTAAGTCGGTTATTGGCGTTCTAAACAGCAAGGTATGACGTCACAAGCGCAGTGCATTTCAAAAATGCTCACGAATTTGATGGAACTATGAAATCGTACTCCTTGGAGATTCCTTAAATATCATGAGCTTAACTGATCTATCACAAATAAGTTGTCAGTGTGCTATCACCTTAATACAAATTTTTTAGTTTTCAATTTGAAGATTTGATTAAAAAATTGTGTTCAGCTATGGTTTGGTCGAAATAGCAAGGTATGACGTCACAAGCGCAGTGCACTCCATAAAATTCTCACGAATTTGGTGGAATTATGGGATCGTACTCCTTGGAGATTCCTTACACTATCATTGCCCTAACTGAATTACCAAAACTAAGTTTTCAGCGCGCGTCACCTTAGTATTATTTTTTTTGGGGTTAAGTCAATTATTGACGTTCGAAGCAGCAAGGTATGACGTCACAAGCGCAGTGCACTTCAAAAATTCTCACGAATTTGGCGGAATTATGAGGTCGTACTCCTTGGAGATTCCTTAAATATCATGGCCTCAACTGATCCATCATAAATAAGTTGTCAGCGCGCGTCACCTTAGTACTTTTTTTTGAGTTTAAGTCAATAACCAACGTTCCTGTCATTGCAAGGTCTATTAAACGTCTTATCAACAAGATTACACCTCACAATTTTTCAAAAAAAGTGACTCAAATTTAACTGACTCATTTTTCACACTTACATAAAAGTATCTTTTAAATGTTTAGTATCTTTTAAAAGTTTCCCCTACTCTTTGGAAATATAATTTTATTAGTCTTAACTATGCTTAACTTATTCTTATTTTTATTATGCTAAAAAAATCACCCTCTACCAGACAGCACCTCTTTTACGCCAGCGGCATAAATGGCTTGTTCCCATAGTCCACAAAAATAAAATCTATCTTCTAGTATATCAAAAGTTTCATAATTAATATTTATTTTTACATTTTCTTTGTTTTTTTTATCTATCTTTTCAGCTACAAACAACGCTAGAATCGTCAGCAGCGTATCAAACATAGCAAAAATATTATTATAAAAATATAAAAGCATAAATTTAATTAAAAAAAAATACATATAAAAAAGAAATTAATAAAAAGCGAGCGCATAGCTAAAGATAAATAAATAGTTTATAGATAAATTGCTAAAAAATTTCAATTTAGTATAGAAAATGTGCTGAAACATTTGCCAAAAGTTGCGCGAGGCAAATCAAAAGTTTTCAATAAATTTAATAAATAATATATCTTTATATTAATAGTAATAGTAATAATTTAAAAAAAAGTAAATACGTGTGTGTATCTAACGTATTGTATCTCTATATATAAAAGTTTTGTGTGTGTTTCAAGCAGTTCAATGCTGCTCAGTGCAATTTATAAAAATTCCTCGAAAAGTCGAGGTTTAATTATACCCAACGCAGCTTGATTTGATTCAGAATCAAATACTACATAAAAAATAACCTATAACGAGTTTAGACTCGTATACCTTTTCAAAAGTTTCAAGACGGCGCTAAAACGCCCAAAATATAACAGCCTCAAAACGGAGCCTCTAGAGTTTTTGCATACAAAAGATCTCGACATGGATATCCTACCGAGTGGAACTATATTCAGCGAATTGGAGCGGATTTGCACCACCGGCTACTTCTCATCACAGCCCTCGATAGAGGATCAATGGCAACAGGTAGGTGTACTGCTATTGTATTGACGTCATTTCCTTAAATGCTCTATAGATAAAGTGCTTATGTACTTATAAGTAAATAGTTACTTTATCGTTGACTTAAGTGACTTATTGAGGGTTGAGTTCATTTTCTACTTTTACTTTTAACAGTAGCGGATTTAGAAAAATATTTTATATGGCGCCAAGTCATTTATCATGCTTAATGAGAATAATATACGTTCAGTATAAGTGTGACGTAGTCAGAATGAATGAACTTGTGTAGCAGATAAGATTATCTGATTTGAATTTTTACGAAATTTTTAATAATATTTAAGCGAATATAAAAATGGAAATGCATATATTGATGTGTTTAAATATATTGTTTAATTTACTTTTCCATTTGAAACGATTTTCAAAGCAAACTTTGGCTAACCTATGCCTTAGACTACACCATTGAACACAGGGAAGGGCTACAAGGCAGGTTCTCTGGAGCTTAGACGGCTTTTCTCCGAGTTTCTTAAAAATGTAGAAGAGTTTTTGAATAGAATAGGGAAGGGCTACAAGGAAGGTTCTCTAGAGCTTAGAAGTCTCTTCTCCGAGTTTCTTAAAAATGTAGAAGAGTTTTTGAATAGAATAGAATCTTTGGATAAAAAGATAGACTAACGAAGTTAAAAGCTGGTGTGCGTTAAAGTCGGGCGCAGGTGACTTTGATATACCCTATACCAACACATTGTAATTAAATCCGATATACGAGTATTGCTTAAAATCTCCAAAAGATAAAGTATGTTTTTTTTCAAATTTGGCTACAATTTTTTTATAAACAAACCTAAAAAGCAGTCGATTTTTGCACTTAAAACCTTTTTTTGATCGACTGTTGCAATGATATACGAGGGTGGATTGATAAGTTTCCGGCCTGACCAAGAAAAACAACGTTTTTAAGAATTTGATTTTTTATTTCTCAACATAATCTCCTCCAAGGCTGATGCATTTCTCATAGCGGTGTTCTAGTCTAGTAATGCCATCTCTATAGACTGATTCGTCAAGCTCCTCAAAATACCCATTTACAGCTTCGATTACTTCTTCATTGTCCGCAAATCTCTTACCGCCAAGCCATTTTTTGAGGTTAGGAAACAGATAATAGTCACTCGGGGCTAGGTCTGGAGAGTAGGGAGGGTGTGGAATCAATTCAAACTTTAGATCGTTGATTTTAGCCATCGCAACGATTGACTTGTGCGCTGGTGCGTTATCGTGATGAAACAAGATTCTTTTCTTTTTGCCTTCTTTGGTTCCCCTGGTCCAATCCGCTGTTTAGACTGTTCTTTGGTTTCAGGAGTGTAGTGGTGGACCCAAGTTTCGTCAACGATTATGAAATGAAAAACACAGAGGCGTCTTGTTCAGTGTGCTCTCAAATCTAAACTAACATGGCGATCGAGCTGAAACTATAGCTACAAGCTATCTAAGGATGGTACAATAGAACGCCACCTCAAGGTAGGCCTAGTGGCGCCATCTCTTGGTCAGGCCGGAAACTTATCAATCCACCCTCGTATATAACCGATTTCCATCAAATTAGGAGCTCTGAAAATCTTTCGAGTTTTGAATTTGTCTACGATATCTTCCCAAACAAGGAATTTTGTGTATCAAACTTTTTTGACTGCTCTGTTCTGTAGGAGGTATATGATATAGTCAAAAGATTTTTATTAAATTGGACACAGTACTTGGAACTCTGAACAACTGCCGAATCTCAAATTTGGTCGATATCTTTCCAATCAAACGTAACACGAGAAATTTTGTGCAATAACCTTTTTGACTGATTAGTTATATGGGAGCTATATGATATAGTCAACCGATTTTTATCAAATTTGCCACTTTACTTGACAAGTCTGAAAATCTTCCGAATTTCAAATTTGGTTGCGATATCTTCCTAAACAAACGAAACACGAGAAATTTTGTTCCAAAAACCGTTTTTGACCGATCTATTCTATGGGAGTTACATGATATAGGCAACCGATTTTGATCAAATTGGACACAGCACTTGGGAACTCTGAAAAACTTCCAAATGCCAAATTTGGTCGATATATTTCCAGACTAACTTAATACGAGGAATTTTGTACAAAAAACTTTTTTGACCGATTGGTCCTATATGATATATGCAACCGATCTATATCAAATTTGGCAGTGACTGGGAAATATAACAAACTTCCTTTTGCCAAACATATTTGCTTTATCTTCATAAACAAACTATTAATTCTTTTTCTTTAGGGTTTTTTGGAGTTACTCTGATATAACCCCTATGGGAGCTATATAATGCTTCTCCAATATCAAATATACAATATTAATTTGTCTACCCTGGTATAATTATGCAACTTATCTGAAAATTTTAATTTTTGAGTGGAATCATATTTTTGAAAAGCAGATATTAACGATACATCTAAGTTTTTGAAAAGAATTCGTTTTTGTTTCGACAGAAGTTCTCTAAAATAAAAATCATTTTTTTTTAATATTTTATTTACCATCTCTTTAGTTAATTATAATAAATAAATAAAATTATTAGAATGCTTTCAGTGAAACTGACTACCATATTGTATTTAAAAATAATTGTTAAAAATTCATTATATAATAAAATCCATGGTAGTGAAGTGCCTCAAAAGGAGGTTCTACTTTATTTCAGACTGGTGCAATAAGGTGTAACTTTTAACTAGTTGCTAATATGTATAGTTAAGATGTTCATAATAGGATTTTTCTTAAACAAAGTTAAAAAAATTAATATAGAAATAAAAGTGATTTTTTATCAAAAAAAAAATTATTTTTTTTTGCGACCAAGTTTTATGACCACCCTAAGAGAACCAACGTTTGTCGGTCTAGAAGAGGTGGCCAGGCTGCAAGTTGGGCGGCCCGCCAGTGTAACTCTTAAAACAATTTTTCATACCATAAAGCGACAGTGTACTATACTACGAAACTAGAAATTGCGGGCTCGAATCTTTCGTTAAGCATGGGAAAAAAATCGTTGTAAAGGCTTTATAAAAACAAAGCAAAAAAAAAATCGAAGCAGCAATATAATTTCTATACATATTAATATCCAAACGACTAAAAAGTACGCAAAACTCACTAAAAAATATTAAAAATTACACATTTTCTTCTTTTTTTTTTTTTTTTTTTTTATGGATAGTAGGAGGGGGAAATCTTCAGAAAGACACCCGGGGAGGGTAGTGTCGGATTCGCATTCTGCGCCTACCGACTAAAAACCCCCTCCTATTTGGTTGCCAACCTTTACGGTTCTAAACCCTAGAGTGTGGGGTACCATCAGAGGGTGTATGAGGGGTGCTTGACGCGGTATATATGAGAGGTGAGGTGCAATGAAGCGGTATATTATGTATGATCGGTTGAACCGATCTCAATTTCCCATTTAGTCGCCTTTTACGACAAGCAGAGGAACACTGAGGTGGATATTCTTAATCCGCCACCTCACGGATCACATTTTCTTCTTTTAAAAGTGCTCGTTTTAAGGCTGCCACTGCTTGAACTAGTTGTGAATTATAAGCATTTACTATTTGTGAAAACGTAAAAATTGAACGTGTAGTAGCGGGTGCGTTTCCTAATATTTTTGGTACTATAACTTTTACTTCTAGTACAGTAAAAATAGATTTTGATCAGAAATAAATTGCATGCTGGAGTTTCTCTTGCTCAATGTATTAAGGACCATCCAAGAAGCCTAAAACCCCCGTAGGGTTTTTCGTTATTTTGACATATGTTTGAGCCTATTTAACTCAAATTCAATAAGTCGTACATACAAATTTTCAAGGCAAAAAATGATCAAAATTGAATTTTTGATTTTATTTGTAATGGAAGGTATACCGAGTAGTTCTGATTTTAGGCGGTAGCGGGCGCCAAAGTTACTAAAACGAATTTTTATAACTGGCATTTTTTGTTTTTGGTGTTTATTAGGTATATTATTGTAGATCTCAAAAAAATACATAAAACTCTTATTTGAATCATGTAATTATTTTAAGATTAAGGATGTATCAGCATAGAGAATTTTCATAAAATCGGGCTGTTTGTTTTTTTAAACGAAATTGGTATGTTGAAAATGTAGTTGGAAGTGATTTAAAAAAAAGAACCTGTTCGGGCGTTTTTCTCGCAAAATTTTTTTTTTTAACTTAAGTAATACATTTTTGGAAGTTTTTATACCCTGTACCAGTGGCGGATCCACGGGGAGGGGTTTTCGGGATCAGAAAACCCTAATAAAAATATTTTTCACAATTTTTTTTAATGGATTTCTCTGGACAGATTTTTTTGGACCCCCCCTTACCAAAATCCTGGATCCGCCCCTGCCCTGTACCGTATGTTGCAAAGGGTATATAAAGTTTGTGCAAGCCGAAAATGTATGTAACATATAGAAGGAGTAGTAGGAGACACCCCAAAGTTACCTAAAATGTGATCAGGGTGACTAGAGAAGTCGATATACCCATGTCCGTCTGTCCGTCCGTCTATCCGTCCGACCGTCTGTCCGTTTAAACGCTTAGATCTCAGAGATTGTAAGAGCTAGAGTTACCAAAATTTCACATTATATCCCATATTATTCCATAGGAGACAAGTTTATGTTATTTTTTTGATATCGGGGATAAGTTATATAGCTCCCATAGGGGTGTTTGAGACGACCTCGACAAAAAAAAGCGTTTTAGATGAATAATTCATTTGTTTATGAAGATATCGTAACCAAATTTGGTATTCGAAAGTTTTTATAGTTCCCAAACACTGTACCAAATTTGATCGAAATCGGTTGACTATATCATATAGCTCCCATAGGACCGATCGGCCAAAATAACTTTTTAAAGAAAAATTCGCTATATTTCTTTTTTAATAAAGATATCGTAACCAGATTTAGCGTTTGGAAATTTTTTAGACCATTTAAGCAATGTGCCAAATTTGAACAAAATCGGTGGACTATATCATATAGCTCCCATAGGACCAATCGGTCCAAAAACACGTTTTTTATACAAATTCGATGTGTTTTGTTTGTTTGTAAAGATATTTGAAATAAATTTGGCATTCATATCTTTTTAAGGTATTTAAGCATTATGTCAAATTTTATTGAAATCGGTTGACTAAATCATATAGCTCCCATAGGAATGATCGGTAAAAAAAAAATTTTTGCTTAAAAATTCTTCTGTTTTTGGTTTTTTGTGAAGAAATCGGACTTTATTACAAGCTAGTGGTATAGGGTATCCTAAAGTAGTCCGCGCCCGACTTTACGTCCGCCATTTTTTTTTATATATGCTAATGGATGTCTAAATTAAACTTCAAAGTAATAGGCGATGGAAAAGTACAAAATTCGTAAACAAAATTAGTTTTACGATTTGGGATTAGATTGCAGTGATCAAGATAGGTTATCGAAGTACGTTGCTCTATTCCAAACGACCTTGCCCATTATGACATATCCGTTCCGATATAAGAAATATAGAGAGGTACGAAAAATTAGGTTGCTAAAAATGCGGCATAGGGAAGGCAAAGAAAGGCTCAGCTTTTGACTTAGGTACAGATTTCCTCATAGATCTCTGCGCTTTATCACTTTTCTGCACATCTAGTAGGTCCTCTGATAGAAGCAAATATATACCTCATGTGTCATATCCGTAACGATATTAGAAACATGGAGAAATTTACGCCATATAAAAATATAGAGAGGCTCAGCTACTCACCTACCGATTTCCTCATAGACTGATTAAAGTATTTCCAATATAAAAAATCTCTGCGCTTTATCACTTTTCTGGACCTACTAGATCTCCCTCTCACATGAAGCAAATGTATACCTTATGTGTCATGTCCGTAATGATATTAGAAATATAGAGAGGTACGAAAAACTACAGTTTTAGAAAAATATGGCATGGGGAAAGCAAAGGGAGGCTCACCTTTTGATTTATTTAAGTATTCCTGATATTGCCCGATAGACTAAAAATCGATGCACTACATCGCTTTTGTGGACCTACCAGATAGATCCCTCTCACTTGAAGGGAATGTATATCTCATGTGCCATATCCGTAAAAATATTAGAAATATGGAAAAAGATACGGCTTAGAAAAAGGATAATGAGGCTCAGCCACAGACTTCCCGACTATCCCTGAGATCTATTTAAGTATTCCCAATATCGCCTAATTTTTCTAAAAATCTCTACGCTTTATCATTTTACTGGACCTTCTAATAGATCTCCCTCTCACCTGAAGCGAAAGTTATTTTTGCGAAAAAAAAAGAGTTTTACGATTTGGGATTCGATTGCAGTGATAAAGATAGATTATCGAAGTGCGTTGCTCTATTCCTAACGACAGTGCCTCATGTGTCAAAAACTAAGTTTCAGAAAAATACGGCATAGGGAAAGCAAAGGGAGACTCAGCTTTTGACTTGGTTACAGATTTCCTGATTTCCTCATAGACTTATTTAAGTATTCCCAATATTAGTTTTCTAAAAATCTCTCCGCTTTATCGCTTTTCAGGACCTACTAGATCTCTCTCTTACATGAATCAAATATATACCTCATGTGTCATATCCGTAACGATATTAGAAACATAGCGAAAGATACGGCATAGAGAAGGGATAAGGGCGGCTCAGCTGCAGACTTCCCGCCTACCACAAAGACCTATTAAAGTTCTCCCAATATCGCCTAATTTTTCTAAAAATTTCTACGCTTTATCACGTTTACTGGACCTACTAGATAGATCTCCCTCTCACCTGAAGCGAAAGTTATTTTTGCAAAAAAAAAATTCAAGGTGATTTCTAATTCGCTTTGTTTGTTTTTCTTTTTATTGTTGTTTTTTCATTCTATATTTGCTTATCTGCTTTCTGTTTGTTGCTCTGTGCTAAAATTATAAACGTTTGATAAGCAAATTGTTTGTGCAAAAAAAAATGTAGCATACATACATATATAAAAGTCGCATATACATATATACTACGCGCGTATATATGTATGTAGCCCAAGATATAGATGCGGCAGGCGGCCATAAATAAGAAATAAAAAAGTGCCTCAGAGGCAGCCACAAACAGTCAGTTATCATTTGAGCATACATTATAATTTTTTATTTATATTTTTTTTTGCAAGCTTCTTTTTTTATTTTTATTTATTATAATATATATTTTTTGCGGCGCGTGTGTATGTCTAAGCTGTTATATATATATTTATATACATAGAAAGGGCAAGACTATGTAAAAAAGCCGGCGTCGTTGGGCTTATCAAGGAACAGCTGATTGCCGCTGCCGTTTTTTGTTTTTGTTGTATTTTATTTTATATATATTTGTTTGCATTTATTAAAAACTGAGCTGGCAACGCTTATCAACGCTGCTTAGTGGGCGCATGACGCACCCCCCTCAAATTTTGTGTTTTTGGGCAGGCGCCCAAAGTCGTAATTCATTCAAAATGAACGATTTCTTATCAGGCCTTTTAGGGCTTGGACCAGCTCCGCTCTTATTGTATCAATATCAAACTGTGCGCATTTTTGAAATATCTTTTGAATATTTCATGTTTTTCACACCTTTCAATTGATCTGTTGGATCTGCTGCCGCTCTCTAGCAATTGTTTTTTTTTTTTTTTGCCAAAATTATATAAGAGCATTTTGTTTGAGTTTGTTTCACAGCGGGGCGCTATTTGTTTATTTTTATGTATTGTTGTGTGTGTATATATATGAGCTAATAGTATATATATGTATAGAGTATATATGTATATATGGCATACAAGCAACCACAGAACAATACTGTGGCTTGTTCTTGCCGCTTTTGTAGTTAAATTTTTATTTTTACTTTTTTTAGAGGTTTCACTTGTTATATTTATTTTAATAATTTGAATTTGAATAAATGTGCTTGCCAACGCCTGATTGAATTCTTAAATATTTTTAAACAAAATGTTTTGCATATTTTTGCACAATTGAAAATGCGAACATTTGCTCAAAAATGCTACATAAATTTTGAAATTTTATTTGCCTAGGGCACTTGTAGTCAGGCAGTGGCTTAGTAGGGAGGGGGGTACAACTTATGAGTTTTGACAGCAGTTTTCAATAAGGAGGAGATGCAGCATAGTTTATTTGGCATTCTTCAATTGACAAATTACAAGCGTGATTTTTTTAGAGCTTCGCTACTTTGAGTTAGCCACACTGCTATATCTGACAACCCATTTAACAATTAAATTTAAATTTTAATCTTTTTATGAAGCCAACGCCTCTATTTTCTTGAATTCTGCTTAAAAAAAACTTCAAAAAGTCGATACCGTTGAAATCGATTTCTTTTTTGGGAGAATCGAATCGGATCGGTATCGAGATTTTTGGAACACTCATTCCTATTATGGATAGACTTACACCAAAGTAACGCTTGCAAATTGTTAAAATTTTTTACCAAAAAAATTGTTTCGTTCTTCAAACTTATCAAAAATGTCATAAATTTTACTCTCCTATCAAGTCCTTTTGATTGATATCAAAATATATTTTTTTGTCTCTATATTTCTTATATCGGAACGAATATGTCATAATGGGCAAAGTCGTTAGGAATAGAGCAATGCACTTCGATAACCCATCTTGATCACTGCAATCTAATCCCAAATCGTAAAACAAATTTTTTATAAAAATTTTGTACTTTTCCATCGCCTATTATTTTGAACAATTTTTTACCAAACTAATGTTTCCGTTCGTCAAACTTATTCAAAATATCATAAATTTTACTATTCTATAAAGCACTTTTCATTGCTATTAAAATATATTTCTATCTTTTATTATGATTTAACATATATAAATAATTTCCTTTATCTCCTATTGGAGCATAGGCCGTCTTCAACTGCCGTCTTCCATCGAACTCGATTTTGGGCTATATTTCTTATTTCGTTCCAGCTTAACCCCGGAGATATAATTTCAACAAATGTGATTTAAGCTTGTGTAAATCTAGAAAAAAACACCCTTTATGAAACATTAAAACTTGAAATTTTGGCTAAAATGTAAGGCTAAAGCTGTCAACTTTTGGTTGATCTGTTTAAGAAGTGGAATGTATCCTTTTCTAGAGAGCAAAAACTTACAGCTCTTGAAATCTACTATGCAAAAGATCAATTTCTTAAAGATTACACTAGTTTACAGAAAAACTGTATGCTCAATTTAGTAAAATTGCACGCTAAAACCGAGAATA
The DNA here is from genome assembly GCA_037043745.1 of Chymomyza amoena. Lineage (NCBI taxonomy): Eukaryota > Metazoa > Arthropoda > Insecta > Diptera > Drosophilidae > Chymomyza > Chymomyza amoena. The sequence continues at coordinate 14,327 of JBAMAX010004687.1, read as the reverse complement.
AAGTCAAAAAAAAAAAGACTTCTTCATGGTACAGATTTCAAGATATTTTGGATATTTTAGTCCCTTTTCGAAATTTAAAAAGTAGTGTGTCTATTTTGGCAAATATTTCTCATTGTACTAAGCAGATTTTAATTATTTTTTTACCAAACTGTAGATAATTGAATTACATATTATTATTTCTTTAAGTTTATAGAGAGCTATATATAAGAGATATCTCCATTTATAAATTAAATTAGATGCTTCTGCGATGTCGTTTTTATTCAGAACATAGGGCAGTAGATACTTGAATTACCTGCCAATTAAATTTGCAACATATTTTTGTTAAATTTACGATTTGGCCCTTATTTATCCGACTCATATGAAATTTTTCAGAATTCTATGTACATTTTTATAAAAATTCTATTTCGAACATAAATTCAAAAAATAAAAACAAAATGCATTTAGATTTTTTCCAGGCTCCAAAAGTTCGATCAATTACGAAGATTACGCAGAAAGTTTAGTTTAGTTTATCAAAATCGGAAAAAATTATGAAATAATCGCTAATTTTTATAAAGCAAATTTTTAAATTTGCAAACTAGTCCTTTTAATCATGTTATCCAGAACCAAATTCATTTTGGAGGTCCCGAAGTTCGGTATAAAATTATTATAATAAAAATTATTGCTAAAACTCGATTTTCTCTACACTATATTTTAAAAGACACTCTTGTTCGAAATTTAAAAAAGAAGGTAATACCCTTAGATTCCTTTTTCAAAATCTTGTTTTATTTTAATCGTTATTGCTATTATTTTGGAATCGGAAATCTTATTCAATTAACTGCAACATCTATTAGGGGTTTCTCTAAGCTTTTCTAAGGCTGGTTTTATCTCTCTTTTAGGTTAGTCTGCTAGCTCTGTCTTCTCTTATTAATGCTGAAGAAGGTTTTTGTATCATCTTCATTTACGAGACTTTTAAATTGAGTGCTCATCGGACTCCTCGATGTCTTTTAATGTTTAAACTCAATTTTTATTTCGAAAGTCCCATAAAATTAAATTCTCAAGAAAGAAATTCTTTGCTAGAATGCGCATATGCCCATAGAAGAATTTGAAGCAATTTGTTCAAAAGCTTTATAGCAATTTTAATGGTTGCTATTCCATCCAATCCCATCAACTGCAACATCTGTGATTGGTAATTTTAAGCTATTCTAAGGCCGGTTTTAGCCCTCTTCTAGGTCGGTCTACTAGCTTTGTCTTCTCTGATAAATGTTGGAGAAGATTTTTGTATTATCATCATTTACGAGATATTTTATATTGATATACATAATTCCAAACACCATAAAAAATTAGCAAAGCTCGAATTTTATTTCGAAAGACTTATAAAATGCAAGTTTCATCATCTTGCTTTCATTTCAAGAATGTGTAGAATTTGAAGCCATATTTATATCATCTTCATTTTCGCGATTTTTTAATTGGGTGCTCATTGAGGAGTCCTCTCGGCGTTTTTTAATTGTAATTATTTTCAAATACAATTTGCATATACTCGATTCTTATTTTAAAAGACTTATAAAATTAAATTTTCATCATCTTGCTTTCTTTTAAAGAATGAAAAGCATGCTCATATTCTCTATCTTTATATGAAGAATTTATCTTTTTATCTGTTGTAAGGTTCATAAGGCTCAATAATTAAACAAATTTCCTACAAAAGATTTAACTTATAGTTTTTCTGTGTTTATTAATGATGCTCTGTCTTCTCTGATTAATGTTAAAGAAGCTTTTTGTATCATCTTCATTTAATTATTAATTCTTCTAATTCTTCTGTACGAAGATTAGCGTAAATAAACATAATTCGAAATTAAACCAAAAACACTCATAAAATAAATTTTTTATCATCTTGCTTTCTTTTGAAGACTGTGCATATGCCTATAGTAGAATTTGAAGCTATTTTTGCAAAGCTAACCTTTAAAGAATTTATCTTTTTATCAGAGCTCGCAAATAACTGTTGACACTTTTTCGTTGTCTGCAAATAAGTGTCTTTCACTCACACAATAAAAAAGACTCAGACAGAAACTGTTTTTGTCGCGTCTGGCTTAGCTCGCTCGCGCTCTGAGCGAGACAGTTATTTCTGATTTCATTTCGCTCAAGTCATTCACTGATCGTTTGCTTGAGTTAAATGAAGCAAATTGTCTTTTGCGTATGTATGGGTAAACACACGCGATTGTTGCCTTTTTGTTTGCATTATACACATTAATTGCGTTTGTGAATTTAGTCTGTGCGGAGCATTATATTTTGTGCGAAATGGGAAAAGACGAAAATAAAAAAGTTAATCATTTTTTTAGATTTATTGTCGAAGAAAATAAATCTATGTGTAATGTTTGCGGTTTTAAAATGTCTGGGAGATATTTAACCAATTTAAGACGGCATTTGACATTAAAACATGCTGACATTTTTAATGAGTGGAGCAATATATGGTCGTTTACCATTAAACGCCAATATTTTGGAGTTTTTTAATGATCTCAGACTTAAGTTGCCACATTTGAGTGCACTCGCGCAGGTTGTTCTAGCAACACCAGCAACTCAGTTATCTGTAGAGCGAGCATTTTCTGCCCTTCTTTTTATTTTAAGTGAAAAACGAAGCTCTATATCTGCAGAAAATCTTAATTCGTTATTAGTTGTTAAGCTAAACTCCATTTAAAAAAAAATAAATATTATTAAAAACAAAATACAAATTTTATTATTTTCATTCTCATTTACATTAAAATGTATGTATGTATGCATGTATGTATGTATTTACATGCACACGAAGGCAAAGATCATTTCTGTTGAGTTTTTTAGTCAAATTGTCTTTTGCTGAGACTCTTTGTGAGAGCGAAAATCGTATTACTCTTTACGCGATACTCATTTGAGAGCGTCACACGAATGAGTCAATGCAAGGCGTCTGACCAAAACCGGTTCAAAGCAAAACAAAGAGAGCCGCTCAGAGCGAGATCGTGTCTGCAAAATCTTTTCGGTTATGTTACGAAGCTGAGCATATAAGAAAAAACGATCAACTGTCATTTGCGAGCTCTGCTTTTTATCTATTGTGAGCCAAGCAGTACAATAATTTAAAAAAATTCCTACGAAAGAGTTAACTAAACTAACTTAATTCTAAAGGCTTCTTTGCTCTCAGAATAAAAAAGATTAAAGCTATTACCAAGTCCCATAGCTCCCCTTGAAAATTGACATCCACGCCACTGTTGCATGCCTTAATTTAATGAAAACTAATCTTCTAAGTTAATTTAAGTTTATTTAGCTTCCAAAATAGTCAGTATACCTATATTTAAACCAATTCTTATCGTTCCCCTTGCCAAAATTTATCTACGTCACTATTGCATGCGTCGACTTATGCCTCGATAAAACTTGTATGTTTAAGTATATTGAAAATTACTAGCTTCCATAGAAGAAGAACCTCCGAAGTCAAGGATATCAGAAAAAGAAACATCTACGTCAAATCTGATCATCCTCCATTGCCAAAATTCAACTACGCCACTGATTCTTAATTCAAAAATGTATTACAAATTCTTTGCACCTAAGAAAACTTATGTCAAATCTGATCATTCTCAACTCAACTATGCCACTGATTCTTAAAGATTTGTACTAAATGTAAACAAGTCTTTGCCAAGACTGATCATTCCCCTTGCCCAGGTGCAGCTACGCCACTGACAACAATTGATTATAAATTCTTTGACAAAACTGATCATTCCCATAGATAAAATTCAATGACGCCACTGACAGAAATTTCTTAAAGGAATCTATGTACTAAGTCTAAGCAAGTCTCTACCAAAACTGATCGCTCCCCCTTGCCAATAACTGCAGCTACGCCACTGTTTTTAGCATTGTACTCATTTTATTAGCCTTTAGTCACAAAGTCAGGTACATAACTTAATAAAAGTCGGGTAAAGTATTTGGCATCAAAATTCATTTAATGGTTATTACCTCATACCAAAACAAAAGCTATTTTATCTTATCGTGAGTAGCTTGCATTTACGTTGGGAATTTTATTTTTTATTTTTGGTTAAGCTACTATTTACATAACAACATATATATATATATAGTACTATACATAGTAATCATAACAGTTTACAGTTTGTTGCATTTAAATTTTCCAGTTTTTGTAGTTTTGCCAGTTTTCTCAGAGGGCACATAATTAAGGAACACAGCAGCAAGTCCCCGGTCGTGACTGTTCTTGTTGCTGATTGCTTCAAGTTCGTTCTACGTCACAATGTACTTGCTTAATTTCCACAACTTCAAAACTTTTAATTGAACTCGAGTACAAAAATTTTTCATTTCATTTTTCCATAACTGACTGGATTTTTTGTAGTATTTTGTTGTTGTAGCCTGGAAGGAAGTCAGACTGCAGAACTGGGGGCTGCAGCCTCCGCGTACTGCTCCCTGTCCACCTATAGCACTAAGCTTTTTGTTGGCTGCATAAACTTTAAATTGCTGCACTAAAATAAACTTTGGCGCACAGGTGACACAGCAGGTGGGCGGCAGCTGGTTGTAGGCGCGGCTAGGGTGACCCACTTCTTGCCCAGAAATCGAAGCGAGCGAAATTGTTTTAGCCCAGCTAATGAAAACATCAAACAAATCTACCGTTTGTGTCTGAGAGTATCTGTGTGTATCTGTATCTGCATCTGTGTGCGTGTATCTATGAGTTTGTAATTAGACTTGGGCAAAGCGACGGATGTTTTACTTATTTCCGCTGACTTCCGTTTTGCTTCCGCTGCGTTTCATTTTGTTTTTGTTTTTTTTTTTGTCGTTTCGTTTATTTTGTTTTGTTTTGTTCTGTTGCTTTGCTTGCTGCTGCCCCCTGTTTATTTACTTATTGTTTAATTGTAGTTATTATTATTATTTCTGCTTCTTGCTTTTGTTGTTGTTGTTTTAATATGTATAACTTTGGCAGTCGTTATGGCCACTTGTCAAGTAATTTGGCTTTATTTTCTTGACTACTGCCAACAACTTTTCATATTTCAGTTTAGTTTCAATTTGAACAGCTGCGTCTAATGCAATGCGTCGCCTTGCCCCTCCGCACGCTCTCCCTTTGTCAATCCATGTCTCTAATTGTTATTCTAATAGTAACGAGAGCAAACAATGAATAGTTCTAGATGCATGTGTGTGTGTGTATGTGTGTGTATCTGTGTGTTTATCTCTAGCTAAACATTTGGCAGTATGTTTATACAAGCTGTGAAATTATGCTATTCATTCAAACTACTTATTTAAGCTAGAGAAAGCAAAGTGGAATAATACATATTCCTTATATATATGGTACATACCATGCCACATACTATATATTACTCTTATGCCAAGAAAAATAAACACCAGCCAAGAGCCAACAGCCAACTAAACCACCCACCAACGAACCAGTTCCAGTTCCCAGGCATCATTCCCTTTTGACGCCCTTAATTTATTTTAGTTTATGTGCTGTAGATTGATTTCAATTTGCGGTAGTTTTCCATGGATTACTTTGTACTTTTGTGCATTTCATATAATTTTTTTCTACATACTCTATAATCGGGCAGGATTAGGATAATCTTAGTTTAAGCAGGAACGTGCCGAAGAAAAAAATTAATTTAATTTAGAGTGGGGTTTGGCAGAGTTTGATATTAGATCGAGAACAATGGGCTGCTCAAACGTAGCCGAATGCTTACCGAAGTTGCTGTTTGCTGATGAGCTTTGATCTAGAATTTTTTAGAATTTTACGTTCTCTACTATTCTAAAATTAAGAATGGAACAGTCTCAATCTCAGCATTAGGAGATATTTTCAACACGTTCACCGACGCCGTCAGAGAAGAACTTTTTGAGAGCTCCCGTTCCAAAAATCAGCTCAATTCTTCTTAAACGAGGAATTTCTGTCTAGAAAAAACTTTCAATTTTACTTTTTTTCATTATGATTGAGAGGTCTCGTTCTTAAAATTAGCCTAATTCTTCTGAAATGTAGAATGAAGAATATTGAATCAAGAATTTTGGTTTAGAAAAAAGGCTTTTCAATTTAAAAAAAACTCGATCTATTAGCTTTGTTGGCACTACAAGTTAATGCTTTAAGCGAGAAGCTCTTGATTTTAAGCGATTTTTCTTTCTCAGTAATAAAACTAAGTCGTGTTAATTTTTTTAGATACATAACTCAGGAACAACGGGACCGATCTTTGTGTGCCTTGATTTGTTGCATTTATTTTCACTCTAAAAATTAAAGAAAAAAATAAAACAGAAAAAACCTTTCAGATGAGACCACGAAAAAAAAAGTTTAAGGGTGAAAATTCATTTTCTACATGTTTTATTTGTATTTTTTGGTGATATCTTGAGAATTTATTTTCGTAAAAAAATTGGGGAACTTTAAACCATTTTCAAGGATCTCGAAGTAAAAATTTTTTGTTTTTTAAAATTTATTTATATAATCTTTTATATATAATCTTTTACAGATAAAACGTTAAACAAAAAATTAATGGTGAAAATTTCTTTTCTGCGTATTTTATAGAATTTTTTTTTTTAATTTTTTTTAGTGATTTCCTGTGAATTTATTTTCGTTAAATTTTAGTAGAAATTGATATGAGAAAAGTATGCGGGGAAGTTTAATCCATTTTAAAGGATCTCGGAGAAAAACAATTTTGTTTTTTTATGGGTACTACTTTTTACTTGCTATCTTTCAGATGAGACCTCGAAAAAAATGAATGGTGAAATTTCATTTTCTACATATTTTATATGAGCTTTTGTTTTAATGATATCTTGAAAATTTATTAAGTGGGGAGTTAAACCTATTCTAAAGAATCTCGTATGTGAATGGGTTGAAATGTATACACAAAAAATTTTGGAAGTTAAACCCTTTTGTAAAGTATCTCGCACTTGAATGGGGTAAGCCACACCTTTCCCTCCGAATATGCTGCAATTTGCATTTCAATATCGCTTAAGTAATTTATAAAAATTTTCAAGTTTTTCTTTTGATGAATTCGACTTCGGTAAAATTTTATCGAATATGGAGAAACCTTTCCTAAAGCATAAGGAGAATATGAGGCTTTAATTTGTGTTCTTAGAGGATCTCGGGATCTAAAGGATCTTGCAATTTAGTGGGTTAACCACCTTCTTTCCCACTGAATATTGTGCGATTCGCGTTTTAATACCGCTTAAGCAATTTCAACATTTTTTTCCGGAATTTCACCCAATTGGATTTGGTAAAAATTATTATTTTTCCAATATCGAGAAACCTGACCTAAAGCATGGAACTTTATTGGCAAAATTGGAGGATGTGAGGTTTAAATTGGCTTCCTCAGAGTAAAAATGCGATTTAGTTCAAAATCGCAGATAATCAGCTAGGAACTGCTTGTTGAACTGCTTGCAACCATTGCGATTACGACGTAGGCATGAGCATCTCTATTGTAACCCCTAAATTTTATTTCGTGGTGTAAAGTAAAGATTTTTTCAAAAACATTCAAAATATATTTAGACACCCCCGCTAATCATAATTTATCAGTTTTTGTTTTAACATAATTTCTTAAAAATTTTAAAAATATCTAAAAGGAACGGATAGAAATTTGAAATCTTCATTTTATGTGTATAAAATCTCACAATTTATTTGTTAAATTTTTTGAGAATAAGTTTTGTTTCTTAATATTTCATTTACACTTGCTATTAAACTTATATTTCTTTTTTATTATTTAGTAATAATATTGTCTAATAATAGAGAAATTGTAAATAAAATATATATTTTTGTTTTCCTACAATTTTTATTTACAATCCGTCAAAAAACAATCAGACAGATTAGACAGAGAGCAAATAAAAAATAAAAATAGGCACTGCTTGTTAAGCTGAACGGAAGCAGTGTACAATTTAGGTGGGCTCAAGCCGTATTAAAGTAACCTCTATAGCTAAAGGCCGCAATGGAGCTTGAATAGAACCAAGCTGGCATTAAAACCAATAGATTTGGCGCGCAGCATTTTGACTACTGTAGAGGCTGTCAGGAGGTAGAAGAAGAGGAAACCGTGGAGCACCTCCTGTGTGGATGCATGGCACTATGCAGGAGGAGACTGAATACACTAGGTTCCGAAACTTTTGGGAATATTACTGAATTCGCAGGAATCAGATTAAAAAAGATGAATTCGTTTATTAAATCAACAGGTTGGTTCAAAGAGGATACAGGAGATAGTAACTCAAGTGGCAACACAACGGACCTTTCATAGGCCTAGGTGTGTCGGAAGACAGCCACTTCTACCTACCAACCTACCATAACTAAAGATCGCTATAAATGCACTTCAAAGAAAAGAATTACAGTGCATACCACATTCGGCTAGCAGCTTTTGAATACAACCCCCCCATCGTGCCTATTAATATTGAACACTCCTGTGCTTTGCTTTGATTTGCTTTTGTATTTCACGCGAAATTCAATTTTTAAACGCAAATACTTTCCAACTATTTTGTAGTTAATTTCATATGAATATTGTATATGTATTTGTATTTATGTATGCGTGTGTTGGTTTTATTTTGGCATTTAAGCGGATTTGGTTTGGTTTTAGCAAGTTCAAAGCAAAATGCTGGTGATAATTTAAATGGGCTTATCAACGGGTCTTTCATTTGGTTAGCTCTTAATGTCGAATTGCGTTTGTGGCTTAATGCATGTAAATCGCTTTAAATTATGCAGTTTATGCATTTCTATTGCCAAATGCATAAAATTTGTGCGTAATTTGTGCTAAATGCATTACAGTCAGAAAATTTAATAACAAATGGAAGCGCTACGACAACAACAACAACGATAACAACGTTAACAAATGTGACCAAATTTAAGCAAATGTGGAAAAAAAGTGAAATTAAATTATGTATTACGTGCATTTATTTTTGGGCGGCAAAACAAGTGCCAAAATCAGTCAGCCACCCCTGGTATGTGTATGTATATGTGTGTACATATGTATTGTATTATATACATAGACACAATATGCAATCAGCAGTTAACATTTAACACGCAAAAACGTAACAAACCCAAAATGGCACGTACCAAAAAATAAGAAAGAAAAACGCTGCCGCAGAAAATTCATGAAGACAGAGAGACAGAGCTCACATAGATACGGAACAGGGTGCGACACACACATACACACACATAATAAGCCAAACTGTAGCAAACAAGGAGTAGACTTCTCAAGCAACCCAACAATCAGAGGAAGACTCACAGCCGCTGGCGGCGGAACAGCAGCTCACAACCAGCTCCCAGTCGGAGCAGCCGGCTCTACCCGGCAACCCGGCCAAGTAAGCGCCACAAACCTCTAAACGAAAACGACGAGAAATTTTTGAAAAATAGCAGAAACAGCAGAGGCTACAACAACAACAAAAAAAAGAAATCCCAAATACGTGCAATTGCTGAAAATATGGTGGGTCTGCCGGAATGGTTGGGTTGACTCAGTCGGTCGGTCGACGTGCGGGCCTGGGCCTGGCCTTAAATGCTTTCAAACCGCCCCGAACAGTCAGTGCGAAAAGAGGCTGCCGCCGGCACGCTCTTCATACGAATATTATGCCCTTTGTGTGTGTGTTGCGTTTTGGGTCTTGGCACGGACGGACTTGACTTGGAGAGGGGTGAGAGCGTTTGCCTGGAACTACTTTGACTGCTGCCGTTGCTACTCCTATTACCCTCAATCATTTATCATCTTGACTGCAATTAATCATCAAATGCTCGCGCTCACATTCGCACTTGTGTGCATCTATGTGTGTGTGGCACGTCCTTTATAGTAGTTTTTGTGTGGACTGCTTGTGAACTGCTTGGGAACGTGCGGGGTCTTGTCTTGAGCTCTGTGAGCCGCGGGATACAAACTGTTTTTAGACATTGTGGATTTATGCGCATAATAAGCACAATATGTGTGTATGTGTATATGTTGGAAGAGTATATATATAGTTGGCTATATCTTATAGTTAACTATGTGACACCACACATAATGCATGCTGGTTGCAACTCTGGCTACGTGCACTTTATGATTTGATAGTCTGTCTGTCTGTGGAGTTCCCAGCGCTGTCCAACTGTCAGAGCGAGTACATGTTGAGGTTGCTCCCTGGCTGGCTTAAGCAAAAGTCGCATTAAAACTAATGGCAAAGTTTTGGTAACAGCGGGAGGGAGGCTCAGAAAATGGGTCAGTGCTTGAAATGGAATTACAATAATCAGCGAGGTGGTATTCCTACCCAGCAATTAGCAGCAGCTGACGGCGAGTGGGACACACATGACATTATACGAGGTGTGTTCAAAAAGTATCGCGAATTTTGTGTTTTTTAAAAAATTATTTATTTATTGATGAATATCTATTTTGTCCGTCAGCCAATAGGTATTACAAGGGGATCAACGTGTAACCACTTCTTGTTTGGTATGCGCCGTAATTGTGATGCACTACTGAAAGTGCGACTATACTCTCCCCGTGAGGGCGGCTGGAAGCAGGTCCTTGGTAAGGTCATGTCTCTGCCTTGGATGCTGACCAATTGTAGTCGGGCGAAGAGAAGAACACTCTTCAAAATTACTCCCATCTAAGGTGGAACATTGTACGCCAAAAGATGCATGATCGAGGGGGAGTTCGGTCTGTAGTATGCTGACTCTGGATACCTGTCAACCTCCAGTTTTAATCCTTGACTTTCCACGGCATCTCGGGACATCCCCACCCCGAGTATTCAATACATATATGGATACTTTAAATGATTCGGATGAGTTTGATGACACTCTAAAAGCATCACCACAAGAGGAAGTCTGCACGACGACCTCTAGTTGTACCGCTACGGCTGATGTGCCGCAACCAGCGACCCCCCCTAGTAGTGCTGTTAGACAGACAGAAGGGACTCGGGTTCAACCACCTGAATCTGTTCAGGTAAAACCGGTACTTATTTAACCGAAAGGACCGCGAGTTCATCGACAGCTCGAGGTATCGGCTTCCAGCTCTGAAGATCTCTCTCTGACGGAGATGACAACGTGAGTTTAGTCTCACAGGAGTCGTCTGACACCAGTATCGGAGCCACTCTCCAGACCCTCAATCTGGAGACAGACCCTTCCTTTGTAAAGCTAAACACCTGCGAGAAGAACCCTCAGTTGCTCTTCGCAAAGGACTCTACAGAGCAGAAGCTCTGGCTTCCGTCAAATGGGCACCCCCTGCGACAGAAGCCGATCTGACGATAAGTCGCCACATACGGCGACAAAGAACCCCAAACAGACTCATGTCGAGTCAAACAAGCTGGGATTCATTTCAAACGCTGCACCTCTTACCTCCGTGCAAATGGTTTGGATCAAACAGGCGATTATCGATGTCGGTTTCCACGTCATAACCATAAACCCACGATTCGTCACCAGTTATGACCCTCTGGAGCAAATTTGTGTCATCGCGGACAGAGTCCAACATATCATTAGCAATGTTCATGCGATGTTGTTTTTGGTCGAAATTGAGCAATTTTGGTACGAATTTCGCGGCGATCCATCTCATGCCCCAATCATTGATAAAAATCGAATAGCACGAGCCAATCGATATGTCTAGGTCCTCAGCAGCTTCTCTAGCGGTGATTCGACGATTGGCCAATACCATTTTCTTCACTTCATCAATTTTTTCGTCTGTTGTTGAAGTACTCGGGGGCGTTCGGCACGCTCTTCGTCGTTCACAGCTTCTCGGCCTTCTGAGATCATTTTGTACCAACGATAAACGTTGCTTCGTTCCAAGTTAGCTTCTCCGTATGCCACAGTCAATATACGGAATGCATCCGCGCACTAATTTCGTTTTTCACACAAAATTTGATATAGGTTCTTTGATCCATTTTTTTAAATAGGTAAAAATCGAAGACGAGCCAAAACACATGCAAAGCAAAGCAGCTGCCTACAATTAAGTGAACATTCAAAATGTCCGAGCTTGTCGGCATAAGTGAGAGACATGACTACCAACATAACGCCACAAAAAAATTGAAATTCGAATATACGTAAACCGCGAAAATTCAAAATTCGCGATACTTTTTGAACACACCTCGTATATGGCAACCCCACAGATACATTTCAGCTAGTGAAAGTATCTACAGGCATGCACAACCTGTCAACAATTAAGTGAACATTCAAAATGGCCGAGCTTGTGGGCTAAATGAGAGAAATTCGTGAAAAATTCGCAATACTTTTTGAACACACCTCGTATATGGCAACCCCACAGATACATTTCAGCTAGTGAAAGTATCTACAGGCAGGCACAGCCTGGTTAAAGTCTAAACAAGAACTTGCAGCTTTACTAAATTGCGCTTAATTGAGTTGCCTGCCAACGTTGCCAGCCAGCTCAACCCGCTTTTGGCCATGTGGCGCTCATATTTCAAAGTGACTGGAACTGCAACTGTTGGTAGCAATGTCTAGCTAGCTTATCAGCATACCTACGCGCAGGCAAAGGCAAGTCCTTGTCAGTGTCGTTGTTATGGCTGCCACCTGTGCCCAATACTCAATGTACTACGTCGAGGACGAAAGGTATTGCCGGCGCCAGTGGCACTGACATACCATATAAATCTTGATTAGTTTTTGACTTTTGTCTTTTATCATGCAAGTGGCTTCGTCTGAGTCGCAGTCGCAAATGCAAAAACCCCAAATCACTGATATGTGTAGGTGTAGGTAGGTAGCTACATTTTGTATCTAACGGATACAAATGTATCTACAGCTGTCTGTGGGTGAACTTGCCCATCAACACAACTATCTAAGTGTCTGTCTGTGGTGACTCCGTACGTCGTCCCTCTGCTGACTGCTGCTTTCATTAGTTGGTAAATTTGTTTAGCTTTTGTGCTTTAAGTTTGAATTATATCCGTTCCTAATTGGTTGTACAATTATGTATGCTTCGGTTGCTTACTGATAAATTTGTATTTATTAGAGTCATACATCAAGTTGGCAGTCTCTTGCCGTCTCCGCAGCCGGCACAGCCACTGCCACAGCCACTGGCTCATTATGTAGGATGCAGGAGTCTAACTACCACCAAGCAAAAACACCCACAGACCAAAAGTTACATGGACTCGTTCAGTATTGTCGTAGTCGTCTACAACGCCGTCGTCATCGTCTCCATCGTCATCATCGTCATTCCCCATGTACGGCTGCTCTTTGCTCTTTTTGTTCAAAGATGTGATCCGTTGATAAAGTCTCTTAGTAATGAGTGGATATGTTTCGTATTAATTACAGTTGTGTTTTTTGTTTCTCCTTGTTAAGGAGTTGCCTCTGCTCAACCAGCCGTACGTAGCTCTCTCGCTCCCTCCCTGCGCTAATCTGCTGCGTGGGGTTTTCGACATGTGCGTGGGCTGCTGTTAATTTCCTATCCTATCAGTGAATCGCTGTTGCCTTAAGGCCGGATTCGTTTGTGGTCCATTAAAGCTGCGCCTATATGCCTTACATCCATACATAGCGTATGGTACATAAAATTGGTATCTCTATCTGTCCAATAAAATTGCTCAAATATTGATTGATTTTGAGCCGTATAGCTTTTTTATTGCTGCTGCTGCTGCTTTTACTTTGACCAAGTTGCCAAAGTGGCAAGGTCTGCGTTTTATGCTTCAAATTAATCTTTATTGCCGTTAGGCAACCCAAAAAATTTCTAGGCATAAAAAGTTTTGCTAAGGCATCAAAAAAAAAACCCAAAACGGAAAACTTTTGGAATTTCTGCGTAGATTTTGTTTTACGAGCTTTGCCGTAGGGCGTTCTGCATATAGACTACAAAAATGGCTAATCCTTTTTTAATAATAAGAGTTTCAGGCTCTGTCGGAGACTTGGCCACTCTAATGGCGTTTTGAGTAAGAAAAGTAGACAGTTTGGTAGGGGAGTTAGTTGTTGCCTTTGTCTTTGTTACATACGTCTGAACAATTTCATTATGACATAGCCAATTGCACTCTTATTGTTTTATTTTTATGTAAATTTCTAAATAAATACAAATTGTTTCCAATTTCTTTGAGTAAACAAACTGAGGCAAAGTGTAGTCACACATATATACACACTCAGACTTTCACACACAGATACACACAGCTAAACATACACACTTGAACGCATTTTAAATGTCTATGTTCAAATGTTTGTCCAAAGCGGGCAAAAATTGGCAAAAAGTTTGAATAGGCGTCGGCATTGGCAACGACAGCGACGACGACGTCAACGGCGACGTCAGCGGCGACTGCGACCACTGCAGCCAACAACAACCACCACCACCAGGGCTACCCCAACCCTAACGCAGCACAACAATAACGAGGGGTGGGAGTAGCGAAATTGTATGAAAAATGTTGAATTTTGTATTTTAAATTTTGCACACTTGCCGTTTGTTTAATTTGGTTGTATATATATGTAAGTATATGTATATGTGTATGTATATACATACACGCAGACAATA